>CM067167.1:287948490-287975990 GCA_034093135.1 Erigeron breviscapus
CGCCCCATTTGTCTTGAACATACGGATTACTCCGGGATTGGCTTGCCATTCCTTAACGACATTGATGTAGAGCCGTAAGGTTTGTCCATCTAGTCGGGTATGACTTATGTCACCCTTACAAAGATGTATATGTTATACGAGATGCGTGACTTATGTCACAACTACAAAGATGTTAGATGTTATATGTGAAGATGCAAAAGATGACTAGGCACATTTAGGATGACCCATCCTATATGAAGATGTTTGATGTGATGATATGATATGTGAGATGTAATGTATGATGTGATTTGTGCTTTAACGATTTCAAACGACTTTTCTATAAAGTTTTAAATGGACAAATGTTTTTTAATGATGTGTTATCTTACTTAGCTAATTCGTTAGCTAACACTTGTTTCTTGAAATGTGTTGTTCCCTCAGGTTTAGCAAGCTTGAGATAAATGACGAATAAAGTGCGAGGCATGGGTAGATTACAATGAAGCTGACTTAGTTTACCCATAGTTGCTGCTCGTTTTAGACATTTGAATAATGTTATGATATTTAAGACTTGTATTGATGTTGTGGTCGGTTGTTTAATGTTGGGCAACCGATGGGTTTCCATTTGAACTTGTTTTGATGATATGGCTAGTAACACCAATTAATAAATGAACCAAACAGATTCTGTTGGTTTGGACTTTTAAAGTTTAATTCCGCTTTCTTTGACGCCGTTAGGCGAAATTTTTTGGAAATCCTTATTTTTAAATGATGGGTGTTACACTATTTGCTTCTCTTCCAGAACTCATGGCCGAGCGAAAGACCATGACCAATGTGACCCACCTTTAACTTGAAGCACGTGACGGACCCATCTATTTTTTGTCGTCAGGAGATAAACCCCTTGATCTTAAGCATCACAACATACAAGTGATACAAACACATTGTCAATTATTTGATTTGACAAAGGTGGACGTAAATGCACATATGAGAATGTTTTTCAAGTTAAATGGTGATCGGTCATATGATCGAATGAAGTTTTTATATAATAGATTTGTGAAATTTGATTGTATAGTTAAATGATAACCTTTTTCTTTTTATAACCAAGGTGACAATATAATCGTTGGAGACTTGGAAATGATCAGTGTTTTCACGATCGGACCGGACCAGCCGGTTGGATCGGTCGGACCGGGACCCGGTAACATTGACGGTCCGATTAGAGGTGTCAAAACGGTCGTGCAACTGACCGGCCGGTTAATCGGGAACCGGTGGTTGAACCGGAAATCGGGTTGGATCGGCTCTCGATTTTGGGGTTTTTTTTCTTCATTTTTCTTTGAAACAAAATCACAAAAGAAGAAAAGATACAGCAGCAATCGGATATTCAGTAGGGGCCATAACACACGACGACGACGACATAGGAGGTTGACGGCGTGTAGCAGAGCTGCAGAGGCAAAACCTGACGGCACAGTTGGCTTATGATGGATCTGATACGTGTTTTGTGTAGTGTATCTTTTACTGTGTGGAATGGGTTTAGACGCTTATTTTGTCAAGTAAAAAAAGAAGGAAGAAGATGAGATGTGGAGGAGTTGAGATCTTAGATATGCACAAAAAGAAAAAAGAGACCATAATCGAATGTGAGTAAGTAATAAAGGATCTGATTTTTGACTTTTTTTCGGATGCGAGGACCACAGGCATGTGGTTATAAGTGAAAAATTATCTTTTCTTTATTTATATTTTTATTATATAATGTAATTCATTTAGTTTGTTATGTATTAATATCTTATCATATATACAACTTATCTGATTCTTTAATCCGGTCCGACCGATCCGAATAACAACCAGTAAGGATGCTGGTTTGACTTTCGGCCCTGTTATGAAAACATGGGAAATGATCGTGAAAAATACTAGGTCATATCCACACCAAAACACAAGAAAAGGCAAATATCTTTTTCGCTCACACTAACACATTTTTTTCCATTAATATCACCCACCTTCTCTATAAAAACTCCACACACTTCCCCACCCCACTTTCTCATGTCTTCGTAACATCCGCACTACACACACATATATACAATACTCACATGTCACCTATACATACAAAACCGTGCATATTAGGGTTAGGGTTTTGAATTTCCCAATTTTGACCAAATGGAATTCGAACAACAAAATACATCAGTTCACCACCAACCACCACAACCGCCACCGTCACCAACCACAACCACTATATCTAATGAAAATTTATTATTATTACAAAACGATAAAATTAATCAAAACGAATTAGGTAAACCAGTATCTGAATCAAATAATCTAGAAACACAATTAGAACAACCGCCTGTTGAAGACGAAATTGCTCCTGCTGACGTAACGGATGTTGAGAAGCCTGATGGCGAGTTCACTGGTTCTGTTGCAGGCGCTGACGTGGCAGATGTAGAGAAGAGTGGTGGTGAATTAACTGATTCTGTTGCAGTTTCTGACGTAGCAGGTATGGAGAAGGATGTTGATGGTAGTGAGTTAGCGCATTCCGTTGCAGGTGATGACGTGTCAGTTGTGGAGAAGCATGATGGTGGTAATGAGTTAACGGATTCCGTTGTAAGTGATGACGTGGCAGGTGTGGATAAGTTAAGAAATTCCGTTGCAGGTGGTGACCTGGCAGGTATGGAGAAGCACGATGGTCATGATGAGTTAACAAGTTCCGTTAAAGGTGATGACTTGACAGGTGTGGAGAAGCATGAGTTAACGGATTCTGTTGTAGGTGATGACGTGGCTGGTGTGGAGAAGCATGATGGGGATAATTGTGATGTATTAACTGATTCTGTTGCAGTTGTTGGTGAGCATCAAGAAGTTATGACTGATTTTGAGACTATTGAAAAAGTTGAAAAAGTTGAAATGGAGGAAGGTGCTGGGGTTAGAGAAGGTGTGACGGAAAACGAAGAGAAAGAAAAGATGGATAGACATTTGGAGAGTGATGATGATGATGCTGAAGAAGTAACCATGTCTGATGATGATGAGGAGGAGGAAGAGAAAGTGGAAAGAAAAACGCCAGTTAAACGACGTGGCAGGCCGTTGGGGACAAAGAAAAGAGGAGGGAAGACTCCAAAAGCTACACCGAAATCGACTGGTCGTGTGAAGATAGTGAAGGAGGAAGAGGAGGATGTCTGTTTCCTTTGTTATGATGGGGGAGAGCTTGTGTTGTGTGATAAGCGGTGAGTGAGTGTTTCTTATGGTGGTTTACTTGGTTATGAATTGGCTGGAATTGTGTTACTGATTGTGGTTTTTTTTGTTTTGTGTTTGCAGGAATTGCCCTAAAGCATATCATCTTTCGTGTATTAACAGGGACGAGGCTTTTTTTCAGACTAAGGGGAAGTGGAACTGTGGTATGTTTTCTGTTGTGTTAAATGTGTGAGATTTGTTTACTTCTGTAACGTGCTTGTGAAGTTTTGCATACTGTTTATATGTTTCATGTTTTGTGGATTTATTCTTTGTGTGACATATTCAAGTGTAATTTGTGAATGCATTTCAGTTAGTTACTAAAAAAGGATTTTGGAGTGACTTGTCTGTGTTTGGGTATTTATCTAACCAAAAGGATCAAGTGTATCTATTTGAATTTGCTTATAGATAAATTTGTAAGTATGGCTATGAAGATATGGGACAACGGTTAGCTGTCTAGTTTATCATATCTATTTGAAAGTTAATGAGTTATATCAACTTGCTTCAAATTCACTGATCATAATGATTGATGTTTACTATCCTGTAGTTTTTGGTGCACCATTTTTATTACCATGTATAGCGATCCTTTGAGTACATCTTTAAGTTATGATAATAAAAGGTTATATGTTCTCTGTGGTTTTTATCAATTTTATCCATTAGTCATCCTCGGTATGGTATTTGAATTTTACAACAATTATTTTTCCTCACATCCGTTAAATAGGGGCCACCATTTTTGCTTTCTTACACCCATGTAAGCGGGACTATATAATGGGGACATTAAATGAACAATATTGATTAATAAGGTTTATTAGGAAACATTTATAGCTAAGTGATTAATAGGGGCTTTTTGGCAAAGTGAATCACCTTTTGATTTCTGTTACTTCTTTTTGGCAAAGAACTTGATTGTATCAAGTAATCTTCCTTGAAGTGAGATTTGTTCTTTTTGGCTAGGACGGTCGTATGGAGCTGGTACTTTATGTAATAAACACCAACTAGATTTGACCAGTGTTTAACCGTTGGCATGTTGGATATCTAAAAGGACGATGATTTTAGAAGTTTCATGTCTGTTCTGGCCTTTGGTTTATAAGATAATTTTTTTGATCTTTTTGTATGTTATTGATATCTATTTGGTTTGTTCTGAATTATAAGTGTTCACACTGTAAATTCTCTCACACTGTATGTGCACACGATGACACAAAGCTTATGGTGCACAATTGCTCTCTCAAATAGTGCCTCTTATGTCTTTGACTGGAGCCTGCTTCACTTCTTTTGTCCTAGGAAAATAAATTGATGTTAAGATTTGATATTTAGATAAATTTGATGTAATCAAAAAAGTTTTTTCTAATAAATTGGTGGGGTGATACTCGATTATGCTTTGGACGTATGTGCTTGGAACTGATTTACTTCACAATTGTCAGTGTACTCATGGGTTTAGTTAATATACACAGAGAATGATTGATCTTGATACATGGACACTTATGTTTCTAAGCCGCTTGCCTAACATTAGTTGTCAAACTTCTCATTTTATATTTGAAGATCGAGTAAGGAGTCACATCGTTAAGATTTTATGATGAAGGGTAATGCTTTCCTAAATGCATTTTTTCGTCTTACGTGGTCTCTTCTTGAGATGGAGAGGGTATGCTATCAAGGCATTTCCTTATGATGAACTGTATAGGTCCACCACTTATCAAGTAATTGCATTATCTTGAAGCATTGTAAGGTAATGGTTCTTTCAAGTTATATTTTCTACTGCTGTAAAAGGTTTTGCGAATTTGGGAGCTAATCTTGCAGCTGTTGGCTCATTACAAATTTTGACAGGGAGGCAACTTCTTCAATATCAAGCTTCTAAATTTGATGGCTTCTGTCTAGTAGGATAGCGTGACTCAACGAATGGTTTATTGAAATGTCCAAAGCAAGCAAGCCTTTATGTGGTAGTGAAGTAGTCAAAGGAAAAACTTATGCTCTCTGATAGTTGGACGAATTTAAGAACATTTACCTTTTTCTTGTTGAAGTTGATCAAAGTTGTATATGGAGGAGCAATTGAAATAGTAATAGAGACAAGATTACTAGTTCTCATTGTTCAAAAAGCTAGTAATAGGAATATTTCCACTTCTATCAGGAATGCCTGATCTTTTGATGTAAATAAGTGCATATGTATAATGAAGTTGTTACTGTAAACAAATTCAAGGGCTTGAGGCATGTATTCTATATTTCAGGTACATCGCTAGGATATGTGCAGTGGAGGTTTCTGGGTTTTGAACCCGAGTAAACACTCCTCTTTCAATAACATAATATAGATATTTATTTCTGGAAGTTTGATTTACATCACAAAAAGTTAGGATAAAACGGTATTCACTTTACCCTTTTCTGGATCTGCCCTTGGGTATGGGGTTGCTTATACTTGTTTCGAGCATTTGCTGTTATCAATGATTTTGCCAGAGGTACCTGTCCTCTTTTATGCAAAAAAAATGCCAAACATGTGATGTAAATTTTATGGTAATATTGTTTGTATGGTTTCTCTTTGCTAGTAATTTGCTGACCTTTCTTCTGCTTCAAACAAAGAAATCAATGTAACGAACAAAAATTGTATAATGAAGGTAGTATACTAAAGCTGCTTTCTTTATATAATTTAAAGATAAAGATTACAAGTTTGTAGCTATTAGTTTGCTTGGTTTGCTGCATATGCAATTCCTAGTGATTTAGTTTCTGATGAACTAGGTTATCAAATTTATTTATGGATCCAAATTTGTTTCTGCTGTGCATCTTGTTCAATACATTTTAAAATTGTATGCTACGCTATATAGTTACTCTGAAACTGTGCATCTTATGATTTCTTATTTGCTATATAGTTACTCTGAAACTATGCATCTTATGATTTCTTATTTGCTATATAGTTACTCTGAGTTCATATACTATTTACCTTGAAATATTGTTATAGTATCTCATTGTTTAATCTTACTTTCAGGATGGCACCTGTGTACTATATGTATGAAGAAGGCTGAATATATGTGCTATACATGCTCCTTCTCCTTGTGCAAAACATGTATCAAAAATAATGACATACTGTGCATCCGACAGAAAGAAAAGAAAGGCTTTTGCAAGACTTGCATGAAAACCATAATGGCTATTGAAAAACATGCACAGGAAGATCAGGTATGCTCATCTTTCTTGTCCTCTAATGGTATTTTGTGATTTATGTCAAGCTAATTATTTGTTGATAATGTCATATAATAAGTAAACGTTTTGGTTCTATTATTACTGGTTCAATTATGTAGGAAAATATTGACTTCGATGACAAGAATAGCTGGGAATATCTATTCAAGGATTACTGGTTAGATAAAAAAACAAAACTCAATATTTCTTTAGACGAGCTCGTTGAGGCTAAGAATGCTTGGAAGGAACCCGACCCAGCTAGCAAAGCCGACCCACCTGCTGGACAGTCAGATGGTGGTTCAGGATCAGAACATCCTTCTGAAAACCTAGAAAGTCAAACAACGAAAACCAGAAGAAGAAAGTCAAAGAAGCAGAAGACTCATGATTCTGCTGTCATTGCTTCCGAGGGGACTTCTGTGCCGGAAAACTCTGACTGGGCATCAAAAGAACTTCTTGAATTTGTTATGCACATGGGTTGTGACAAATCATCTCAATCTGAATTTGATGTACAAGCTCTTCTGCTTGAATACATTAAAATCAACAAACTCCGTGATGCTCGACGTAAAAGCCAAATTATATGTGATGCAAGACTACAAAGACTTTTTGGTAAACCACGTGTAGGCCATTTCGAGATGTTAAAACTTCTTGAATCCCATTTTCTTATTAAAGAAGATGACGATGTCAAGGGGAATGTCGTTGACACTGAAGGCCCGGCAGACGATGATGATACCGAAACAGTAGCAAAGGGGAGTAAAGATAAGAAGCGTAAAATCCGCAAGAAAGGTGACCGAGAACCTCAATCCAATCGTGAGGATTTTGCTGCAATCGATACCCATAATATAAACCTGATTTACTTAAAACGGAAGTTGGCAGAGGATTTACTCGATGATGTTGAATTATTTAATAGCAAAGTTGTTGGTACTTTTGTCAGAATAAGGATAACGGGTGCTAATCAAAAGCATGATTTATATAGATTGGTGCAAGTTACAGGTAACCATTAATATATCTCAGTGAGTAATGACTTTTTGTATGTGACTATTGATTTTTGAATATCTATGTTTTTTTCTTTCATGACTTTGTATACAGGTACTACCAAAGGGGAACCCTACGAGGTTGGGAAAAAGATGACTGATACCATTCTTGAAATATTGAATCTTGATAAAAAGGAATACATAACGATTGATACCATTTCAAATCAAGACTTCATGGAGGTAACTGAGTTTCAAGTTCTTTCTTAGAAAGGCAGATACACACATCCATACCTATTTCTTATAATTGCATTATCTTGATTTGAATATTTGGGTTGCTGAGATTTCCAGTTTTATTATGTTAGGATGAATGCCGACGTCTTCGACAGAGTATTAAGTGTGGACTTATAAATAGGCTGACCGTGGTATGTGTTTTTTCCGTTTTGTTAATGGATTACTGCTTTAAAACATGTTCCATTCTTCTAAAAATTTTAGTTTGTAGGGAGACGTTCTGGATAAAGCCATTGAACTTCAAGCAACCAGAGTGAATGAGGTGAGTTCAATTGATAATTATATAATTTACAATTACAATGTTGTTAGATTATAAATACATATGAGAATTAAGAATTTGATACCACACACATTTTGTGTACATAATATTATGTTTATCGTGTAGTGGCTTGAAGCGGAGGTTCTGCGGCTTAGTCATCTTCGTGATCGAGCTAGTGATTTAGGGCGTAAGAAGGAATATCCTTTATCAAATGCTTATTATTTCATATTATCATATTCCCTTTTATGTATATTTTTTAAGCTGTATACACACCATTTCTGCCTTGCATTTATGTGGATGAATTATGAATTTTTCTCATAATTGAGGTTTTGCATACTACTAATAGAATATTCTTCAATTCTATATGCTGATTATGTGGTATCTAAGTTTGGATTGTACTTATGATCCTTGACTTATAATCACGCTCAGAGAATGCGTAGAGAAATTACAGGTTTTAAAGACACCGGAAGAACGTACCCGCAGGATACAAGATGTTCCTGTAGTTCACGATGATCCTACTATGGATCCAAATTACGAATCTGAAGATAATGCAGATGAAGACAGCAAGAAACAAGGTATCCTGCAGTTTGCCGAATATCTATTATTCGTTACTATGATGTCTTTTTATTCATCTCGTTAAAAATTTGTATGTAGATATTCACAAGAACACTGTCAGTTCCAGTTATAGCAAAAGACGAGACTACCCCTCAAAAGAATCTGGGAGAGGTACAGGTACATCTAGAAGTTCTGGCAAGAACTATGAGTTAAGTCAAAATTTGTCGAGTAACAAATTTTTGAACAAACCTGAGGATGTTACTTCCCCACGTTTAGCACCACATAATGAAAATCGGTGGGATCAAGGAAGAGACAGAAGCGCCCAACCATCGAGTGTCGTAATACCAAGTTCGACAAATGAAAGAGAGAAAATTGTAGCTTCAACAGAAGATATTTCTGAGAGTGGTTCAAAAGTAAATGAAACAGAAAAACTATGGCATTACAGGGATCCAACTGGGAAGATTCAAGGACCTTTTTCAATGGCACAGTTGCGTAAATGGAACAATAGTAATTTCTTTCCTGCGGATTTGAGAATTTGGAGAAAGAGTGAGAAGGAAGATGATGGTATTCTTTTAACTGGTGCATTAGAGGGACAGCTTCATGTAATGATTCCAAAGCCTTCATCTGATGACAGACGTGGTTTTGCAAACCTTCCTTCTCCTACTCCAAATCAAAGCTTGGGACATTTGGGCTCACCTGTGGGTCCTAAGGCATTGGTTCAGACAGGCCATATGGTTTCAAGTCCGGTTATTAATATGCCTCCACAGATGGTTCAATCGCATGCCGCTCAAAATCCTCATAGTTGGGTTGGTGGTCCAACCCACAATCCACAGCCAAGCCCTGTGGCTGGACAACAGCTAACTTATAACCAGTGGGTTAGTGGTCCAAACACTGCCCAGAATTCTGCTGGGAACTTTTTACAGCAGCCACTGGCACCAACTCAACCAACTGAGAGTTGGCCGATAGTGTCTCAAAGTACATCTATGGGACTGGCAGGGACCACTACAGTAAGTCAAAGCGTGAATTGGGGAAGTCCACAACTAACAGGGAATGTTGATCCTTTATGGGGTTTGCAATCAGGTTCTGGTAGTGTGCACCCAGGTTGGGCCCCTACACAACCGGCCCAAGGGGTCACGCCAAATCAAGGCTGGGTTACTGGTGCCAGTTCTGGTCCAACCAAAGGACCAATAGTTTCTGGAAATGGAAACTCTAGCTGGGTGGGACCATCTTTTAACCCTGGTAAAGCGGCATCAGCTGGGAACCAGCTACCTGGTTCAGTTGGCGGACCTTATCAGAGTTCAGGATCTGGGAATTCAAACCAAGGTTGGGGTTCACCAGCATCTAGAAATCGATCCAGGTGGGATGGAAGTGAACGACATCAACCCTACAACAGAAGCGGGGATTCAGGAGATAAGCGGACTAGAGACTCTCGAGGTGGAAGTTCAGACTCTCGTGATAATAGAAGGCATTATGACGAATCAAGATCGTTCAATAGTAGAAGACACTCGAGAGATTCTGACAGATATTATAAGCGGTAATGCGGTGACCATCTTACCCATGGTATGGAATGGATGCTAGTATTGTACAGCTTTTCTGGGTAGATGTCTTTCAGGTTCTTTTGTAGGCTGTAATTCAAAACCATCTGTCTTGAAACTTGTAGAACATGTGCAGTGTAGCTGTGTAGAAAGTTACCTTAGTGTTGGTAAGTTAAGTTGGTATGCAGACCCTTGCTTCTATAGTTGGCTATATATTTTGCTATAGTTAGGGTGCTCTGGTGAATAAAATTGGTTGATCCAAAATCATGTTTCAGACTAAAGATTTTGATTTTCAACTGTTCTATTGGCTTCATTTTTTTATTTTATTTTTTTCGTTTATAATTTTGCAAACAAAAAACACTAATGGTTGCAGCAGTCAATTGTGTTTGACTTTGCCTTTGAAGTTAAAACAGCCAATGGATTTTAACTTTTTTTTGCTGTCGTCATACTACCAAGAATTAGTTGAAAATTTTGATTTTGGTTCATATAGACACCTCATTGGGATTGTAGGGTGGGTTACAACTTAAGCTTCCTCAGAAAGGATTGCTTGTTTTGGTTTTATAAACTGCTGAACAGACATAATAGCTTGGATGCTGATATTCTTGACTTGGTTCAAAAGATCAATATAAGCCTGTCAATCAAATCAAAGCATGCTTCTAAAACAACTTCAAACATTCAATTCTCAAATTAGAAATTTTTTGGCATTCCGTCTTCAGTGCAAGAGCGCTTCATGTTAGAACCAAATCAAACTCTGACTGGGCTAACAGGAGGATATTGCCTTAAGTTTAAAAAAAATATAGAAAAGTAAAGATTAGCATATAGATATAGTCATAGTTTAGGTTATGCCGTGGCCCAATTTGGTCTGGACCCAATTCAAACCATCTAAAATGCGTCATGCGTGTATCAAAACATCTAATTTGTGAATGTTAAATAAAAAATAAAACCCATCTAATTTGTGTTGTACATGTCATCTCCAATTAAGCCATCAAAAATGGTATAATTTAATTTCTATTATCCCAAACTTTTTGTCGTATTATATCAGATTCGATACAACAAATATCACCTCAAGTTTTAATATCTTTTATTTTAACCTTGTTATACTAAGTCACATGTTTAATCTGATATATTTCCTATACTGTTATTCGCTAAAAGACCTTAAAATACTTGGGAGTCCCCTGAAGAGAAACATAACAATATTATGGCCAAGAAGTAATTAATTGACCTTTTTCTGATTAGTAGGAAGAAGAGACCTCTTTCTTGTTCGAGGAATTGCTTCAAGGGAAGAAAAGGAAGCTAGCTATTGAGTTTCCGGGCATTAATAAGATGTCGTTAGACCGAATTCGAGACATTTATTATAGCGACTTCTGATAGCAATTCTGGATAAAGAAAAAAATAAGTAATTAATTCAACCTGTGTTATAAATAGGTATTTAAAATCTTTCATTTGAATTATGCCACGTGTTTGTAGTCTACATGTAGACTTTGATTAACCACGTGACCATCTAGTTTGTCAAAAAGATGTGACACCTAACAATGGCGGCCCCGAGGATTTAAATAGGGGACGTGTAGGCCGACCACCCCTTATGTAATCCCACCACCCCTTTTGGAGCGACAGTCGCTCCTAAAGGGGTAGTAGGATACGACAACGGGCGACAGCATACGACAAATGTGATGTACGATTCGAACCTACCACCCCTTTAGGAGCGACTGTCGCTCCTAAAGGGGTGGTAGGTTCGAATCGTACTATTTGCCCCTATAATGTTTCTGTTTCCCCGTGAAGAGAAACATAACAATATTATGGCCAAGAAGTAATTAATTGACCTTTTTCTGATTAGTAGGAAGAAGAGACCTCTTTCTTGTTCGAGGAATTGCTTCAAGGGAAGAAAAGGAAGCTAGCTATTGAGTTTCCGGGCATTAATAAGATGTCGTTAGACCGAATTCGAGACATTATTATAGCGACTTCTGATAGCAATTCTGGATAAAGAAAAAAATAAGTAATTAATTCAACCTGTGTTATAAATAGGTATTTAAAATCTTTCATTTGAATTATGCCACGTGTTTGTAGTCTACATGTAGACTTTGATTAACCACGTGACCATCTAGTTTGTCAAAAAGATGTGACACCTAACAATGGCGGCCCCGAGGATTTAAATAGGGGACGTGTAGGCCGACCACCCCTTATGTAATCCTACCACCCCTTTAGGAGCGACAGTCGCTCCTAAAGGGGTAGTAGGTTCGAATCGTACTATTTGCCCCTATAATGTTTCTGTTTCCCCGTGAAGAGAAACATAACAATATTATGGCCAAGAAGTAATTAATTGACCTTTTTCTGATTAGTAGGAAGAAGAGACCTCTTTCTTGTTCGAGGAATTGCTTCAAGGGAAGAAAAGGAAGCTAGCTATTGAGTTTCCGGGCATTAATAAGATGTCGTTAGACCGAATTCGAGACATTATTATAGCGACTTCTGATAGCAATTCTGGATAAAGAAAAAAATAAGTAATTAATTCAACCTGTGTTATAAATAGGTATTTAAAATCTTTCATTTGAATTATGCCACGTGTTTGTAGTCTACATGTAGACTTTGATTAACCACGTGACCATCTAGTTTGTCAAAAAGATGTGACACCTAACAATGGCGGCCCCGAGGATTTAAATAGGGGACGTGTAGGCCGACCACCCCTTATGTAATCCCACCACCCCTTTAGGAGCGACAGTCGCTCCTAAAGGGGTGGTAGGTTCGAATCGTACTATTTGCCCCTATAATGTTTCTGTTTCCCCGTGAAGATTGATACAATATTATGGCCAAGAAGTAATTAATTGACCTTTTTCTGATTAGTAGGAAGAAGAGACCTCTTTCTTGTTCGAGGAATTGCTTCAAGGGAAGAAAAGGAAGCTAGCTATTGAGTTTCCGGGCATTAATAAGATGTCGTTAGACCGAATTCGAGACATTTATTATAGCGACTTCTGATAGCAATTCACCGATAAAAGAGGTAAATCAAGTTTTCATTTATTCAAGCTCATTCGGTCGTTTTTGGATATAAAGTATAGTAAGTATAGATATTACTGATAAGTGTTTTTATTATTTTAGATGGATTGCTTGGAGGACATTTTCTTAAATCCAAATGCGCCGGAAGGTGTAAATGACGAGTTTGCGTACGAAGAGCCCGATGACGAATTTGAATTATAAAAAAGTAAAATAAAAAATGTATTATAAAAAAGTGCATATAAAATCTAATTATAAAAAAGTATATAAAAAAGTAAAATAAAAAGTGTATAAAAGTATGTATTTTGTATAAAAGTATGTATATAATCCAACCTTTTCATTTTTTGTGTTGTTATTTTGTGAGTAATTGTATTTTGTTATTATTCATTAGATTTGTTGCTATAAAAGTATGTAAGAAAACTAATTATTAAAACTACGGATAAAAAATTGTATATAAAAACATATTAAAAAATGTACGTAAAAATGTAGATTAACAAAAGCTATTGAAAAATTGTTAAAAAAAAGGTGTATAAAAAAGTGTATAAAAAGTGTATTATAAAAAAGTGTATAAAAAGTGTATTATAAAAAAGTGTATAAGAAAGTGGATTATAAAAAAGTATATAAAATAGTGAATTAAAAAAAAAGTATTATAAAAAAGTGCATATAAAATCTAATTATAAAAAAGTATATAAAAAAGTAAAATAAAAAATGTATTATAAAAAAGTGCATATAAAATCTAATTATAAAA
Organism: Erigeron breviscapus; assembly: GCA_034093135.1. Classification (NCBI taxonomy): domain Eukaryota; kingdom Viridiplantae; phylum Streptophyta; class Magnoliopsida; order Asterales; family Asteraceae; genus Erigeron; species Erigeron breviscapus. The sequence continues at coordinate 287,962,156 of CM067167.1, forward strand.
AAGTATATAAAAAAGTAAAATAAAAAGTGTATAAAAGTATGTATTTTGTATAAAAGTATGTATTTTTTTGTTTTTTTTATACACAAACAATTTTTCAATAGTTGTGTTGTTATTTTGTGAGTAATTGTATTTTGTTATTATTCATTAGATTTGTTGCTATAAAAGTATGTAAGAAAACTAATTATTAAAACTACGGATAAAAAATTGTATATAAAAACATATTAAAAAATGTACGTAAAAATGTAGATTAACAAAAGCTATTGAAAAATTGTTAAAAAAAAGGTGTATAAAAAAGTGTATTATAAAAAAGTGTATAAAAAGTGTATTATAAAAAAGTGTATAAGAAAGTGGATTATAAAAAAGTATATAAAATAGTGAATTAAAAAAAAAGTATTATAAAAAAGTGCATATAAAATCTAATTATAAAAAAGTATATAAAAAAGTAAAATAAAAAGTGTATAAAAGTATGTATTTTGTATAAAAGTATGTATTTTTTTGTTTTTTTTATACACAAACAATTTTTCAATAGTTGCGGTGTTATTTTGTGAGTAATTGTATTTTGTTATTATTCATTAGATTTGTTGCTATAAAAGTATGTAAGAAAACTAATTATTAAAACTACGGATAAAAAATTGTATATAAAAACATATTAAAAAATGTACGTAAAAATGTAGATTAACAAAAGCTATTGAAAAATTGTTAAAAAAAAGGTGTATAAAAAAGTGTATTATAAAAAAGTGTATAAAAAGTGTATTATAAAAAAGTGTATAAGAAAGTGGATTATAAAAAAGTATATAAAATAGTGAATTAAAAAAAAAGTATTATAAAAAAGATTATAAAAAAGTGCATATAAAATCTAATTATAAAAAAGTATATAAAAAAGTAAAATAAAAAGTGTATAAAAGTATGTATTTTGTATAAAAGTATGTATTTTTTTGTTTTTTTTATACACAAACAATTTTTCAATAGTTGCGGTGTTATTTTGTGAGTAATTGTATTTTGTTATTATTCATTAGATTTGTTGCTATAAAAGTATGTAAGAAAACTAATTATTAAAACTACGGATAAAAAATTGTATATAAAAACATATTAAAAATGTACGTAAAAATGTAGATAAAAGTGTATAAAAAGTGGATTATAAAAAAGTGTATTATAAAAAAGTGTATAAAAAGTGTATTATAAAAAAGTGTGTATAAAAAAGTGTATTATAAAAAAGTGTATAAAAAGTGTATTATAAAAAAGTGTATAAGAAAGTGGATTATAAAAAAGTATATAAAATAGTGAATTAAAAAAAAAGTATTATAAAAAAGTGCATATAAAATCTAATTATAAAAAAGTATATAAAAAAGTAAAATAAAAAGTGTATTATAAAAAAGTGCATATAAAATCTAATTATAAAAAAGTATATAAAAAAGTAAAATAAAAAGTGTATTATAAAAAAGTGCATATAAAATCTAATTATAAAAAAGTATATAAAAAAGTAAAATAAAAAGTGTATAAAAGTATGTATTAAAAAAAAGTGTATAAAATATTTCAGGTGTTTGACACACACATAGATTTGGTAGACTGGGCTCAAAGAACGGCAAAGGAGCTTGGTTATGTGTTAGTAACACGAAGATCAAATGCCACAAAAGACGGAGAAGTTAAAAGGTGGTCCTTATTTGCAACCGTGGTGGAAAAAGAGATAAGCGGTTAACCGGGGCACCCAAAGGGACTACCAAAATTGACTGTCCATTCAAATTGGTAGGCCGTCTGACAAAGGACCATAGTTGGTGGGTTGAAGTTATAGATCACCGACATAACCATCCATCAGCTCGTAATTTGGAAGGTATTGCGTACGCAAGACGACTAACCGATGTTCAAAAAAAATTTGTGGACGAAAAGGCGTTGCTAGGTTTTGGGCCAAATAGCATAAGGGACCAATTGAAGGATGCATTTCCCGGCATCTTGACCCGTTCACAAGACATTTCTAACTACTTGCGGCAACACCGGCTAAAGCACGCCCAACAACGAGGGGAAACTCGAATGCAGGTGAAATAAGAAACATACCTGCATGTGGATCGTATAACTATATGTTTATTTTTTAAAAAAATACGACTTCCTTATACTTTGGTTGTTTACCCGTTGCAGATCGTGCTCCAATTACTATCTGACCATCAGTACACGTATCAGTACACGACGGATAGCAAAACCGGATGTTTGACCAATCTCTTTTTCGTACATCCTACATCACTTGACATATGGCGTGCATTTCCTTGGATCATTGAAATAGACGCCACGTATAAAACCAACGTTTACAACATGCCGCTTGTTGAGATTGTGGGTGTCACTCCAACTGGCAAGACATTCAGCATTGCGCACGCACTAATTGAAAATGAGCAACATGCGGCATACACATGGGTGTTACAGTGCTTGAGGGCGACGCTCGAAGAAGGGTTCGTCGTGCGTGTGGCACTCACTGATCGGGATCTGGCCCTCATGAAAGCGGTTAAGGATGTGATGCCGGAAACGAAGCTGATACTGTGTAGAATACACATTTGGAGGAATATTGATTTACATGCCAACCCATCGTTTAGGACCAAAAAAGATTATGGTTCGTTTAAACATCGGTGGGATAAACTCGTAAAGTCAATCACGGTTAAAGAATACGCAGAGAATGAGCAGCAGCTAAAAGTATTCTTGGCAGATAAACCAAGTATATACATCCCGTCCCCATACTGTTTTTATGATAAAGCTTACGATGTAACCATGTAGCTAAATCACTTTTTATTTTCCTGCAGATCTTTATAAGTATCTACAAATACAGTGGCTTGCCTCGTACAAGGAGTTATTTGTGTCATGTTGGGTCGACCAACACCGCAACTATCGTAACTACACTACCAACAGGGTTGAGAGCGAGCATTCTTTGCTGAAGTCAGTTATGCATCAAAAGCGGCTTACGTTCCACAGGATCGTTGAATGTGTTAACTCTGTTGTCAGCGGGCAATACACCGAAATAAAGGGGTCACTGGAACATTGCAGGCAGTACAATCAAAATAAACACAACTATCCCTGTTTAAAGGATTTGCTCGGTAAAGCCTCCCATGTAGCCTTGCAAATTATGGTTGACGAAATTGATCGATTGAAAAATACACTAAAAGGGGACGTGTCAAAGTGCGGGTGTACAGTATGGGCTAGCTGTGGCTTGCCATGTAGTTGTCGACTTCTAACATACATGTAGGAACGTAAGTACAGTTCATTCAAATACAAATGGTCCATTTTACTTAAAAATACTTAATGTAATATTTTTATTCCTGCAGGAAGGCGTGTTCAAGAATATGAGATAGATGCATTTTGGTGCAGGCTCGATATAAACCCGTCCACCTGCCTGCCTGGAAATGTGAAGAAAGACTCGGATGATGACGAGCCTGTTGAGGACTTTTGTGGTGAGGTTACTACTGCCTTGGAACGAAAACCCATAAAAGAAAGGAAAAGCTTGATGTCAAAAATAAAGGACATCCTCTATCCGGGTCGGTCCAAAATCAAGGATCCGGAGGTCCAAAAGAAAACACGTGGTAGACCTGTTGGGTCAAAGAAAAAGGTATATTATTATAGTCTAGCAAATTATTAATTGTTAAATACTATACGGGTATACATCTAACTTAATTATTCATTCATTCATTGCAGATGCCAGACTTGAACGTATCACCTCCGATGCCACCACCACCAAAGATGAAAAAGTCGAGGTCCGTGCACGTGACAACACCTAAGTATCCGGATACCGCACCAGACTCAGGCTCATGCTACAGAGACTTTCAGTCGGCGAGATACAGTGAGCATGTGCCCACGGAGTCACGTTTCGCGGAGCCTGACACCGATTTACGGGAGGACACCCGTGGATATATTGATGAGTTGATCCGATCGTCACAATTTTCAGCAGCAGGGCCGAGTAATGAGCCAACAACCGAACCCTCATTCTTAGATCAGTTGTTCGGCGCAGCCGAACCCGGGTACTATCCTGTGCCACCAACAGCACCAACAGGCGTAGTGGATCAGTTCTTTAGTGCCGATACTTATTTTCCTGCAGGTCCTAGCACTCCGATGCCAGCAGCACCAGCACCGTACTTTGATTTTTTCACTACGCCCACACAACCTTCGATGCCACCAGCACCATCACCTCCGATGCCACCAGCACCAGCCCCATCACCAATATCTCCCATATCAGCTGAGCAGCAATTGGCTGCTCTACCAGTACCACCACCTAACACTCGCCCACTGCAGACGACGGGTATAAAGGGTTACCTAGATGACATACCGAAGGTATTTAGACCATACGTCAAGGGGATTATTAATGTCAGGGGTGATGGCAACTGTGGATTCCGGGCACTTGCTGTTGCATTGGGGTACGATGAAAACGAAGGTTACGAGTGGATCCGACTACATATGTTGGCCGAGTATGAAAACAACAAACAATTCTACGATGAACTAACAAGAGGGGAACAGGCTGAAGCGAGCTTTTTTGAGGGGTTATCAAGGTCTTATGTAGGGGTGTTTAGACCAATTGGCTACTGGATGCACATGACTATGGGGGCCATGTTGTTGTCCAACAGGATGGGTATAGTAATTAACTGTTTATCTACTGCCGCAAGTTGGACATCGTTCCCATTTACCTATGGTCCTGATGAGGTGCCTAGGACAGAGCCCATATCAATAGCATTAGTACATGGTCACGGTCACTATATCATGGTGCAGTTGGAAGGTGACTACCCGATGGCCCCGGAGATCGCATATTGGGTACAGGATCGTGTAAGGACTCCCGTGAGCAAATGGAAAGATTTGTACCGACACCGCCAGTTAGCCTACAATAGATATATAGATGCAACAAAACCTCCTCCCACCTATATGGGAACAGTGGACTCATCTGATTAGGATTGTAATATTGGTACATACACATGTTCATTAATTGGTATTTTTGTAATATTGTTCATTAATTCATATTTTTGTAAAACACAACTGATGTTATGTAATTTTTAATAGATACATACACATGTTATTTTTAATAGTTACTATGTTGTTTGACTATGTTGGACAGCCATAATTATAAGGAAAAGGCCTAATAAAAAGATTGAATCTTTGACTATGTTGTTTAAAGTGGCAGTGGTTTACTTCCCTCTTAAGTGGGGGAAAATAAAGCTTTTTGTTTTTGCAAACCGGATAGTCCACCATCATTATAAACAAACAGTACACAAATAATAAAAAATGTCCATATCAAATACAAATAATAAAAATGTACATAACAAACTGTATTTATAAAAATGTCCATACTTCGTACAAATAAAAAAAAGTCTAATCACCGGAACCGTCGTCGTCCTCACCGGCATTATCATCACCCACACCTGGTCCGGATACAGAGCCTGTTCCACTAAAAAATCCACTCATATCCGACAAGCTACCAAATTCCCCTGATGGAGGTCCATAATGCGACGATGGCCCACTCCATAACTGGCGGGGGTCGAAATACTCATCACCAGACTGGTTCAAGTCAACATAGGAGCCGGAAGGTTGGGATCCAGACGGGACAGAATACGATCCAGATGGGCCTTCCGGAGGTCCATAATGTGGTTGCGGCAACTCAACAGGGAAATCATGGGATCCGAAACCCCTGAGAATCCTCCCTAGTCCGCGCTGATGTCCCGATCGCGATCCAAACGCTTCCGGGAACAACTGGGTTGGAGGTGTCGGTGCAGGATCCTGTGAATGTCTCACCTGCGCAGCTTCCAGACGGGACTGCATATAAATAGTAAGGTAAGTTTAATAAATGGAGCAGTAATTAAAAGTAATTTAACTTAAAGTTATGTATATACCGCAACTTCCGGAGGTTGTAGTCTGTGGGTTGCCGCCCAAGTCGACTCCCACGTGGGCGGTGGCCCCTCCTTCTTTTCGTTATGGTGCTTGGCCTGCAAACAAGTCAAATAATTAGCATAAAAAAACACAAGAATTGTATATTTTTGTTAAAACCAAACGTACCAACGCCCGATCGTGGGCAAGAGAAATAGATCGCCGACCCTGAGTCCCCACCGCCTGTTTGGACCGGTTTGTCTTGTTTGTCGCGGCCCGCTTGACCCGGTCATCCCTCGTATAAAAACGCAGTAGTTTTCCCCACTCTTCCGGGTCCATACCAGCTGGCGGTGCTGTCTGCAGGGTATCTGCTTCGTCTACACCCCCCCGTGCTGTAAAATGCTGAGATTTGAATTTTGACTTTCTCTGCCTATATATGCTAGCTGCATCAGCATGGAAAGCCTGTTTTGCTGCCTTCCGGGTGGGGTCGTCCTCATCATGCTCTAAGTACTGGTCCATCGCAAACCAGCGCTACATTGTTTACAAATACAAGTTAGCAGTTTCGGGGTTATCATTGTAAAACATATTAAGTAAAAAAATATAAAAAGAAACATATTCTAACCTGTATTTCCTCCAAGATATTGTCCCTCAGAGACTCGGGCACATCGTACCATGACTCGTAGTACTGGGGGACATCTCCGATCAATGAGCCTAACAAAGATTTGTACATAGTCCCGTAGTCCCCGATCGACTGAAAGGTCTTCGATTTGTAATCGAAGTACATGGGTAACGGGCCTCCATTTTTCTTGAAGGCAGCCTCAAGGTTTAGATGTTTGGCTGCCCCTCTTGGTGGTGGTGGTGTTTTCTTCGACCCTACAAAACCAATAAGTAACAATAACATAAATAAGTTACTTTAAACGATAAGAATACAATTATTTCAATGCATAACTAAATTTAATGCAAAGTCAATTTTCTTACCGCTGTTTTTGCAGCCTGTTATTTTCTTCCACCACGATCGGTGCGGATCGTTTCCATCGCCGTCGCCGCCGTGAGCTCCTAGCATTTTTCTTAAATCTACATAAATAATACACGTATTATAATACTTTTTATATCAACTTTTTGAACTACTTTTTTTTTAACTTAATTTTTTATATGACTTTTGTACTACTACTTTTTCAATATATGTTTTAATATCTTTTTATACTTATGTTTTATAATGTAAAACTTTTTACATACCTTTTTTATTTATACATTTTTAAGTACTTTTTTTAACGTAAAATTTCGTAAGAACCTTTTTTTATATATATATAATTTTTTATAAATATTTTATTTATAATTTTTTGAACTTAATTTTTTATTAACTTTTTATAAACTTTTCTGATACAAATATTTTTTATAAACATTTTATTTATAATTTTTTTAACTTAATTTTTTATTAACTTTTTATAAACTTTTCTGAACTTACTTTTTTATAAACATTTTTTAAATTTCGTATGAACTTAATTTTTTATATCTAATTTATTTGAACTTAAATTTCTATTTAAACATTTTTAAGTACTTTTTTTGAACGTAAAATTTCGCATGAACTTTTTTTATATAATTTTTTACATTTTCTTCATTTTTTTTGACATTTTATTTTACATTTTGTTATAGAAATTTTTTTTAAAATATATTTTTTATATACTATGTATACACTTTTCTACATTTTTTATAAACTTTTCTAATACAAATATTTTTTATAAACTTTTCTAATACAAACATTTCTAATACAAACATTTTTATATGACTTTTGTACTACTACTTTTTCAGCTACTTTTTTTAAACTTAATTTTTTAACTACTTTTTTATATAAACTTTTTGTTATAGAAACTTTTTTTAAAATAATTTTTTATATACTATGTATACACTTTTTTACATTTTTTATAAACTTTTCTAATACAAACATTTTTATATTTTCTAATACAAACATTTTCTAGTACAAACTTTTATAAACTTTAACTTTTTAAACTTTTTTTTAAATATATTTTTTATATACTATGTAATACACTTTTTTTACATTTTATATTTTTTTACACTTTTTTACAATCATTTTTACATAACAAAAACAAGAACAACAACAAGAACACAAGAACAACAATACATTAAATCTATGGGCGCATACAATACGTTAAATCTATGGGCATATAAGATCAATCCTAATACATCTATGCATAACAAGAATAACATCAAACTAATACATATACTATATAGCAAATTAATAGATACGAAATAAAAAAAAAAATAAAAACTTACTTCAACGTTGGGTTTACGAAAGGGGTAACGACGGGTCGCTCCTAAAGCCTCGCTGAAAAACTGGGTCGCTCCTAAAGTCTCACCGGAAAATCTTGGCCGGAAAATATGGGGGAGAGGGGGGTTGGATCGGTTGGAGAAGAGAAAGGAAATAATTGGAGAAGAAGAAAGGGAAGAAGAAGGATATGAAGATGGATCCAGAGAAAGAATATATTAATCTTTTCGAGGCACCCTTTAGGAGCGACTGTCGCTCCTAAAGGGGTGTTTGACGGGTCAACGGTTCTAACGGGTATAAGCATGGGGATCCGCGGGCAATAAATGGGTCACCCCTTTAGGAGCGACTGTCGCTCCTAAAGGGGTGTGGTCGGGTTACCCAACATTCCGTGGTCGGGGTATCTGGCCCGTTTAAATATTCAAACCGATCAAAAAAGAATGTCTCTAACTACTAGTGAATTCAAATATATAAACAAAATTTTTTACACATAATAACTAACGTTATATTAATACATACATATCTCTACTACTTTATAAAAATTATCACACTCTCTCTCCTAACACTTTTCAACACTATCTCTCATAAAAATGTCCCCATGCGAAATGACTATTCTACCCTTAATGAATTAATTAATTTCTTCTTTTATTCATTAATTTAAACATCTCCACTTAAAATACCTATAATACCCTTAATGAAATAATTTACAACATAGACCCATCAACTCTTAAAATAACTACACAACCCTTTTTACATTAATTATTTTTACAATAATAACCACACCGCCACCACCCGTGACGCCACCACCACTACGAACCACCGCCGCCAACGCCACACTACCGCTACCACCAACACCGCCGCATTGCGCGAGTAAAATGCTAGTATATATATATAGGGAAAGGTTATTCTATAAACTCTTAAAAAAGCAAGAACCTTTAGGAACTTTTTTTCATCAAATTTTATAAGGGTAATATTGTAAGTTTATAATTGATTAATTAAATTAATAGAAAATAAAAGAAGTATGGTTGTTCATGCACATGTGATCACCAATATGATTGTTCATACACATGTGATCACCAACTAATCTCGTAAAAAAATTCATTTGTAAAATACTTGCATACATATGATCATAAACCAAAAACAAAGAAATTTGATCATGAAACACATATATGCTTAAATATGTCCATGTAATCACCAATATGATTGTTCTTGCACATGTGATCACCAACTAATCTCATAAAATATTCATTTGTAAAATACTTGCATACATATGCTCATAAATCAAAAACAAAGAAATTTGATCATGAAAAACATATATGCATAAATATGTCCATATGACTATTGATGAATATATGATCAAAAAATATTTATTTATAAAATACTTACATACATATGATCATAATAATATTCTTGCACATATGTGCTCATATCTTGCTTACATCCTTATCTTCACAATCTAATGTTAAATTGATAAGTGTCTTTCAATCATTTGTTTTGCTTCATGAGACAATTCATCCTACCCACTCATCCTAATCTCATCTATCAAATCAAAAGATTAAACAAATAAATGGTAATCAATGAAATAAAATGATGAAATAAAATAAAATAAATGTTCATTGGCAAAACACAAAGACGGGCTCATTTTTCTTTCCACCCTGCAAAGCAAAAACAAAACAAAAATAAAAAAAAAATCTTTTCGTAAATAAAAAAACGCTTGGATAAATATACATTTTTCAAAATTTTGTGCTCCCTTCGAAAATGTGCTCGGACTGGAAATCCCCGGCCTCCCTAGGCAACTAAATGCGTACATATATTACTGAATTTAGTCAATTCATAAATGAAGTTAGTAGTATGGTATGTAGGCAATTGTCACATCATCTTTGATACACGTGGATAGCTGCGTTACTAATTAATGAAAGTCTATGTATACAAGCACGTACGTTTAGTTAGAACGAAAAAAATAAGAGTGCTCTTTTTCGATGTGTTTTTTCTACAAAACTAAATCAATTACATATATCTCACATATATCTTAGAAGTTTACATCATAGTATCATATATGCTCAAATAGATGATTTTTCTCAATTTTAAGAAGCAAATTTATTATACATGTGTTTTTATTAAATACTACTGTAATATATACATATATTTTTTTAATTTTTTTAGAACGGCAGAGATAAATTATATAAAAAACATACTAGCAAAATACTAGAGGTCAAGATACAAGAGTACAAATCTAGTATACAACAATTACACAATTAGGTATCATCAAGAAAAAGATTTTCTATCTGGGAAATAATTATATATGTTTACTACTCTGTATATATTTCATGCATTGTCAATGAGCTCTCAATCTAATGATCTACGAGGTAGATAAAAGACTTTGTCTCTCTGAATGTCACTGATTGATCAAGTTCGGGTATAAGCGTTTAAATAGTAACTTGGGGAAAACTAACTTTTGGTAACCTAAATTTGTCGTGAGAAATAATAAAATAAATATTTTATGCATTGAACATCCGACCATGGTTAAATTCAATTTCGTACCTAGGCTCATTTCAACGTCATCTCTGTTAAAAAGCCAAATCATTGTCCTTCGCCCCTTCCTAAAGGCCCTAGACGGCCACCTTCTAAAATAGCATGTGAGTATGTGACATATACACAATATTTTGGAGTTAAATAAGCAACAACGGCCTTACATGTCACATATATGAATGTATATATGCTGTCCATTTTAAAATAAGAGGGTGATATATATATATATATATATATATATATATATATATATATATATATATATATATATATATATATATATATATATATATATATATATATATATATATATATATATATATATATATATATATATATATATATATATATATATATATATATATATATATATATATATATATATATATATATATATATATATATATATATATATATATATATATATATATATATATATATATATATATATATATATATATATATATATATATATATATATATATATATATATATATATATATATATATATATATATATATATATATATATATATATATATATATATATATATATATATATATATATATATATATATATATATATATATATATATATATATATATATATATATATATATATATATATATATATATATATATATATATATATATATATATATATATATATATATATATATATATATATATATATATATATATATATATATATATATATATATATATATATATATATATATATATATATATATATATATATATATATATATATATATATATATATATATATATATATATATATATATATATATATATATATATATATATATATATATATATATATATATATATATATATATATATATATATATATATATATATATATATATATATATATATATATATATATATATATATATATATATATATATATATATATATATATATATATATATATATATATATATATATATATATATATATATATATATATATATATATATATATATATATATATATATATATATATATATATATATATATATATATATATATATATATATATATATATATATATATATATATATATATATATATATATATATATATATATATATATATATATATATATATATATATATATATATATATATATATATATATATATATATATATATATATATATATATATATATATATATATATATATATATATATATATATATATATATATATATATATATATATATATATATATATATATATATATATATATATATATATATATATATATATATATATATATATATATATATATATATATATATATATATATATATATATATATATATATATATATATATATATATATATATATATATATATATATATATATATATATATATATATATATATATATATATATATATATATATATATATATATATATATATATATATATATATATATATATATATATATATATATATATATATATATATATATATATATATATATATATATATATATATATATATATATATATATATATATATATATATATATATATATATATATATATATATATATATATATATATATATATATATATATATATATATATATATATATATATATATATATATATATATATATATATATATATATATATATATATATATATATATATATATATATATATATATATATATATATATATATATATATATATATATATATATATATATATATATATATATATATATATATATATATATATATATATATATATATATATATATATATATATATAATATTAACATTAATATTATATATAATCATTAATTATAAATATATATTGATGTGCTAAATCGAGTTTAAAATTTATAAACTAGAAATACCTAAAAACTCACTACTACACACTATCGGGCAGTGGACCCGATCGTATGCAATATAGTAAAAGGTAAGTCCAGGTTCGTTCGCGGGGATTGGTTCGAATTAATTGTTTAGTGAAGGGGTTTGGAAAAAGGGTATTACTTTGATTTCACTCCGCCAATAATTTTAAAAGACAAATGCGTATAAGTAAAGGTAAGTCTCAAACAATAATGGTAAATATCATCCACCTTGACTCCGCTAGACTTCAGACATGATTGCTTTCAGTTAAGACCAAATTCGTTAAGAGTTGACACGATAAACGTGAGAGAATGAAATGCTCGCGTGGTACCACCAACCGCTCACAAGTCACCCAAACACCTAACTGCTAGTTAAATTACCCAAGCCGGTACCACCAACGCCTAGACAATCTTACCAACACTTAGCTTGTTTGATTACCAAATTACCAATTGCGCCTATGTGAATTAAAACGTGGTACCACCAACCGTTTCTAAACACGTTGACAAAATGACTCCTTTTATTAATTTGACATTCACTATCATACCATGAACTAGTGATAATCGCTCATAGACAAGCGACCGTTAGAAAATCACATATGCATTCGACTAGTACCACTAACGAAGAACACACATGCCACCAATATCAAATTAATACAAATAAAGGAATTAAATCACCAAGATCACGACACAACGGTAATTGAAATCAACTCTTTGAATTAAAATATAAAGCAATCACATCATTCGTCTAGTTTCATCAAGGTGGACAATAGAAGAATTAGCCACACATGATTATATTGAAATTACAATAAGAATCAAGAAAGAACATAAAGTACCAATTGTTTGAAGAAACGAAATTGCAAGACAAATAAGTAGATACGATCTAGGTGGGTGCACGTGAATCTCCAATGAATCGACGACGATTAGATCTTGAATCGACCCTTGAAGAACTCCCTGAAGTGCAGCTCCTAGAAAGAGTATTTGATACCTAGAATAATAGGCTGTGAAAACTATTTATACTTCTTTAATTCTGATGCAGAAAACTCCTAAGACCCTTCAGTTCCGTGTACTCACTGCGGCGCAGTGGGCGTGTAAGGCCCCCACTGCGTCGCAGTCCCTCCACTGGTTGACTGACTGGTGCAGACTGCGGCGCAGTGGTCCAGTTATATCTCCACTGCGTCGCAGTGACCACTTACATCTGACTGCGGCGCAGTGGTCCACGTACACCACCACTGCGTCGCAGTGCATTTCCACGTCCCATTTTTCCCAATATCTGACTGCGGCGCAGTCCCCATCACACCATCCCCACTGCGGCGCAGT
>CM067167.1:287980990-288020990 GCA_034093135.1 Erigeron breviscapus
AACAATCCTCAATCCCATTCACATCAAAATTTCACCTGCACTTTCTTGACAATAAAACATCAAATCTAACTACAAAAATGAAAATAAAATGCAAGAAAATAACACGGGTTGCCTCCCGAGAAGCGCTTCATTTATTTACGAGTCTTTAGCTAGACTCGAACCTCTCATAATCACCAACATTGGGACCCCGACGCCCCCACACTTGAGCTTCACTATAGCCATCAACAATCCTCAATCATTCACACAGAACATGTGTTTGTAAATGTTACAGATTCATCCCCGGCTCTCAATGTCAACTTACCACGACCAACTTCAAGTTTGGCATCGGCCGTGGCAAGGAATGGTCTCCCTAAGATAAGAGGCACATTTAATGCCTCTTCAGCTTCAATAATCACAAAATCTACAGGAAAAATCAAACCTCCCACCTGAATTAACACATCTTCTAATATTCCAATAGGTCTTATTTCAGTCTTATCGGCCAAATTGATTTTCATGTTAATAGGTTTCGGTGTTCCTAAGTTCAGCTTGTAGTAAAGAGATGAAGGCATAAGGTTAATACTTGCACCCGAATCATTTAAAGCCTTTTTTACCGTTAAGTTACCTATCTTACAAGGAATAGTAAAACTACCTGGATCTCCTCGTTTTTCGGGCAACTTACCTGTTACAGCCGCTGAGCAAACTTCCTCTAGCACTGTAGTAGCCACACCATCCAGATGCTTCTTATTCATCAAAATCTGCTTCAAGCACTTTGCATATCCGGGCATCTGCACAATTGCATCTAAAAATGGAATATTGATATGCAATTTACGGAGGTGACTTACAAATTTATCCATTTGTTCCTTTAGCTTATTTTTCACCAATCGCTGGGGAAATGGAACCTTCGGCTTATATGTCTTAACAGTTGGTTCCTGAGCGGGCTTCTCAACAGGTTTAGCAACGGGTTCGGATGGAACGGCCGGTGTTGGCACGGCTAGTTCCGGTTCCATCTCAATCTCGTCATCAACTTGCTCCTCCTCTTCATTAACCTGCACAGATTGAAACGAATCATTAGGTGAAGATTTAGCAGAATCATAAGTGTTACCTGCCCTCGTAGTGATAGCATTCACATGCTCGTTTCTGACATTAGGCTGGGTATCCTTTCTCCATGATCCTTGATTACTCGACTGAGGCTTTGGATGCTGTCCCTGATTCTGCCCCATGCTAAACTGAGGCTTAGGATTCTGTTGAGTAGTGCTAGGTAGAGTACCTTGTGGCCTAGAAAGGGCAGCCATCCTACTCTCGAGATCCTTAAAGTTCAACTCTGCATTCTTGGCATTCATCTCAACCTTCCCATCTATCCTATCCAACCTCTCATGCAATGCCTTCGTATCATCCCGAATCATCTTAATACTTGTATTCGTTTCAATCTGATTGCTCATCATTTGCTTCATCATCCCGAATCATCTTAATACTTGTATTCGTTTCAATCTGATTGCTCATCATTTGCTTCATCATCTCCCTTAACTCGTCGTTTGGATCTGTGTTAGAAGATCCAGATCCTTGGCCTTGGTGTATCTGCTGCTTAGGCTGATTCTGATAATGATCTTCTTGAAACCTGTTACCTGAAAAACGAGCATTATTAGTAGGAAAATTAGAGTTGTGGAAAGTATTACCTGAGGGACGGTTTTGGTAACCAGAATTGCGTTGATAGCTCCCTTGTTGTTGGTTTTGGATGTAACTAACATCTTCGGGTCCCCGACTTGGACAATCTTCCGAATAATGCATATTTCCACAATGGTCACATCCATCGGCAACAACCTTCACATCCCTTTCAATGGCCCCAAACCTAGCCTCTTGAGATGCAAATCCCTTATCCATGCGCGAAGCCAGCGCCCTCATCTCTCCAATCATTCCCGAATCATGACTAGCTTCGACCTTTGCAACTCGGCCTTGGCTAGTACCCTTCTTCAACCTTCTCTCATTCTTTAAAAACCTATCATCATCCATGTTTGCGTTATCCTTTGCCATGGATTCCAAGATTTCGAAACCCTCATTTGGTGTGATCTTGTTGAACCCTCCACCAAAAGCATAACCTAGCTCACGTTTGGACTTCTTATCGAGCCCATCAAAGAATAGTTCAACATATTGCTCTCTAGTCATATTATGACCCGGGCAATTTCTCAACATCTCTTTAAATCGGATCCACGCATCAACAACATCTTCATCTTCGTCTTGTGCAAACGACCTTATCAAATTTTCCAACTTTCTTTGGGTTCTAAGTGAGTAGAACTCACCAATAAAGGCTTGCTTAAGTTGGTCCCAAGTCGTAATGCAATTTTCCGGAAGGTCATTGAACCAATCAAGAGCATCGCCGGTAATAGACATAGGAAATGTCTCGAGTTTTACGGCATTCATTTGATTCTGCCCGTATTGGTATAACCTAGCCAACTTCTCAAATCTTTCTAGATGTTGATACGGATCCCACTTCCTCTTACCATCAAATTGTTGTTCCTCAATGCTCTTAAGATGATTACCCTTTAGGTTGAAGTCATGAGCAATTTGAGGAGGTCTAATAGGACTACCACGGTTTGCGGGAATAGTGCGAACCCTTTCGCCATACCGTATATCATTTGGGTCCCTATCTTCATCCGCCATCTCGGTCTCTTCTTCCTTAACTTCAAGATCAAAAAATTCGTCCAAATTAAACCCCTCCTCGTCTGAATCAGGAGTAGGCTTAGCAATGGGTGAGAATGGTGTTGGTGTTGTGAGGTTAGATCTACGTCTAGATGGTGTTCTCAACGGACTATAAAGAGGTAAACCCGAAGACCTCAAGTTCATCAACTAAAAAGTAGACCTGCAAAACACAACTAACCAAACACGTCAACTGCACCTGTGATAAGATAAGAAAAGAAAAACTAAACTATTAAAGCAAATAACTTCCTCACGCGTGAGGAAGGATCAAACCACTAAATTAACAACTAAAACAGCGCACAATCCCCGGCAGCGGCGCCAAAAACTTGATGTGCTAAATCGAGTTTAAAATTTATAAACTAGAAATACCTAAAAACTCACTACTACACACTATCGGGCAGTGGACCCGATCGTATGCAATATAGTAAAAGGTAAGTCTCAAACAATAATGGTAAATATCATCCACCTTGACTCCGCTAGACTTCAGACATGATTGCTTTCAGTTAAGACCAAATTCGTTAAGAGTTGACACGATAAACGTGAGAGAATGAAATGCTCGCGTGGTACCACCAACCGCTCACAAGTCACCCAAACACCTAATTGCTAGTTAAATTACCCAAGCCGGTACCACCAACGCCTAGACAATCTTACCAACACTTAGCTTGTTTGATTACCAAATTACCAATTGCGCCTATGTGAATTAAAACGTGGTACCACCAACCGCTCACAAGTCACCCAAACACCTAATTGCTAGTTAAATTACCCAAGCCGGTACCACCAACGCCTAGACAATCTTACCAACACTTAGCTTGTTTGATTACCAAATTACCAATTGCGCCTATGTGAATTAAAACGTGGTACCACCAACCGCTCACAAGTCACCCAAACACCTAATTGCTAGTTAAATTACCCAAGCCGGTACCACCAACGCCTAGACAATCTTACCAACACTTAGCTTGTTTGATTACCAAATTACCAATTGCGCCTATGTGAATTAAAACGTGGTACCACCAACCGCTCACAAGTCACCCAAACACCTAATTGCTAGTTAAATTACCCAAGCCGGTACCACCAACGCCTAGACAATCTTACCAACACTTAGCTTGTTTGATTACCAAATTACCAATTGCGCCTATGTGAATTAAAACGTGGTACCACCAACCGCTCACAAGTCACCCAAACACCTAATTGCTAGTTAAATTACCCAAGCCGGTACCACCAACGCCTAGACAATCTTACCAACACTTAGCTTGTTTGATTACCAAATTACCAATTGCGCCTATGTGAATTAAAACGTGGTACCACCAACCGCTCACAAGTCCCCCAAACACCTAATTGCTAGTTAAATTACCCAAGCCGGTACCACCAACCGCTCACAAGTCACCCAAACACCTAATTGCTAGTTAAATTACCCAAGCCGGTACCACCAACGCCTAGACAATCTTACCAACACTTAGCTTGTTTGATTACCAAATTACCAATTGCGCCTATGTGAATTAAAACGTGGTACCACCAACCGCTCACAAGTCACCCAAACACCTAATTGCTAGTTAAATTACCCAAGCCGGTACCACCAACGCCTAGACAATCTTACCAACACTTAGCTTGTTTGATTACCAAATTACCAATTGCGCCTATGTGAATTAAAACGTGGTACCACCAACCGTTTCTAAACACGTTGACAAAATGACTCCTTTTATTAATTTGACATTCACTATCATACCATGAACTAGTGATAATCGCTCATAGACAAGCGACCGTTAGAAAATCACATATGCATTCGACTAGTACCACTAACGAAGAACACACATGCCACCAATATCAAATTAATACAAATAAAGGAATTAAATCACCAAGATCACGACACAACGGTAATTGAAATCAACTCTTTGAATTAAAATATAAAGCAATCACATCATTCGTCTAGTTTCATCAAGGTGGACAATAGAAGAATTAGCCACACATGATTATATTGAAATTACAATAAGAATCAAGAAAGAACATAAAGTACCAATTGTTTGAAGAAACGAAATTGCAAGACAAATAAGTAGATACGATCTAGGTGGGTGCACGTGAATCTCCAATGAATCGACGACGATTAGATCTTGAATCGACCCTTGAAGAACTCCCTGAAGTGCAGCTCCTAGAAAGAGTATTTGATACCTAGAATAATAGGCTGTGAAAACTATTTATACTTCTTTAATTCTGATGCAGAAAACTCCTAAGACCCTTCAGTTCCGTGTACTCACTGCGGCGCAGTGGGCGTGCACTAATGCCACTGCGGCGCAGTCAAATACTTGATGTACAACCTTCATCTTACGATCCCGACACTCGCTATCTCTTCCACTCGAAACGACTCTCGACTTCGCAAATGACTTCTGGCCAATAATCATCCGAATTTGCACAAAATGAACGCGTACTTGTTTAGAACCTGAAAACACTAACAAACACATAAACGCGCCAAATGCACACAAATTCGACAAAAAACATATAATATAACGGCCAAAAACAATGTGGGCAATGGGTATAAGTTAGTCACATCAATTATTGTCCCTATTGGTAATACATCTTAATTACCTGGTTAAGTATTGTAAAGCTTGATTGTTTTGTACATATAGAAGATCATAGGACTCAAATTAAGATTGATTATACTTAAATGAGTCCAATTCTTAATTGTTTCATGAGACCATAAGTTTATTAAGCCTGTAAGCCAATACGAAGGCGGTTTTCATATGTGATTGTTTTCATAATTAATTTTATCATCGATCTGAAGTTAATTGTTATCAATTCATTTATTATAGAGTAAATTACAAATTTGGTCCCTGTCGTGGGTCAAAAATTACCGTTTTCGTCCCTACCTTTCATATATTACCGTTTTGGTCCAAAAAACTTTGGTCCTAAAAAAAAAAAAAAAAAAAAAAAAAAAAAAAAAAAAAAAAAAAAAAAAAAAAAAAAAAAAAAAAAAAAAAAAAAAAAAAAAAAAAAAAAAAAAAAAAAAAAAAAAAAAAAAAAAAAAAAAAAAAAAAAAAAAAAAAAAAAAAAAAAAAAAAAAAAAAAAAAAAAAAAAAAAAAAAAAAAAAAAAAAAAAAAAAAAAAAAAAAAAAAAAAAAAAAAAAAAAAAAAAAAAAAAAAAAAAAAAAAAAAAAAAAAAAAAAAAAAAAAAAAAAAAAAAAAAAAAAAAAAAAAAAAAAAAAAAAAAAAAAAAAAAAAAAAAAAAAAAAAAAAAAAAAAAAAAAAAAAAAAAAAAAAAAAAAAAAAAAAAAAAAAAAAAAAAAAAAAAAAAAAAAAAAAAAAAAAAAAAAAAAAAAAAAAAAAAAAAAAAAAAAAAAAAAAAAAAAAAAAAAAAAAAAAAAAAAAAAAAAAAAAAAAAAAAAAAAAAAAAAAAAAAAAAAAAAAAAAAAAAAAAAAAAAAAAAAAAAAAAAAAAAAAAAAAAAAAAAAAAAAAAAAAAAAAAAAAAAAAAAAAAAAAAAAAAAAAAAAAAAAAAAAAAAAAAAAAAAAAAAAAAAAAAAAAAAAAAAAAAAAAAAAAAAAAAAAAAAAAAAAAAAAAAAAAAAAAAAAAAAAAAAAAAAAAAAAAAAAAAAAAAAAAAAAAAAAAAAAAAAAAAAAAAAAAAAAAAAAAAAAAAAAAAAAAAAAAAAAAAAAAAAAAAAAAAAAAAAAAAAAAAAAAAAAAAAAAAAAAAAAAAAAAAAAAAAAAAAAAAAAAAAAAAAAAAAAAAAAAAAAAAAAAAAAAAAAAAAAAAAAAAAAAAAAAAAAAAAAAAAAAAAAAAAAAAAAAAAAAAAAAAAAAAAAAAAAAAAAAAAAAAAAAAAAAAAAAAAAAAAAAAAAAAAAAAAAAAAAAAAAAAAAAAAAAAAAAAAAAAAAAAAAAAAAAAAAAAAAAAAAAAAAAAAAAAAAAAAAAAAAAAAAAAAAAAAAAAAAAAAAAAAAAAAAAAAAAAAAAAAAAAAAAAAAAAAAAAAAAAAAAAAAAAAAAAAAAAAAAAAAAAAAAAAAAAAAAAAAAAAAAAAAAAAAAAAAAAAAAAAAAAAAAAAAAAAAAAAAAAAAAAAAAAAAAAAAAAAAAAAAAAAAAAAAAAAAAAAAAAAAAAAAAAAAAAAAAAAAAAAAAAAAAAAAAAAAAAAAAAAAAAAAAAAAAAAAAAAAAAAAAAAAAAAAAAAAAAAAAAAAAAAAAAAAAAAAAAAAAAAAAAAAAAAAAAAAAAAAAAAAAAAAAAAAAAAAAAAAAAAAAAAAAAAAAAAAAAAAAAAAAAAAAAAAAAAAAAAAAAAAAAAAAAAAAAAAAAAAAAAAAAAAAAAAAAAAAAAAAAAAAAAAAAAAAAAAAAAAAAAAAAAAAAAAAAAAAAAAAAAAAAAAAAAAAAAAAAAAAAAAAAAAAAAAAAAAAAAAAAAAAAAAAAAAAAAAAAAAAAAAAAAAAAAAAAAAAAAAAAAAAAAAAAAAAAAAAAAAAAAAAAAAAAAAAAAAAAAAAAAAAAAAGATCTACATCCTATAAAACAGGATCTATATCTATATCAATATCTTTTTTGAGAAAACTGCGATGGTGATGATGGATGGCAGAGACACCAGAGAATAAAGGAGAGACACCAGAGAATAAAGGAAGGCGATGGTGATGGGCTGTGGACGGAGATTCGCGTGGTTGTGGCGGATGGAGAACTTGGTGTGGCGGTGGCGGACGGAGGTTTTAGTGGCGATTATTAGGGTTTCAGATGGTGGTGGTTAGGTGGATCTTGATAGTGCGGGTGGTGGCGGGATCTGCGTTGCCGTTTTGTTCTTCATCATCATCATCATTTTCTGTGTGTGTGTGAATTCTTGAGTTGTATATGTATATACTATATATGTATATGTATATTTTTGTTTTGTGCTAATTTGGAAGGAGGTTGATATTTTGTGGAGATTGAGTTTGGGCAGTCATTATGAAGAAATCAAGAAATTGATTAGCAGGTATATGGTCATGACCAAAGTTTAACAGGTCAAGTTAATTCTTTGGTGTTTCATTAAGTTTTAGAATATATCTTTCATGTATATATATTCAATTTTTTCTTTCTTAAATGATCTAAACCAGTTCTCTTGTGGTTCAAAGTTTCATTAAATGTATGTATTACTTTGTAAAGGATTGTTTTATATATATGTGATATATAAAATGACTAACTGTTTATGTGTATACAATTTGTTTGATCGTTTAGAATTTGGGAGTTGTTTTGTATTTTATATATGGAATTCAAAAACTTGCACACTCCCATAAAGCAAAACTTGATAATGGAAAAAACAAACACAAAAATTGTATACGTTTTGGTCTAAGATAGATGATCTATTTTTATAATGAATCTGGTGATTGCGATAATACTTTCTGATTTTTGTTATTTGATGATTTATTGATTTCAAAATCTGGAGAAAAAAAAAGTAGTAGTAGTATGATGATGATGATGATGATGATGATGATGATGATGATGATGATGATGATGATGATGATGATGATGATGATGATGATGATGATGATGATGATGATGATGATGATGATGATGATGATGATGATGATGATGATGATGATGATGATGATGATGATGATGATGATGATGATGATGATGATGATGATGATGATGATGATGATGATGATGATGATGATGATGATGATGATGATGATGATGATGATGATGATGATGATGATGATGATGATGATGATGATGATGATGATGATGATGATGATGATGATGATGATGATGATGATGATGATGATGATGATGATGATGATGATGATGATGATGATGATGATGATGATGATGATGATGATGATGATGATGATGATGATGATGATGATGATGATGATGATGATGATGATGATGATGATGATGATGATGATGATGATGATGATGATGATGATGATGATGATGATGATGATGATGATGATGATGATGATGATGATGATGATGATGATGATGATGATGATGATGATGATGATGATGATGATGATGATGATGATGATGATGATGATGATGATGATGATGATGATGATGATGATGATGATGATGATGATGATGATGATGATGATGATGATGATGATGATGATGATGATGATGATGATGATGATGATGATGATGATGATGATGATGATGATGATGATGATGATGATGATGATGATGATGATGATGATGATGATGATGATGATGATGATGATGATGATGATGATGATGATGATGATGATGATGATGATGATGATGATGATGATGATGATGATGATGATGATGATGATGATGATGATGATGATGATGATGATGATGATGATGATGATGATGATGATGATGATGATGATGATGATGATGATGATGATGATGATGATGATGATGATGATGATGATGATGATGATGATGATGATGATGATGATGATGATGATGATGATGATGATGATGATGATGATGATGATGATGATGATGATGATGATGATGATGATGATGATGATGATGATGATGATGATGATGATGATGATGATGATGATGATGATGATGATGATGATGATGATGATGATGATGATGATGATGATGATGATGATGATGATGATGATGATGATGATGATGATGATGATGATGATGATGATGATGATGATGATGATGATGATGATGATGATGATGATGATGATGATGATGATGATGATGATGATGATGATGATGATGATGATGATGATGATGATGATGATGATGATGATGATGATGATGATGATGATGATGATGATGATGATGATGATGATGATGATGATGATGATGATGATACCCATCACGTGCAGATCACGTGATGGGTGTTTAACGTCCGTTTAGAGAATTGGACTAAAAGCGTTGACGGACCAAAGTTTTTTGGACCAAAACGGTAATATATGAAAGGTAGGGACGAAAACGGTAATTTTTGACCCACGACAGGGACCAAATTTGTAATTTACTCTTTATTATAATCTAAAGGGTTAATTACAAAAATGGTACCTGAACTATGCATCATATCGCACAAATCATACCCAGGGTTTATTAATTACGTCCGTCATACCCAAACTTACCATTTTCCTACTCGGACCATACCTAGACCAAACGTTCGTTAGTTGTGCTGTTAAGTGTCTCCACGTGCCGTGCACGTGAGGGGTATTTTCGTCCTTTTGCATGCTCTATCTGGGTATGAAATCTGTAATTTTACTATACTTCAGGTATCATTTTTGTAATTAACCTAATCTAAAAGAAAAAGAAAACAACCTAGTATTTATGGATGATACATGTTGTCTCAATGTTTACAAACTTTTTTGGAATCAACTCATCAAGGTCAAATTAAAACATGTTGGACATTTGATATAGTCATTAATAAAAATTTTTTTATAAAAAATAATAACCTTTATAGACTAGAAATAATCTTTTATAAAATATAAAATATTATTTCATAAAATAAAAGTAAATATTTTTTAAAAAAGTAAATATTTATAAAATATAATAATTTTTATAAAAAATAATAACCTTTATAGACTAGAAATAATCTTTTATAAAATATAAAATATTATTTCATAAAATAAAAGTAAATATTTTTTAAAAAAGTAAATAAAAGAAATGTCTTATATTTTGTATCGCATAGTACCTACACAACCACCATGCAACATTTTTTTATAAAAAATAATAACCTTTATAGACTAGAAATAATCTTTTATAAAATAAAATATTATTTCATAAAATAAAAGTAAATATTTTTTAAAAAAGTAAATATTTATAAAATTAATAATTTTTTAAAAAATAATAACCTTTATAGACTAGGAATAATCTTTTATAAAATAAAATATTATTTCATAAAATAAAAGTAAATATTTTTTAAAAAAGTAAATATTTATAAAATATAATAAATTTTTATTAGATAATACTAATTGATAAAATATAGTTTTATAAGTAAAGTATTAATAAGGGTAAATTACAAAGATGGTATCTGAAGTATAGTGAAAATTACATATTTCATACCTGTAATTCAGATAGAGCTTGCAAAATGACGAAAATACCCCCCACGTGCACGGCACGTGGGGGCACTTAACAACACAACTAACAGACGTTTGGTCAGGTATGGTCCGAGTGGAAAAATGGTAAGTTTGGGTATGACAGACGTAATTAATAAACCCTGGGTATGATTTGTGCAATATGGTGGATAGTTCAGGTACCATTTTTGTAATTAACCTAATCTAAAAGAAAAAGAAAACAACCTAGTATTTATGGATGATACATGTTGTCTCAATGTTTACAAACTTTTTTGGAATCAACTCATCAAGGTCAAATTAAAACATGTTGGACATTTGATATAGTCATTGAATAACTAATTAATAACATATTAGACATTTGATCACGTGTCATTATTCATTAAGGTGGCATTTACCACACAAAAGACTGCTAGGCTGAGATGGAAATGGCCATCACCTATATATAGGTGATGATCACGCTGAAAGGCTCCTTACTAGCTCTTGGGAGCAAGGCGTTTTTCGACCCAGAACGCCACTAGAACGCCATCCACACCGCCCCGGGTGGCGTTCTCGATGAAAAGGGGGCGCACCCTGGCTAAAATCCGACGGGGTCACTCCTTTCTTTTCTCTTTGACCAATGCACACTTCATTTGTCTTTTAGTAATAAAGTTGTAGCTTTTTGAGGGGTCCTAGAGGAGGCCTTGCTCCAAGGATTGAAAGAAGTATGACATGGCAACAAGTGACCCCTTTTAAAGAAAGTCTTGCTCCCAATAGTATAACAACGCTTCTTACCATTAATTTCTATTGAAGTAGCGTTTATATACCCCAAACTTTTGTTAAGTTTGTGCATGTTTTCATCCGTTTTTGAATGATTATTCCATCTAAGTTAGAGATTAAAATGATAACTTGTTCAAAGTTAATGGTAAAAATACGAAAATGCAGGAAATAAAATGATACCGGGTTCAAAATTATGGTAAAAACATTGTGAAAAAGGTAAAAAAAATAAATAAATAAGTAAAACGATAATGGTCAAAGTTAGGAGATTAAAATGAGTATTAACTTTCTTTTACACTCCTGATTGATTTTTTCTAAACTAGGTACCTGTTAGGCTGTTATATTTACTCATCGTATTATATTGGAGCAGCTGCCACTGATTGGTAATCAAAAGAGTTAATTGCAAGATTGGTCCCTGTGGTTTGTACATTTTAGCAAAGGGGGTCCCTATTCGAGAATTGTTGCAATGGGGGTCCCTATTTTGAGAATTTTTTGCAAAATTGGTCCAAATTTGACGGATCCGTTAAAAGTGATCGTCAAGTGTGCACGTGTGCAGCACGTGTGGGGGTATTTATGTACTTTCCACCCCACAAGGACCCCCATTGCTAAAATGGGAAAACCACAGGGACTAATCTTGCAACTAACTTTTTTTATATATATAATAAAAGACTATTGGCCTAACCACTTTTTAACCATTTAAAAATTTTAGTTAACCTAAAAATTTAATTTACATGTATCATAATTAAAATTATAAATAAAAAAATATGGAACTAAAAAACTTTTAATTATTAATTATATTAATAGTTGTAGAAAAAGTTTTATAAACTTACAATTTTTAAAAATCCATCACTAAATAATTCTTTTTAACTTTTCCATAAAAGAATAAATCTTACTAAATAATTAACTTAAATATAATTTTTAACACTTTTTAGCTTTTCATGATTATTTATTGTTAAATTACTAAATACATATTTCCAATAAAAATTCTAAAACTTATAAATACTTCAATTTATGATTAAACTCCAGTTCCCATATAACTTATATCTACTTTCTAATAATATATCAAAGATTTTGTTTTTTAAGACAAATATCAAATTACTAATTTGCTTTTTCTTATATTTGTAAATTAGAATTTATAAGTTTTTTTTTATTTTCATTTATTTAATAATTTATTTTATTTCAAAAAATGTTGTTGACTTTCGGTGTATTTGACTCGAGAATAGATAACTAAAATACCATATATGACATTTATATTATTCGAACAAATTTGCTTTTTTTCTTTTTAATAAATATCAAATTCCTAACATACAATCTTTTATTTATTGAAGCTTATATAATAACAAAAGTTTATATATAAATCAGTTTTTTAAAATAAAAGTATTTATATAAGGTATATCTCTATTATTAAAATTTTAAAGTGCACATAAATTTAGGATTAGAGACCTAACGAGCAGATAATTGTATGTTACAATCTCTTGAATTAAATCAAAAAAAATATCAAGGTGTTAGTTGCAAAATTGGTCCCTGTGGTTTTTCCATTTTTGCAATGGGGGTCCCTGTGAGGTGGAAAGTACATAAATACCCCCACACGTGAACACTTGACGGCCACCTTTAACGGATCCGTCAAATTTGGACCAATTTTGCAAAAAAAATTCAAAATAGGGACCCCCATTGCAACGATTCTCAAATAGGGACCCCCCTTGCTAAAACGTACAAACCACAGGGACCAATCTTGCAATTAACTCTAATCAAAATTACTTAAAAGTTGTGACCCCATGGGAAGATATTTCGATTTTATATAAGTACACCATCTAGTCATCTACCACGTGTATTTCCAATATTGTCAACTATATGTTTTTCTCTTTGGCAATCTATATTAATAATTCCTTTAAAATAATTTGCATGCTATGGAATTACTATTAGTACCACAAAAGTTCATACATCTATCACAATTAAGCTATACTAGATTGTACAGTGCGCAGTCTAAGATGTTTTTAGTGGTAAATTTATCAAAAATGTTGGTACAATTAACACTTCCCTTTTATTATCTATATACTAATTCAATAATGTCTTTGTGTATGACTAATAGCAGTTTTGTACTGAATAATATTATTATTACAATTTACAACACGATACACAATCCTACTAGAGTTAACGATACCCTCTACCTAAAGATTAAAAGATTGTTTAGTAGAAAAGAAAAAGCTATAGGCATAAAAGAATATTAGCAAACGACCCTATTTATAAAATAAAGATAGAAAAATGCAGAATGTGTTTAAAACTTTAAATTATATGCATAAAAGTGTGCAACAAGAAAGAATCGACACATGAAAAAATCAATAATGAGGATCAAGAAAAAGAAAATGTATAATAAATAAGTCAACAAAATGAATGAATAAACATATATATTATTAGAAAATTTTTTAAGCATATGTATTATTACTCAATTTCTCTTAATTTAATTGAGTATAAGTGTATAACTTAAAAAAACACATCATGAAAACAAAGTTTTATGCTCTTTAAGTTATCTATTTATCTTTTTAATTATGTTATACATTTTTAAGTTTCATCTACAACTAGGACAAACACATTTTATCAAACGAAAAGTCAAACAATGTCCGACACTACGAAAATAAAATATATCCGTTTATATCTTTGAAGCCTACGGTTTCGATGCTTCATAAAGGTTTTGACGTCCAAAAGAGAAAAAGACACACACATACACATAGTATTATAGAATTTATGACCAGCTGATCAACAACTCGTACCTAAATTTAACCAAGAATAGAAAACACATACGTCATTAGCAACCACTTGGACAATAAACCAACAAACGAATTTGAATTATTCAAATTTTAATGCCTAAATTTTGAAAATGACATCAAGCTTATCGTTTTAAAAATATTTAGCAACGTCTCCACATGCAAATATTTAATTTCTAACAAAAATTACTAGTCCAACATAAAAATACAACTTCTATTGAATAAAGTACACCTCGATATTACCTAATTAAAAACACCCAAATTCTAACAAAAAAAATATATATAAGTAACACTACTATAATAAACCTAACCAGGCCTCACTAAATTAACCTACCATTACCAATCTAATAACTAACTAAAGTCTTTAAATCGGCCCACCAAAATTTCAACAGGAACTGGCCTATCCTACTGAACCGGGTTCAGTTATCTAACTAGAGCCTATCTCAATCGGAATGTTCATACCCGGTTCAACTTCTGTTTCCTTTTTCTTTCGAATTTCCAACACTTTTCGGTGGCTGTTCGAGTGAACAGCCCCCAAAAATGTTGGACTACAAGCCGGTCTATACTCGGGATAAAGTCGGCCGGATTTGAACCGGACCCCACAAGCGTTACACAATGTTTTTGGACCTAATGGACCGGTTCGCCATTGAGGTGTTTTTTGTACTTGACAATGGGTACACCGCCGTTGACTCAGTGATTCGTTTACCCCCGGTCCGGTTTGGTAACCTGGACTTTTTCTCTGTTTCTTTGCGGCCGGTTTAGTATCAAAAAAATCAATGTAATAAACCGGGTTCCTGAAAAGCATGGGAGACGTTAACGACGACTCATGAGACGATGAGGAACTCGAACACGACTCGGTCAGTGAGCGCGAGACATTTGACCAAACCCGGCCGGCTTTTCTTGACCTTTTGGTTCGGCACTTTCTTGGAACCTGGTAGGGTAACCCCAAAGCCGTAAAACTTTGGGTTGTTACCATAACCACGGGTTCAAACCGGTTCAACCCGGTTCTCTCCTTCAAATTCACCGCCGGGTTCAAAATTGGATGCTCCGATAAAGAATCATCCACAATTTTTGATAACCATTCAAGGCTTTCCATATCATCCACCTGAAATTTAATTAACCCACAAAAATTATTATAATATACACAAAAAGTATCAAATTTATGTAGCATATCATTTTTAAAAAAAGGATTTAGACAATAAACTTATCCTCTTTAATTTATTTAAAAAGGTTTTGATAATTAACATGCATGGATATTGTTTTCCAACTACTTATTTATTTTATTAGCCTTTATAAAATAATAAAAGATATCAGCCATAATTTTTCAAAGTACAATATAATTCAATTATAGAGATTATTGCTTGCAATATATTGTGTAACATAATAATTTAGTTTTTAGCAAGTCTAGTACGCATTAGTTGTCGGGTCAAATTAGTAATAGCGTGTGACATAATTATACAAAAATAAATAAACTACTTTAAAGTTTTCTAAATTTCAACTTTTTTACTTTTATGCTTTTAATTTAAGTAAAAATATTTTCTATATAACAAACAAATTTACATGCAAAAAATTAAGGTAAATAGGAGTAATAATTACCGGCGCGGGAAGGTTGTCACCGGTGAGAGAAACAAGGTCGCCGGAGCTAGAAGAATTGGTAGAAAGAATATCAAAATCCGGCGAAGAAACCGAGGAAAAATCTTCTTCAGATGACCCATCACCGGAAATACTAAAATCTTTATCAGAAAGGTCTAAAAGATCATCGACGGAAAATTCTTCGCCGGAAATATTATTAATTCCGGCAACACACCAAAAATCGTCAAGCTGCTGTTGTTGTTGTTGTTGTTGGGTTGAATTTAGGCCCATAATTTCTGATCGAAAACTTGACTTCAACGCTCTTGCTGCAATACACTCCATGCTAATTGATACTTTTTTTTTTCTTGTTATCTATGTAAAAAAAATATATATTGTAAGTTGTAAGAATAAAAGTAAACAGAGAATTTATATGGAATTTTGGTTATATATATTTATTTATTTATAATTATATATATGGAGAGAGAGAGATATATGTACATATAAATATTGATATATAATAATTGTGTATGTATAGGTTAAATTACCCGAGAAAGAAAGAGAGAAAAACAAATGGTGGGAGAGAGATAAAAAGGTGGAAATGCGTGAAGATATGTGATATGATGAGATGATGGCTAATGTGCGAAGGGGATGGTGGTGGACTCCATGTTTTACTATTTTTCTTTTTTCTTTTTAAAGTGTGTCTATATATATACACACATATTATTACTTTTATTTATTATTATATGTGTGTGTATGCAAATAATATTGTTTTTTACAAAAGGTTTGAATAATTATTACTCGTACATGAAATAATGCCAAATGTCGTGGAAATTTCTTTTAAAAAGGAAATGGTTTCTTGATGAGAGATGCTTATGCCAAATGTCGTGTGAATAGTACGAGTAATATGATTTTGTGGTATTTTAATTAAACTTGAATCGTATCTTGTTTTTTAGTAGTACAAATAGTTGTATGACTATGTATGATTGTATGCTAAATGTCGTGTAAATTGATTGATTTATTTGGTTTCAGTACCCGATACGCATAGTTTTGTTTTGATGTAGTCATAAGTTTTGAAACACAAGGGGCAAGGGTGCAGTGACTATTTGCTAAATTTTGGCAAAAAAATATCCACTAACAACTTGCCATGTGGCAATGTAAAACTTTGCCAAATTGGAGTCAATTTGAGCTAATATAAATGGTGTAGTGTCGATTGGAGCCAATTTGTCAATGTCCCCACTTTATATATACTCAATACATAAATATAGTACACTCAAATCTTTATAAAGATTTTTACTCAACGTTCATGTGGATCAGCCAAATAGAGCCGATTTGTCTTGCCGATGCTGCTTGCCATTTTTTGCCAAAAGATGGGGTGCAACTTTGCCAATGAGCCAATACTTGCCAATGGAAGTTGCCGATTCAAAGTGCCGACTGCACCCTTGCCCCTAATGTATGTTCTTAGTACACTTTACGATCACATGCAAACAGAGAAAAAAAACACAAATACGTATGTGTTACATTAATACAACGAGCAGGGGATCTAGTGATAATAAGTCATATTTTTTCAGATCTTAAATTCGAATCATGCATGTTCTAATCAAATAATTTGCGAATAGCCAGAGATATACTTGGAGTGGTCATGCGCAAAAATAATTC
This sequence comes from Erigeron breviscapus, assembly GCA_034093135.1. Classification (NCBI taxonomy): domain Eukaryota; kingdom Viridiplantae; phylum Streptophyta; class Magnoliopsida; order Asterales; family Asteraceae; genus Erigeron; species Erigeron breviscapus. The sequence continues at coordinate 287,998,377 of CM067167.1, forward strand.
AGTTAGACCAATACAACTAAATTATAAAATAGCTCGCAATTGTAAGTTATTTGAACAAAAAGAATTCCCATCATTTATACGTGTTATATTAAAACATACTACGTATATTTGCTAATTATTGATGATTTAAGTTACCGTTTTTAACTATAATTCATTTAATAAAGTGTAAAAAATGGATATAAAGATAACTTTTGTTAACTTGTATAGTTGTATTTAGGTTTTGATAACTTATACACATGATAGTGTGTACGACTTACTCAATATAGTATATATGTTTTTCTTTTTGTAATAATAAAAGGAAACGCTAAATGCAACCCTTAAAAATGCAGTTAGTGTTAAAATTCATCTTTGAATTTTATAATAAATGTAAACTATTTAATGCATTTCCTTTTTAAGAAGACCAGATTCAGTGGAACCAGATTACTACATTAGCATGTGTCTAGTTTATACAAGTTAACAAAACACATTTTATAATTATAAAATAAAGGGTTTAGTCACTGGATGAACAACGTACTTTCTCTCATTTACATGGTTGCCCATTGAACTGGATTATCGGTATGTATCACCCATAAACTTTTCAATTTTTTACATGGTTGACCAACTGCTGACCTGATGACTTATAATAGCAGGTTACCTTCTTCTTGCTTCTCTTTCATGATTATATATGTCTCGCTTGGCCAAATAACAAACCCAGATGAAAGGTAGCGAAGTAAATCTAGATCAAACACCAAAAGTCCATCCACACATGAAAAATTGAACACATGAAAACAAAACCTAACCCCCAAAATATTACTATCTTTCGATTTCAATTTGGTCATTACATATATTATAATCTTTATAAATTTCTGTCCTTTTTTATATGATCTATGTATATCTATATGTATTCATACTGGTATATATACACCTCTTAAAAATTTAGCTTCTTGTAATTTATAAAGTAAAAAAAGACAGATGAATGGCGGGGCAAATAATAATAAGAAAAGTGGGGGTATAGAAGAACAAGATGGTTTGCCAGTTCATTCTCCTTGCAAACCTCCCAATTTTTCTATGTTCTGGTGGCGGCAAGTGGTCCGAGGGTGTTTCATATAGTAGATGAATTTTTGTAAGAAAAAAAAAGAATATAATATTTAACCTGTTACAGCAGGTCATCAGGTCAGCAGTTGGTCAACCATGTAAAAAATTGAAAAGTATATGGGTTATACACATTAATAATCCAGTTCAATGGGCAACCATGTAAATTAGAGAAAGTACATTGTTCATTCAGTGACTTAACCCTAAAATAAACGTAAGTAGTGAGTATTCTTTTTGTTGAACAATCAGTCGACATTCGACGTCAGGGGACAACTCACCATATAATTAATAGTGAATCAATGCACGTACATAGATTAGGAGATGAAGACCGGCCATATCCATTACAAGTAATTCAGAAAAAAAAATTACATGTTTGTAACTCTATAAAGTCGAACTCAATACCTGTGAAAAAAACAATGGATGCATCTAAATGTTAAGTTGGCTTTGTTTGCCAATGAGTATTTTAACAAGCGATTTTGAGTCGAAAACGATACTTAGTAAAAATAAATCCTTTAAACAAAACATAATCATTATCTTCTAATATTTACCTTACTCTATAACATGAAGTTTCAAAAATAAGATACTTACCATTTTAATTGATATTCATATATGGACAATGTTATCTATGATATATAGAGTTTGTATGTGTACCTAAAAATTAGGTTGAGATCATGATGAAAAATAGCATAAAGTAATAAAGATATCAGATAATATGATAAAACTAAAACGGACATGGACAGGAACTTTTGTAATCAAATATATGAGTTACAATGGGAAAGTATAACATAAGATAAAATTTCATATTCATCTTGTTTTTTGTCTTGTTCTTGTTTGAATAAAAATAACCTACTTATTTTTTTGTTTATGTCTTTTTAATTATTTTACATTTCTATGTTTCAATTAATCAACAAAATCTCTTTTTTATATTTTTTTAACCATCATGTAATTTTAATATTGAAAAGAATACTAAAATCTTGTTAAATTCAACATTTGATTGTCTGTTTTAATGTTCAAGTTAGACGATGATTAGAAAGACAAGTTTAAAAATTCGTTTATTAATTACAATACAAAGGTATAACAATAAAAACAAATGTAAAAGTATGTTATTATTTTTATTATTATATAAAATTTTCATTCCTTATTTTTTAAAGAGTTTGGAAAAATAAAATAGTTCAAATTGACCAAAGTATTCTTAATGAACTCTCTTATAAAAAAGGAAAATGATATATACGCTTAAAAATTAGACTAAAAGACCTTCTAAAATTATAAGATAATGACATGTGTATTTCACTAATTTTCTTTCAAAATCTTATTATTTGATTTTACCACTTGTTATCATCTTATGATTCTGAGGATTATTAGGCTAGTTATTTAGAAAAATTAATCATTTTCCTATCAAAAAGTTAGATGTACAATGACTATTTTACTCTTTATAATTTCACTTAATGAGTCTCATATCGTCTGAAACATCTTCACTATTTTCTTTAACTCAATCACATATACATTAATTACATGCATCACTCACCGAGTCACCGTTACCTCCATCATCATTCTCCATCATCATCACAACGCTATCACCACCATCACATCACGCTGGATATTATTTTGTGAGTACCGGTAATATTTGAAGCTTCATATATATGAATTTAAATTTAAATTAGGTGTCAAGTTTGACTATGAATATATGGGTTGGGTACGACCAAATCAAGAGAAAGTCAGAGACGTGGTTTTCCAAATTCCGAAGTTAGATTTTTCATCAATAGTTGACTCAACTAGAAGACTTTAGTTTTAGCCTTTGCTTTTGATATTATCCCATATACTAGTATGTGTGTCAGTGTGTGTGCTTTTCTTTCTTGATCAAATTGAAATATTATATACTGTATAAATGTTAATTATAGATATACTGTATAAATTATACTAGATATCGTTTTGAAGTTTCTCTTTTGATAGCTGAAAACCGAACCTCTTTTTAACAATTTATTCACTGCTACACAAACACCTTTTATAGAACTATGAATAGGACAAATAACACCGATCTATATAACTTGGAACGGTTTTGAATAAAATTATGATCCAAAAGATATTATATGGAACGGTTTTATAAAATTGTTCTAAAAAATAAGCTATGGAATGGTTTAAAAATAAAAAACGATCCAAAAAATGCCATATGGAACGGTTTTGTAGAAATGATCCAAAAAATAATTCGTATGGAAGTATGGAACGCTTTTATAGATAATAGAATTCAAAATAGGAAGAGATTTATTAATTATAAAAAGTAGAGCTTATCCATCATATGCGTACATTCTAGAATATCTTTTTTTTATAAAGTTATTAGTTATCTTGTTATCAACATTAACTTGATCATTTTATTATAATAACTATAATATTAATTATATTTCAATGCTTTAGTTATCGATGATTTAACGTCCATAAATTAATTTATAATATTAATATTTGGTCAATAGTTTTGTCATATTAAATAATAAAGTTTTCCCATAATATGTTGTTGTGTCTTTGGGCGGATTACTAGGAGATTTTCCGTGGGCTCTCTTGCGTGGACCCGGTTAAAACAACATAGTATAGACCCTTCGTTGTCATATTCGATTTGCACCAGTCTAAAAGATTAACAAGGTAATTGCAAATTATGATTAGTTCAAATGGTTGATGCATTTTTGTTTTTACTTATGAGTTTTGAGTTTGACTCTTTTGAATGACAAATGTGTGAGGTTTTTTTCTTAAAATGTTCGTTCATTTTTTGAACTCTATGAGAATTAGTGAAATTGACAGGGTTTCAGCTTTATATGGCAAAATATTTTAATGCCGATACTCAACTATCTGTTAAAAAAATTAAATAACGTAAAACATGAATACAATCTTATTTTAAAGAAGATTATAAACTAAAAATGTTTCATGTGCTTAATAATAAAATGTTACAAGTAAAAACTATAAGGAAGTTATCTATAAGAAATCAACAAACCCATCTTAATTACCATTTAAAATTTCGTTCATATATATTATAGATAAAATCTCACTTTAGTTTTTGTAACCTTAAATGGATTTAGTTCAACTAGAAACACATCCAACCAACAACTAGCAAGTAATTATCGGTAAAGGAATTTACAATCCCTTAGAACTCTTTTTAATATGAATGTATCCATCCTAATTAGATACAAACTCAAACCATTCATTCATTCATCTATATAAATATTAACCACATATCTCATTATTTATTAAACACCCATAAATTTTCTCTTCAATCTCCGATCGAACACCCCAAACCAAAGCATTAAAAGCCAAATTTTATACTCTCAAAACAATTATTGGTAAGCTATATATATATAGTTATTTCTAAACGATTTATCTTACACTAAAATTTATGGTAAAATTCTTATAACTTATATTTTTATTCTTTTTAAGGATCGTAACACACCATTTCTTCTTATTATTTTTTTTATAGTTATGTATAATTTATGATATAATTTTATTTGTAATATATGAAAGTTAATTAATTTATTTTAATCTATAAAATATGTTCAATTAATTATTTATGTTTTTAACTTATTAATTATTTATCCATCTATTAATATAATGAAACGTAGTTAAAAATTATAAAAACGCTACGAACCATGTTTTAACACAATGACTTTAGATTAGGTGATGTTATTACTAATATTAAAAGTAATATTAAATTTTGGTAAATTCGTTTATGATACACGCTTCTAACTATATTAGGCTACTATTGGAAGACCAAATGCATATTGTAAAGTCCCTCACACGATGGTTTAACCCACGAGTGTAAAATAACAAGACAAGTATGAACTAGAATCGGACTAGTATTACTTCAATATAAATATGCAAGAATATAAACAAAGTAATAAATGACTTTAAGCAATATTTAAACAAGTAAATAAAAGGTGGAACACGAATGTAGTTTTCAAGTGTATTTTCTTTATTGATGTATAAACAAAATACAAGATTGTTGCGGAACCTAGATATTACACGTATGTAAGTATCTAAACAATCTTTGAATTACAAGTGATCTATACTTGCTAAATAAACTTCTTTGATCGATATACTTAGAGTTGTGAAGTATAGCTGTTTAGATCGAGAGTATTTAAGCAAGTTCACCAATTTGCTAAAAAGTGATTTTCTCAAAGAAATGACTTTGTATTTATAGGCAACAAAATTCACCAGTGAATTTTGTGCCGTACAAATATGGTTGGATACATTTAATGATCCGACAAGAACATTAAATGTATTGGATAAGGAATAAGGATAAAGTCACATCAAGTGCAAGTGTATCCTTTTATCCAACCACCTTAACACACGTATACTTTGGTAAAGAACAAGTGGGTTGTCCTTTGGAAAGTGTGTAAAGGCTTAAAGTCAATCCTCGATATCAGTGTTCAGACTTGTAAGGTCTAGAACACTGACAATCCTCCAGTGTACAGATCTGGTAAGACTTTCCAGTGGACTCCGCCATTTGATAAGTCTTCTTTCTTCAGACTTCAGTCTTTGACTTCAGTCAGAATGTCTTCAGTAGAGTAGATCTGGACTGGGGTGAAGACCAGTGAGCTAATCTGGAGAATACTCCAGATTTCCTATACAAGTATTTGCTCATTAGTCTTCCATTATTTCTGGACAAATCTTTAGAAGGACTCCAGATCCCAAGTCTGGAGTAGGTCCAGCAGAACATGTTTTCTGGTCAGATCTTCAGTGAGCTCCAGTAGTCGAGTCTGGAGCGAGTCCAGCAAAACATGTTTCTTGACAAACCTTCAATAAGGTTCCAGTAGTCCAGTCTGGAGCCAGTCCAGTAAGTCTGGACTAAATCTGGACCTAACAAATTCCCCCTATTTGTTTAGAAATAATGCAAGTGTTTTCAGACTTATAGATATACAAATTTGTATGTCTGGAAAACACTTAGTCGATTTAAGTCTAAAAAATCTAAGTTACTGGAGAACACTTTATAGATCATGAGTGTTTTCAGTTTCATCATTTAAGTTCTAACTTAGACTAAATCTGGTCATTCCTTGATGAATTTCAGCCAATTTGATTTCAGCATTAACAATCTTTCTTGCATTGGCCCTGAAATTCATCATTTCATCATATTTTGCCTTCTGCTTAGCCAAGTGAACCATTTCTTCAGTTTCCCTGGATACACCACTCTGTTGTCCTTCAGTGGACTGGTGATGTTGATTAATTCTAAGAGTAGTATCCAGTGGAATGAAGGTGCTAAGATCACCATCTTTTATTGCCTTCACTTGTCTGGCAGTAAGCTTTGGTAGACCAGTCATCCTTTTCCTGTATTCCAACTCCAGAGCACAAGCATTTCTTCTTATCTTTTTCTGGAGGCTTACAAGCTCCTCCTTTCTTTGTCTGATCAACTCTGGAATTGTAACACCATAAATCAATGAGTCATATACCTGTTCTTCTTCAGCGTAGAACGAGCGTACATGGACATCATTCAGTGCATCAAGACACTGATGAACTCTGGGGTCATCTTTCATCCTTTTGAAAACTTCAATATTTATGCCCAACCTTCCAGCATTATAGGAATCCAGAGTGCCCATTATAGCCATCTCCCTTTGATGGGCCAGCAGTTCATTCTTTTGATTTGTCTTGAAATTTCAATCATGATGCACTGTTGTTGTAACTTCCTTGATGTTTCATTGTCAACATCTTCAATCTGCTCTTCCTCTTCACCAGATACAACCTTTTCTTTTCCTTTGACTGCCTTCAGTGTGGTAGGAATATCTGGGAAGGTTTCAAACTGGGGTTCACTGGCTTCAGTACCAGTAACCTCTTCTTCAGTTTCCCTGGATACACCACTCTGTTGTCCTTCAGTGGACTGGTGATGTTGATTAATTCTAAGAGTAGTATCCAGTGGAATGAAGGTGCTAAGATCACCATCTTTTATTGCCTTCACTTGTCTGGCAGTAAGCTTTGGTAGACCAGTCATCCTTTTCCTGTATTCCAACTCCAGAGCACAAGCATTTCTTCTTATCTTTTTCTGGAGGCTTACAAGCTCCTCCTTTCTTTGTCTGATCAACTCTGGAATTGTAACACCATAAATCAATGAGTCATATACCTGTTCTTCTTCAGCGTAGAACGAGCGTACATGGACATCATTCAGTGCATCAAGACACTGATGAACTCTGGGGTCATCTTTCATCCTTTTGAAAACTTCAATATTTATGCCCAACCTTCCAGCATTATAGGAATCCAGAGTGCCCATTATAGCCATCTCCCTTTGATGGGCCAGCAGTTCATTCTTTTGATTTGTCTTGAAACTTTCAATCATGATGCACTGTTGTTGTAACTTCCTTGATGTTTCATTGTCAACATCTTCAATCTGCTCTTCCTCTTCACCAGATACAACCTTTTCTTTTCCTTTGACTGCCTTCAGTGTGGTAGGAATATCTGGGAAGGTTTCAAACTGGGGTTCACTGGCTTCAGTACCAGTAACCTCTTCTTCAGTCTGCACAATGGCTTCAGTGCCAAGTGCTCTCTGGGCTAATCGTGCACTGGCATCAGTACCAGTCACTTGTTTTCTTTGAATAATGCTCTCAGTAGCAACAGCCTTAACAACTTCTTCTTTTCTCTTTTTCAAACTTTCATGGACACCAGATGATGGACTAGACAATTTTTCCCCCTTGGAATGATCTCTAGTCCTGGACTTCAGATCATTCCACAATTCTTCCATCATGTGCCTGTCCAGAGAACCAAAAGTTCTTCCTTGTTCTGGCATGGAAGCAGTCATACCAGTCTTGAGTGCCTGGACTTCCCTTTTAATATTTTCAATTTCTTCTGGCAAGTCCTTTGGCAGCTCAACCTCAATCATCTGAACAACTTCAGGCAACAAGCTCTCTTGAATGTTTCTTAGAACAGAATTAGAGATATCATCAGTGATTGTCTTCAGCATATCACCCCTAAATTTTCTAATAATTTCATCACTAAGGGTGCTGACAATATCATTCTGATCTAATGTTGGCCTGCTCTCCAGAGAACCAAAAGTTCTTCCTTGTTCTGGCATGGAAGCAGTCATACCAGTCTTGAGTGCCTGGACTTCCCTTTTAATATTTTCAATTTCTTCTGGCAAGTCCTTTGGCAGCTCAACCTCAATCATCTGAACAACTTCAGGCAACAAGCTCTCTTGAATGTTTCTTAGAACAGAATTAGAGATATCATCAGTGATTGTCTTCAGCATATCACCCCTAAATTTTCTAATAATTTCATCACTAAGGGTGCTGACAATATCATTCTGATCTAATGTTGGCCTGCTCTCCAGAGAACCAAAAGTTCTTCCTTGTTCTGGCATGGAAGCAGTCATACCAGTCTTGAGTGCCTGGACTTCCCTTTTAATATTTTCAATTTCTTCTGGCAAGTCCTTTGGCAGCTCAACCTCAATCATCTCAACAACTTGAGCAATATCATCTTGTACAACAGCCTGGACTTCAGTATCCACTCTCTGTTCAAATTGTACAATAGATTCAATATACTCCTCTTCAAAAATAGGAGATCCATCAACATTAATTGTATCACCAGGATGGGTTGATGGATTTACCTGGACTCCTCCCCTCATCAGACGCCTATGAGATCTGGGTCATCTGGAAAGATCAACAGTGGGTTGCATGCCTTCTTCAGGAGCCACTTGACTTATTGGTTGTATTGTTTCTACAACCTGGATATCTTGGTCATCAGAATGTTCCCCAACAACTTGAACACTTCCTGGTGCCACAATCTCTTCTGCCCTTTGAAATGAGAGCATGGACTGAGGAATATCTACCTCACCATCTCTTGACTGAAGATTGTCCAGATCCCTTAAAAACTCACTCATAGAAAAATGAGTAGTATCAATATCATATTGGTCTCCTAGACCATTTCTGAACATAAGGGAAAGAAAACGGATATATGGAACATGGGGTTTTCTCCCTTTTGCCTTCAATCGATCCACCAAATCATTAAACAGGATCTGAGCAAAATCTACTCTTAATCCGAACCATAAACAATAGGCAATCTGGAGCTGGGTTTGATTTATCTGATCAACTCTGGAATTGTAACACCATAAATCAATGAGTCATATACCTGTTCTTCTTCAGCGTAGAACGAGCGTACATGGACATCATTCAGTGCATCAAGACACTGATGAACTCTGGGGTCATCTTTCATCCTTTTGAAAACTTCAATATTTATGCCCAACCTTCCAGCATTATAGGAATCCAGAGTGCCCATTATAGCCATCTCCCTTTGATGGGCCAGCAGTTCATTCTTTTGATTTGTCTTGAAATTTCAATCATGATGCACTGTTGTTGTAACTTCCTTGATGTTTCATTGTCAACATCTTCAATCTGAACCATCTCCTCAACAACTTGAGCAATATCATCTTGTACAACAGCCTGGACTTCAGTATCCACTCTCTGTTCAAATTGTGCAATAGATTCAATATACTCCTCTTCAAAAATAGGAGATCCATCAACATTAATTGTATCACCAGGATGGGTTGATGGATTTACCTGGACTCCTCCCCTCATCAGACGCCTATGAGATCTGGGTCATCTGGAAAGATCAACAGTGGGTTGCATGCCTTCTTCAGGAGCCACTTGACTTATTGGTTGTATTGTTTCTACAACCTGGATATCTTGGTCATCAGAATGTTCCCCAACAACTTGAACACTTCCTGGTGCCACAATCTCTTCTGCCCTTTGAAATGAGAGCATGGACTGAGGAATATCTACCTCACCATCTCTTGACTGAAGATTGTCCAGATCCCTTAAAAACTCACTCATAGAAAAATGAGTAGTATCAATATCATATTGGTCTCCTAGACCATTTCTGAACATAAGGGAAAGAAAACGGATATATGGAACATGGGGTTTTCTCCCTTTTGCCTTCAATCGATCCACCAAATCATTAAACAGGATCTGAGCAAAATCTACTCTTAATCCGAACCATAAACAATAGGCAATCTGGAGCTGGGTTTGATTTATCTGATCAACTCTGGAATTGTAACACCATAAATCAATGAGTCATATACCTGTTCTTCTTCAGCGTAGAACGAGCGTACATGGACATCATTCAGTGCATCAAGACACTGATGAACTCTGGGGTCATCTTTCATCCTTTTGAAAACTTCAATATTTATGCCCAACCTTCCAGCATTATAGGAATCCAGAGTGCCCATTATAGCCATCTCCCTTTGATGGGCCAGCAGTTCATTCTTTTGATTTGTCTTGAAACTTTCAATCATGATGCACTGTTGTTGTAACTTCCTTGATGTTTCATTGTCAACATCTTCAATCTGCTCTTCCTCTTCACCAGATACAACCTTTTCTTTTCCTTTGACTGCCTTCAGTGTGGTAGGAATATCTGGGAAGGTTTCAAACTGGGGTTCACTGGCTTCAGTACCAGTAACCTCTTCTTCAGTCTGCACAATGGCTTCAGTGCCAAGTGCTCTCTGGGCTAATCGTGCACTGGCATCAGTACCAGTCACTTGTTTTCTTTGAATAATGCTCTCAGTAGCAACAGCCTTAACAACTTCTTCTTTTCTCTTTTTCAAACTTTCATGGACACCAGATGATGGACTAGACAATTTTTCCCCCTTGGAATGATCTCTAGTCCTGGACTTCAGATCATTCCACAATTCTTCCATCATGTGCCTGTCCAGAGAACCAAAAGTTCTTCCTTGTTCTGGCATGGAAGCAGTCATACCAGTCTTGAGTCCAAACCCTGGACTGCCACTTTAAAGTTTTCAGAATTTCGATTGGTGGCCAGTACCAGCTCATCTAACTTCTCGAACACTAACTTCTCATTCCCAGCGAAGAGGTTCATTTCTGATGCTAAGTTGTTTGACAATAAGGACTTGAAATCAGAAATAACCTGGGAAGATGACTGAAGTGATCTCTCCAGGTCCGCCACCTTACTAAGAAGGCCTTGGACCTCGGTTGAAGAAGAAGTGGAGAGACCAGAGGGTTGTTCCAGATGAGAGGTCATTCTCTCCATTACTGGTACTTGTGCCCAGACCTCTTCAGATTCAACATTTGAGTCTGGCACACTTTGTTCGGTTAGATTGACTGGTGGTTGAGATTGGATTGTTGGTGGATTGAAGTATGAAGTTGTTTGTGGAATTGAAGGTGGTGGAGGTGGTGGCATGTTCGATTCTGGTGGTGGTAAGTTTGTTTCTGGTGGGGGTGGTGGCATTTCTGGTGAACTTTCAACTTGTACATTTTCTTCACCCAGAAAATTCATATCAATATCAAGGTTCTGCCCTTCAGAAATGGGAGAATCAGCCTCTTCCCAAAACATATCACTAGTAGATGTATCAACCTGTTCACCAGCCTGGACATTCAAGTCAATCTGAGCCTCTTGCTCACCAGATGCTTGTTCTTCAATCTGAACCATCTCCTCAACAACTTGAGCAATATCATCTTGTACAACAGCCTGGACTTCAGTATCCACTCTCTGTTCAAATTGTGCAATAGATTCAATATACTCCTCTTCAAAAATAGGAGATCCATCAACATTATTGTATCACCAGGATGGGTTGATGGATTTACCTGGACTCCTCCCCTCATCAGACGCCTATGAGATCTGGGTCATCTGGAAAGATCAACAGTGGGTTGCATGCCTTCTTCAGGAGCCACTTGACTTATTGGTTGTATTGTTTCTACAACCTGGATATCTTGGTCATCAGAATGTTCCCCAACAACTTGAACACTTCCTGGTGCCACAATCTCTTCTGCCCTTTGAAATGAGAGCATGGACTGAGGAATATCTACCTCACCATCTCTTGACTGAAGATTGTCCAGATCCCTTAAAAACTCACTCATAGAAAAATGAGTAGTATCAATATCATATTGGTCTCCTAGACCATTTCTGAACATAAGGGAAAGAAAACGGATATATGGAACATGGGGTTTTCTCCCTTTTGCCTTCGATCGATCCACCAAATCAATAAACAGGATCTGAGCAAAATCTACTCTTAATCCGAACCATAAACAATAGGCAATCTGGAGCTGGGTTTGATTTATCTGATCAAGACCTCCAGAACTACCTCCTAGACATTCTACCAAATGAGTGAAGAAAAATCTCCACGAATCTGTTAGCCTACTCATATAAATTGTGCCTTTTCTCAACAACTGGCCATTGTCATCAACAATTTCTGTGTGCCCCATCAACCTGCACACTTCTCTGAAATTAATGCCTGATGGAAGTTCGATGGGCAGCTCATTCTGGTCAAGATAATTTAACTGTAGAACAGACCTGAGCAAACTCACTGAGAAACTTAACGATCTGGTACCTCCTTTAAGAGTGTAAGAAATTGATGAAGTTTCTTCATTATAAAAAGCGGAGTACCAGAATTCACATAAGTAGTCATGGTACATTTTCCCTGGATTTAGGGTAAATGCACCATACAGAGGGCATGAGAGAAAGAAAGTATTCAATCTCCCAATGATAGAACGAGCAGGATGACCACTGAAAAGTTTGGCCATCCAGTTATTCATATTGATTCGAATAGATTTGGCCTCAAGAGAAATATGTCTCGGTTTAACAACATCTTCAACCGGAGCATATTCAGCAGATAAAAGATTTTTGGGTGCCATTTATGATTGATAGATGAAAAATGAAATTGAAAGTGAAAGTGGGTATATATAGGAGAGAAATAATGTGGAACTCAAACGATTAATTTGAATTTATCAAATACAATTTTTGATCGGGTTCTGAGATCCGCATTAATTACATTACATCACACATTAATGTGTGATGGTTTACCGCCCACAAAAACTAACAACTTGTTCTTTTTATCTTCCCAATGTAAAAATATCATCATTTCGTTTGAAAAATTACATGCCACGTAGGATTTATAAGATAAATATCTTTGAAAAAGTTTGCTTACGTGGCACACACAATGACCAAGTATTTTAAAAAGTATTGTGACATAATTCAGTCCATCTGAAGGTTGACTAGACACTCCAGTATCACTGGTGGATTAGTCCAGTGAAGCATGTACTGATGGTACACTGGAGGGACACTCCAGTAAAGTACCAGTGAAAACCATTTTGAAAGACTGGTAACCTCAAACATGCACGTCAACTAATATAGACAAATGAGAGGGACACATCTACAAAGCACCAGTAATATTTTCTGGACAATTTGTCCAGTGAGAAAATTTTGTCCAGTAAGAAAATAAATTAATAAATTCCCTTTGAACTTTAAACATTTTTAAGAAAAATATATCTTTCAAAGTCTTCCCCCTGGAATGTTGATCCAGAAATAAATTTATGAATCTTTAAATCAAAGATCCTTAGTAGTACACAATGGCGTTCAATACTAAGGTTCCAGATTTAAGGGTTTAACATTCCCAACTCACCAACAAGATATTCAAATGTTTTGACATCCAGTGGTTTAGTAAAAATGTCAGCGAGTTGTTTGTCAGTGGGGATAAAATGGAGTTCAATGTTTCCTTTCACAATATTATCACGAATGAAGTGATACCTTAGATCAATGTGCTTGGTTTTGGAATGCATGACTGGATTGTTTGAGATAGCAATGGCACTGGTATTATCACAAAAGATTGGAGTCTTTGAATACTTAATACCATAATCAAGCAACTGGTTCTTCATCCAGAGTATCTGAGCACAACAACTGGCTGCAGACACATATTCAGCTTCAGCAGTGGACAATGAAACTGAAGTTTGCTTTTTACTGGTCCAGCTGACCAGTTTGCCACCAAGGAAATGACATCCACCAGTAGTGGATTTCCTGTCTATCTTACAACCTGCATGATCTGAATCTGAATAACCCATTAGATCCATGCCTGAGCCTTTGGGGTACCAAAGACCTAGACTGGGGACACCTTTAAGGTACTTCAGTATGCGCTTTACAGCAAGCATATGAGATTCTTTTGGATTAGACTGATATCTGGCACATAAACATGTTGAAAACATAATATCTGGTCTACTGGCAGTTAAATACATCAGTGAACCAACCATGCCTCTATAGACAGTGGTGTTCACTGGTTTACCATCTGGATCAGAGTCCAGTGTCAGTGGTGCAGAAATTGGAGTTGGTTTAGATGGTGAAGAGTTCATATCATATTTCTTTAAAAGATCTCTAACATATTTTTCCTGATTAATAAAGATGCCATCTTTGTTTTGTTTAATCTGGAGTCCAAGAAAATATGTTAATTCACCCATCAAACTCATTTCATATTCAGTAGACATTATTTTCGAAAATTTCTGGCACATGTTTTCATCAGTAGACCCAAAAATAATATCATCAACATAAATTTGTACCATTAACAGATTACCTTGTTCATGAAGAATAAATAAGGTATTGTCAATTGCACCTCGTTTAAAACCATTTTTCAATAAATGTTTAGTCAGAGTGTCATACCAGGCACGTGGGGCTTGTCTGAGGCCATACAGCGCTTTGTCCAGACGATATACCCAATGTGGATGCTTTTCATCAACGAAACCTGGAGGTTGTCTGACATAAACTTCTTCTTCAAGCTTTCCATTCAAGAAAGCACTCTTTACATCCATCTGGTAGACCTTGAACTGATGATGAGCAGCGAATGCTAAAAATATTCTGATCGCTTCAAGTCTAGCCACTGGAGCAAATGATTCATCAAAGTCGACATCTGACTGGCAGTAGCCTTGTGCTACCAGTCTGGCCTTGTTTCTGATTACGTGGCCATCTTCATCTACTTTGTTTCTGAAGACCCATCTTGTTTTGTTTAATCTGGAGTCCAAGAAAATATGTTAATTCACCCATCAAACTCATTTCATATTCAGTAGACATTATTTTCGAAAATTTCTGGCACATGTTTTCATCAGTAGACCCAAAAATAATATCATCAACATAAATTTGTACCATTAACAGATTACCTTGTTCATGAAGAATAAATAAGGTATTGTCAATTGCACCTCGTTTAAAACCATTTTTCAATAAATGTTTAGTCAGAGTGTCATACCAGGCACGTGGGGCTTGTCTGAGGCCATACAGCGCTTTGTCCAGACGATATACCCAATGTGGATGCTTTTCATCAACGAAACCTGGAGGTTGTCTGACATAAACTTCTTCTTCAAGCTTTCCATTCAAGAAAGCACTCTTTACATCCATCTGGTAGACCTTGAACTGATGATGAGCAGCGAATGCTAAAAATATTCTGATCGCTTCAAGTCTAGCCACTGGAGCAAATGATTCATCAAAGTCGACATCTGACTGGCAGTAGCCTTGTGCTACCAGTCTGGCCTTGTTTCTGATTACGTGGCCATCTTCATCTACTTTGTTTCTGAAGACCCATCTTTGTTTTGTTTAATCTGGAGTCCAAGAAAATATGTTAATTCACCCATCAAACTCATTTCATATTCAGTAGACATTATTTTCGAAAATTTCTGGCACATGTTTTCATCAGTAGACCCAAAAATAATATCATCAACATAAATTTGTACCATTAACAGATTACCTTGTTCATGAAGAATAAATAAGGTATTGTCAATTGCACCTCGTTTAAAACCATTTTTCAATAAATGTTTAGTCAGAGTGTCATACCAGGCACGTGGGGCTTGTCTGAGGCCATACAGCGCTTTGTCCAGACGATATACCCAATGTGGATGCTTTTCATCAACGAAACCTGGAGGTTGTCTGACATAAACTTCTTCTTCAAGCTTTCCATTCAAGAAAGCACTCTTTACATCCATCTGGTAGACCTTGAACTGATGATGAGCAGCGAATGCTAAAAATATTCTGATCGCTTCAAGTCTAGCCACTGGAGCAAATGATTCATCAAAGTCGACATCTGACTGGCAGTAGCCTTGTGCTACCAGTCTGGCCTTGTTTCTGATTACGTGGCCATCTTCATCTACTTTGTTTCTGAAGACCCATCTTGTTCCAATTGGTTCTTTCTTTCCAACTGGGAAAGGAACCAGATACCAGACCTTGTTCCTTTCAAACTGGTGAAGCTCTTCTTGCATAGCAGTCACCCAGTTTGGATCTTCCAGAGCCTCGTCAATCTTCTTTGGTTCATTTAGTGATAAGAAACTGACATATAAGCATTGATCACTGGAGGCTCTTCTGGTCTGAACTCCACGACTGGAGTCACCTATGATCTGATCAATAGGGTGAGCTTTTGTCCATCTGGAGTATTGACCAGGATTGTTACTGACAACAATATCAGTGCAAGAATTCAGTTGAGTCTCCTCTGGAGTTGCTTCTGGAGGAGGATCATTCCAGATTACTTCAGTATCTTCATCTGAGTCATTCAAATCACGATTTGCATCATGAAATTCTTCATTTGAAGGTATTTCCTGGAGTACTAGTTCAGTTTGGATTTCTGGTACATTCTCAACTGACACTGATACTGGGGGAGTAGTACGCACATCTGAACCAATATTAATTTCAGAAGGTAATTTGAAAATAATAGAGGGATAGAATGGAGTACTACTGGAGAGTTTCTTTTTCTGAACAGGTTCCAGATCGGGATGACTGGAAACTGTGTCTGGTGAATCTTCAATTTTGTCGTTTATTGGATCAGATTCACAAAAGACAATTGGAAGTACTGGGGGTGTGTCAAGGGCTGGTTTGTTGATTGCAACATTTGATTCATCAAAGTCGACATCTGACTGGCAGTAGCCTTGTGCTACCAGTCTGGCCTTGTTTCTGATTACGTGGCCATCTTCATCTACTTTGTTTCTGAAGACCCATCTTGTTCCAATTGGTTCTTTCTTTCCAACTGGGAAAGGAACCAGATACCAGACCTTGTTCCTTTCAAACTGGTGAAGCTCTTCTTGCATAGCAGTCACCCAGTTTGGATCTTCCAGAGCCTCGTCAATCTTCTTTGGTTCATTTAGTGATAAGAAACTGACATATAAGCATTGATCACTGGAGGCTCTTCTGGTCTGAACTCCACGACTGGAGTCACCTATGATCTGATCAATAGGGTGAGCTTTTGTCCATCTGGAGTATTGACCAGGATTGTTACTGACAACAATATCAGTGCAAGAATTCAGTTGAGTCTCCTCTGGAGTTGCTTCTGGAGGAGGATCATTCCAGATTACTTCAGTATCTTCATCTGAGTCATTCAAATCACGATTTGCATCATGAAATTCTTCATTTGAAGGTATTTCCTGGAGTACTAGTTCAGTTTGGATTTCTGGTACATTCTCAACTGACACTGATACTGGGGGAGTAGTACGCACATCTGAACCAATATTAATTTCAGAAGGTAATTTGAAAATAATAGAGGGATAGAATGGAGTACTACTGGAGAGTTTCTTTTTCTGAACAGGTTCCAGATCGGGATGACTGGAAACTGTGTCTGGTGAATCTTCAATTTTGTCGTTTATTGGATCAGATTCACAAAAGACAATTGGAAGTACTGGGGGTGTGTCAAGGGCTGGTTTGTTGATTGCAACATTTGATTCATCGAAAGTAACATGTATGGATTCTTGTACTTTCTCCAGTTTCTTGTTATAAACTCTGAAGGCTTTGCGAATGGCTGAATATCCTAAGAAATATCCTTCATCAGCTTTGGCATCAAATTTGCCTAGCTGACTGGAGTCGTTCAGGATGTAAACTGGACATCCAAAAACATGAAAATAACCAATATTTGGTTTTCTATTTCTCAATATTTCATAGGAAGTCTTCTTGTGTCGCTTCACGTACACTGATCGATTCTGGGTGTGGCAAGCAGTTGCAATTGCTTCAGCCCAGAAACTGGTAGGAAGACCAGATTCAGCTAGCATACTCCTGGCAGCTTCTATCAACGTTCGATTTTTCCTTTCTACCACTCCATTCTGCTCTGGAGTGCGTGCTGATGAGAAGTTCTGGGAGACGCCAGTGTCAGTACAGAATTTCTCCAGAGTTGCGTTCTGGAATTCTGTTCCATTGTCGCTTCTTAACTGACACACTTTTCGCTTATGCTTCAGTTCAATCTGCTTGATAAGAGAGATGATTTCAGCAGCAGCTTCATTTTTAGACCTTAGAAAGACCACCCAACAATATCTGGAGAATTCATCTACTATCACCAGGGTGTATCTTTTACCAGCACGAGTCTGAACATTCACTGGACCAAAGAGGTCCATATGAAGCATGTGAAGAGGTTCAGTAATGCTGAAATTCTGTCTGGTCTTGAAACTGGCACGTTTCTGCTTACCCATCTCACATCCTGGACATGGCCTTTCCTTTTTGAAGGAAACTGAAGGTATCCCATCTGCAAGTTGTTTTCTGGACAACTTATTAATGTTTTTGAAATTTAAATGGGATAACCTTTTATGCCATAACCAGTTTGTGTCTTCATCAGCTTTGGCATCAAATTTGCCTAGCTGACTGGAGTCGTTCAGGATGTAAACTGGACATCCAAAAACATGAAAATAACCAATATTTGGTTTTCTATTTCTCAATATTTCATAGGAAGTCTTCTTGTGTCGCTTCACGTACACTGATCGATTCTGGGTGTGGCAAGCAGTTGCAATTGCTTCAGCCCAGAAACTGGTAGGAAGACCAGATTCAGCTAGCATACTCCTGGCAGCTTCTATCAACGTTTGATTTTTCCTTTCTACCACTCCATTCTGCTCTGGAGTGCGTGCTGATGAGAAGTTCTGGGAGACGCCAGTGTCAGTACAGAATTTCTCCAGAGTTGCGTTCTGGAATTCTGTTCCATTGTCGCTTCTTAACTGACACACTTTTCGCTTATGCTTCAGTTCAATCTGCTTGATAAGAGAGATGATTTCAGCAGCAGCTTCATTTTTAGACCTTAGAAAGACCACCCAACAATATCTGGAGAATTCATCTACTATCACCAGGGTGTATCTTTTACCAGCACGAGTCTGAACATTCACTGGACCAAAGAGGTCCATATGAAGCATGTGAAGAGGTTCAGTAATGCTGAAATTCTGTCTGGTCTTGAAACTGGCACGTTTCTGCTTACCCATCTCACATCCTGGACATGGCCTTTCCTTTTTGAAGGAAACTGAAGGTATCCCATCTGCAAGTTGTTTTCTGGACAACTTATTAATGTTTTTGAAATTTAAATGGGATAACCTTTTATGCCATAACCAGTTTGTGTCTTCATCAGCTTGAGTGTAGAAACATTGCTCTGACGGAGAGCTTTCCATGTCCATCACATATACGTTCCCTTTCCTGGGAGCAATCAACACTACCTTCCAGTCCTTGTTGAATACGATGCCTTGAGCAACATTGAATAAGACTTGATAGCCATCATCACACAGTTGGCTTACACTGATCAAGTTATATTTCAAACCATTCACAAATGCAACACGTGTAAACTTGACTTGTCCATTGTTCAGAACACCATATCCCTCAGTCTTTCCACAACCATCATTTCCAAAAGTGATGGAGGGTCCATCAGAAATGGTGAACTCCTCCAGTAGGGTCTTACATCCGGTCATAGTCCTGCCAGCTGCACTGTCAAGATACCAGATATACTTCTTTCGATCGCCCTACACATACACCAGATATTTATCAGTTAGATTTGGGAACCCATCGACTGATGAATCATCAGAGGGAACCCATGCTTCTTCAGTGGTTGCTATCATGCATTTGTTATTGTCTTCAATCTGTTTAGACAAGAGAGCAATTTGAGCCTTAAGCTTTTTGTATTTCAACTTATAGCTATCATCAGGCTTGTTATAAGAAGCAGTTGGACCAGACTGGGAGACAAACTGACTGGACCTGCACTCTTTCATGAAATGACCTTTTCTGCCACACTTAAAGCATGTCAGATTGGTCTTGTCAGTGGAAGAACTGGGTGCATGTAGTCCAGTGGGCCTATTTGCTCTGGCCTTAAAACGGTTAAACGTTTTGGCCATCATTGCAACCAGGTCATCACTGTCAGTTTCATCACAGTCTGGAGAGATATCATTACAGACTCCAGAATCCATTAGTTCAGACATCATCTTCTTCATAGAAAATACATTCTCAGAAGATATTAATGCCGCACAAGGTGGTGCAGTATTAGTGACCACTGTGGAACTACTGGAAGCATGATTAAAAGAATCTTTTTCTGCCTCAATCCTCTGGGCTTGATTTTCTTCAGTGAATCTGAAGGCTCCATACAATGTTGACAAAGTATGGGAATGCAAGGTTTTTCCTTGCCTCAAGACCAGAATCATGTGAGACCATTTTGTTGGAAGAATATCACAAAATTTCTCCAAAAGTATATCCTTGTCTTTATCTACCCCTAGTCCTCTTAACTGGTTTATGATGCTCATAAATCTGGTGTAAGTACCAGTAAGGGACTCATTGGGGAGAGCAAAAAATGACTCATACTTTTTATTTAAGGAGACTTTTCTGGTAACAACAGTATCATCACCTCCCTCATGCTGGTTTACTAGTTCATCCCACATACTTTTGGCACTGGGATAGAGAACTAGTGTGGGAATGAGAGTTTCTTTTTCTAAAATGATCTCAAGATCTTGTTTTTCTTGGATCAATTGTTCAGTTACCAGAATCTGGGCTTGAAATGCCAGTTCAATGTCTTGAAGTTCTTTAAATTTTGATTTTAAGGCGGCCATTTCAGAGGAATCTGTTTCTAGACCATTTAAACTGTCAAATCTAACAGTTTCCACAAAAATTAAATCAGAATTTAGAGCTTCAGCGATGTCCAATTTCAGTTCAGGATTAGTTTCAAGATCATACTCACTAACCTTTTTAATGACAATGTCGACCCAACGACCAGATGTGACATCATCCTTCACCAGATGCTCTTGATCTGCCAGAGCCATAAAACAACAATCTCTTTCCTCTTCTTCATCGACTGATGAATCATCAGAGGGAACCCATGCTTCTTCAGTGGTTGCTATCATGCATTTGTTATTGTCTTCAATCTGTTTAGACAAGAGAGCAATTTGAGCCTTAAGCTTTTTGTATTTCAACTTATAGCTATCATCAGGCTTGTTATAAGAAGCAGTTGGACCAGACTGGGAGACAAACTGACTGGACCTGCACTCTTTCATGAAATGACCTTTTCTGCCACACTTAAAGCATGTCAGATTGGTCTTGTCAGTGGAAGAACTGGGTGCATGTAGTCCAGTGGGCCTATTTGCTCTGGCCTTAAAACGGTTAAACGTTTTGGCCATCATTGCAACCAGGTCATCACTGTCAGTTTCATCACAGTCTGGAGAGATATCATTACAGACTCCAGAATCCATTAGTTCAGACATCATCTTCTTCATAGAAAATACATTCTCAGAAGATATTAATGCCGCACAAGGTGGTGCAGTATTAGTGACCACTGTGGAACTACTGGAAGCATGATTAAAAGAATCTTTTTCTGCCTCAATCCTCTGGGCTTGATTTTCTTCAGTGAATCTGAAGGCTCCATACAATGTTGACAAAGTATGGGAATGCAAGGTTTTTCCTTGCCTCAAGACCAGAATCATGTGAGACCATTTTGTTGGAAGAATATCACAAAATTTCTCCAAAAGTATATCCTTGTCTTTATCTACCCCTAGTCCTCTTAACTGGTTTATGATGCTCATAAATCTGGTGTAAGTACCAGTAAGGGACTCATTGGGGAGAGCAAAAAATGACTCATACTTTTTATTTAAGGAGACTTTTCTGGTAACAACAGTATCATCACCTCCCTCATGCTGGTTTACTAGTTCATCCCACATACATTTGGCACTGGGATAGAGAACTAGTGTGGGAATGAGAGTTTCTGGAACAGCCCCGAGGATCATATTTTTAAGAAGTGTATCAAGATTTACTAATCTTTTCTCCTCTTCGGACCAGTGTTCCTCTCTCTTTTCCCTCCCACTTCTTGATCCTGTAGGGTCAAGAAGTGCATTGATAGGAAGTCTTGGCACATAGGGTCCTTCGTTTAAAATTTTCATCATATTCCTTTCAATACCAGTCACATGCAATATTATCCTAGCTTTCCACGTACCAAATTCATCACTGCTCCCATTGAATTTAGGAACAGGATTATTCGAGTAATGCACATGCACATGTGGAGAAGCAGGAGGAGGAGGAGGTGGTGTATTGTTATTTCCAGTGGGTGGTTCATTAACATTAGTTTCATGAGTTTCTTGAGTATTTTCTGGGATTGCCATCGTGAAACAGATCTAGGTAATTATATTAACCTTCTGCTCTGATACCAATTGTAAAGTCCCTCACACGATGGTTTAACCCACGAGTGTAAAATAACAAGACAAGTATGAACTAGAATCGGACTAGTATTACTTCAATATAAATATGCAAGAATATAAACAAAGTAATAAATGACTTTAAGCAATATTTAAACAAGTAAATAAAAGGTGGAACACGAATGTAGTTTTCAAGTGTATTTTCTTTATTGATGTATAAACAAAATACAAGATCGTTGCGGAACCTAGATATTACACGTATGTAAGTATCTAAACAATCTTTGAATTACAAGTGATCTATACTTGCTAAATAAACTCCTTTGATCGATATACTTAGAGTTGTGAAGTATAGCTGTTTAGATCGAGAGTATTTAAGCAAGTTCACCAATTTGCTAAAAAGTGATTTTCTCAAAGAAATGACTTTGTATTTATAGGC
>CM067167.1:288023490-288025990 GCA_034093135.1 Erigeron breviscapus
AAGTTGTATCCTAATTGTAGGAAATATACTAAACTTTCTGCTGTGTTGGAGCTTTTTAACTTGAAAGCAAGTAATGGTTGGAGTAACAAAAGTTTTACAAGCCTATTAGAATTTTTGCATGATCTGCTTCCCGAGAAAAATCAGTTACCAATTTCTTTTTACGAAGCCAAAAAACTAATATGTCCAATGGGTTTGAAAGTTGAAAAAATAAGCGCATGTCCGAATGATTGTATGTTGTACAGAAATGAGCACAAAGACCTGCATCAATGTCTTACATGTGGTATGTCAAGGTATAAGCGTAAATTAAATCCGAATGAATGTGTTGATGATGTGGAAAAAAACGGCCCCCCGGCTAAAGTTTTGTGGTATTTTCCCATCATACCGAGACTTAAACGTTTATTTGCAACTGAAAAAGAGGCAAAGTTGTTGCGTTGGCATTCCGAACAGCGTAAGGATGATGAAAAATTAAGACATGTGGCAGACTCACCTCAATGGAGAAACATTAATAATACATTTCCGGATTTCGGTAAGGAGATCAGAAATATTCGATTTGGTCTCAGTTCAGACGGGATCAATCCATTTGGAAATATGAGCAGCCGTCATAGTACTTGGCCGGTTCTTCTATGCATCTATAATCTTCCACCGTGGTTATGCATGAAACGTAAATACATAATGATGTCATTGTTAATTGCTGGCCCAAAACAACCCGGTAATAACATAGATATTTATTTCTCCTTTGATTGATGACATGAAAACTTTGTGGGGTCCAGGTGTACGAGTGTACGATGCTTATAAGAAGGAGACTTTCTTATTGCGAGCTATGATTTTTTGCACTATAAATGATTTTCCAGCATATGGAAATCTATCAGGATACAGTACGAAAGGTAAATATGCGTGTCCAATTTGTGAAGATGAGACATCTTCTAGGCGGTTAATTAATTGTAGAAAGGACGTGTTCATGGGGCATCGAAGATCATTGAGAAGAAACCACCCGTATCGTAAAATGACTTTGGAGTTTGATGGGAAAGAAGAAAATGGAACCGTAAGGACACGACTTGACGGAGATACTGCACTTAAGCGAGTTCGTCATCTAAACACTGTGTTTGGAAAGGGGAGACCTCTTGAACCAGGGTTGTGGAAAAAAAGGTCGATATTTTGGGATTTACCGTATTGGAGGCATTTGGAAGTCCGACATTGTCTTGATGTTATGCATATAGAAAAAAATGTTTGTGAGAGCTTGATAGGCTTATTATTGAACATTCCGGGGAAAACTAAAGATTGGAATTAACGTTCGAAAAGACATGGAATCATGGGGAATCCGATTGGAGCTTGCGCCAGTTGAGAATGATAGAAATCGCATTTATCTTCCACCAGCATGTTATACAATGTCAAAAGCTGAAAAAACACAATTTTGCAAATGCTTACATGATATAAAGGTTCCATCTAGCTATTCAGCGAACATTAAGAATTTGGTGTCCATGAAAGATTGCAAGTTGCAGGGAATGAAGTCACATGATTGTCATGTTTTAATGACACATATGATTCCTATTGCTATTCGTGGATTATTGCCGGAGCATATTCGAGATGCAATCATAAAACTTTGTTTATTTTTTAACATGATTAACTCAAAAGTGATTGATCCTGAATCCTTGGATGAATGGCAAAGCAATATTATCATCACGCTATGCCAACTTGAAATGTATTTCCCGCCGTCATTTTTCGATGTTATGGTGCATTTGATCTCTCATATTGTTAGAGAGATACAGGCTTGTGGTCCTGTATTTTTACGTTACATGTACCCTTTTGAGAGGTATATGGGCTTCTTAAAAGGATATGTAAGAAACCGGTCTCGACCCGAAGGTAGTATTGCTGAAGGATACGCTGCTGAGGAAGTAATTGAGTTTTGTACAGACTATTTGGATGGTATCAAAAATATTGGTGTTCCACAATCTCATCACACGGGCAGACTTTCAGGGGAAGGGACAACTGGATCAAAATCATTTAAAGCAGATTATAAGCTTTTAGAAGTGGCACATTTTGTAGTCCTACAACACATGGCATGTATAACTCCGTACATTGATGAGCACATGAATATGTTACATGCAGAAAACCCGGATAGGAGTGAAATATGGTATAATAAAAAACATAATGAGATATTTGCTGCTTGGCTGAAAGACAAGGTGATGAAAACTTTAGGTGATACGAATGCTGACCATACAATTCAAGCTTTAGGAATGGGTCCGAAACCTCAGATCAAAACGTACCAAGGATACGACATTAACGGTTATACATTTTATACTCAAAAGAACGATGCAAAGAGTACAGTGCAAAACAGCGGAGTTACATTAATGGCCGCCACGACAAGGTACGAAAGGTTGAACCATGAAACAAGAACAAGGATCGCCAAAAACTGGTATTATGGTGTGATTCAAGAAATTTGGGAGTTGAATTATGGGTTGTTCACTATTCCACTATTTAAGTGTAAGTGGGTAAATAATAA
>CM067167.1:288030990-288074961 GCA_034093135.1 Erigeron breviscapus
GTATTTGTTAGGTTGGTGGGTGAACAACCAAACATTAAGGTTACTTTGCTAATATATCTATCTATTCATCTTACATTTTTGTGTAGCTAATTATATATATATATATATATTAAGCATTTGAATTTTGTTAATGGATATTGAATATCAGAGGCGGATCTAGGATTTTTGTATACAGGGGGCACGATGACAAAAGTGATAACACGAATGCGATGAGTTATAGATAGGGCGAGTCATGAGATTTTTGAGGCCCCATACGAAACGCTTTGAAAATACCCCAATTAAATTTTGTAAACAACAACTTATTTATTTTTTGTAGTTTAGAACTATGTACTTAGGCTAGATGGGTTGTTCTCAAATTGATTTCTCATTATGTAAAAACAACTTTACAACTTTGGCAGATGACTTCAAATGATAAGTTTAATATATATAAATTACATATAAGATTCTTGAATTTGTAATGAAATGCATCGTTAGTTTTTCAGGTATCTTGTCATATAAGTATTATAATTAGAATACTTCTGTTTATCAAATTTTAGTAATTATTTAAAATGTTTTTCAAAATGATATAAAAAACTTATATAAGACAGGTGTAATATTTTTTTGTCATTTGATAAGGGATATAGACTAGTAAATAATAGTTACATATTTATAAAGAAGATTTAAGGCATTGAATGAATGTACTCAAAAGTTAAAGGACAAAACTTGTAACTTTAAACTTGTATAAGGGTTTTATGAAATAATGTAAAAGAGGCCAATGATATTTATCTTCTTCCTTGTTCTCTGAATCTTTCAGTAACACAAAACAGAGCTTCCACCATTAATGTCTATATCTTAAATTTATTTTGGCTTGCTTATAGTTATTCGTTTAAAGACAGGGGCACACCATTTTTTACGGAGGGGGCATCTTGAAGAAGTATTAAATTTCCAACTTGTTTACAACAAGATTACTACATGTCTAGACCATAGTCATCGGGGGCATTACCCCCCGGTCCTTTATAGTTAGATTCGCCCTTGTATATATATAAGGTAACACTCCGGTAAGAACACCCTTAAAATAAGAACACGGTGAGAACACTTAAAAACATCATTTTGATGCATTAAAAGTCCATAAAACTAACATAGTGTATAACTAATTATCATTATTTAAGTGTTTAACAACACATTGATTCGTCAAAATCGAAAAAATCAAGTTTTTTGTTGGATGCATCCATTTTGATGAATATGCATCCAAAATGGATGCACAAAACAAAAACCACTAAATTTACGTTTTAAATTTGAGCATTCTTTTTAGAGATTAGAAAAGAGAATGGCGATTTTCCCCAATTCTTCCGGACCTAAATTCCACTAGCTAAAATCATCAATTAATACCTCTTTAAACATCTCTTAAATAATTTGAAGAACCTCCCAAATCAACAACTTGTCAATTTTTTTTAGAGAATGGCGAGAGGACGTTCTAGGGTTAGGGCCTGCAACCGGAGTTTTAACGGAAGATCGTATGGGGAAGAAGGTCATGAATGGGATCCCAAAGAGATTTGTGGTACGAGATGAGAAAATGGGGTCCTCTAGTAGATGTTTTTATCCCGAACCGATTGTCTATCCCTGGAAAACGGTTTGGCTTTGTAAGGTTCATTAGGGTTGATGATATCAAGAGCCTGCTCGCTAACCTTAATACTATCTGGTTCGATAAACATCATATATTTGCGGAGGAGGCTAAGTCTAAATCTGGAACCAAAATTTTTAAACCCAAAGTTGTGCTTCCGGTTGTAAATCACTCCAATGCCCTCATATTCTGATACCAACTTGTAACACCCGACATTTAAAAATATGAGTTTTCAAAAACTTTCACCTAACGGTGTTAAAAGATGCGGAAGAAAACTTTAAAAGTTCAAAACCGATAAAAACTGTTCGGTTTCTGCATTTATTGGTGTTACACGCAGTACCATCGAATAGTTTAAAATGAAAACCCAACGGTTGCCCAACACAAAACAACCGTTCAACAATACTACATAAATTCGACATCAAGTACGAAATGTAAATAAATGTCTAAAGAGACAATCGTCTATGGGTAGCTAAGTCCTCCTGCATGCATCTACCCAAGTCTCACTCTTATTCCTGCATCAACTAGTCCTTCAAGCTAAACCTGAGGGAACAACCACATTTAAGAAACAAGTGTTAGCTAACGAATTAGCTAAGTAAGATAACACTATGTTATTAAAGCATTTGTCCAATTAAAACAATCTTCATTATTAGACAAGTTTATTTAGGCACAACACACATCACACGTTCACACATAACTTCATATCAACTTCATATCAATTAGGGTGAATCCCCCTAAATGTGTCTATCCTTCATTTTATTCACACATTATCACACATATCTTCGTTAACTGCATATAAGTGTAACACAAGTCACACCCGACTAGATGCTTCACCAAAAGGCAAGTCATACTTCGTCGTTAAGGAATGGCAAGCCAATCCAAGAGTAATCCACATGTGGAGGTTGGTCAAACCCCTCGTATTACTCGCCCTGCATTATAATGACCATGTTGCAAGGAGCCACCCAAGCAACAACTACGTTAGCGCACTTAGCCGGGCTAGGGCAAGTACGGGTTAAGCTTAACACTTTCCCTGCATTATATTTACGAGCCCGGTTTCACACATATGGTTTAGGTAACACACATTCCTAAACCGTCACACACATATAGTCTAGGTAACACACATCCCTAGATATTCACACACTTTATCTTCATTACGTTTGGATCCTTAAACGTACAAGTGACATGGCAACCTACTAAGTCTAGTGAGCTAGGTGTACAAGCCATGTAAGCATGCATATATCACACATCAACTTCATTTCTACATTTCATGCATAATGAGATACTTCATAATACTACATAAACTGCATAACAATAAACTACATTAAACAATACTTCATTTCACTACATTAGGGACTGCATTTCAGGTCTCATGGCCAACTACATAACCCATAATACCTCCCGTGTAACCCCATATGCCCACATTCAATATAAAGATACCACATGGAAGTATTTATGATTTGAAACCAGCTTTTCGTTGAATCCCTCAGCGTGTTAAAGTAGTGTATCTTACCTCGGCGTAGTTCACAACAATCAACAACTAGTCACTGTGTAAAGCAACTATGCTCGTCTACCTATAATTAGTAAACGATCATTAGACAACTACATACTCATGTCATTAAGGTCGATAACTAGACCCACACACAATAACGACTCACTTTAGTTTCAGGTCTAATCTACATGTCAAACGACGTTACGGATCAAAACTAACTTTTCTGAAAACTGGTGAGTTGCGCCGCAACATGGAGTTGCGCCGCAGCTCAAGCCTCCAGTTGCGCCGCAACACAATAAGTTGCGCCGCAACTTATCTTTCTGGAATTGAGTTGCGCCGCAACTAAGAGTTGCGCCGCAACTCGATGCGATTCTGCACAAAGTTGGTCGATTACACCCCAAACCAGATCCAAATGCCTCTAAATCAATTACATGACTTTCACACATCAAAATCCTTCATATACAAATCATTATAAATCAATTCAACCATTACTTACACCATACATGAATTTAATCCATCAAAACCACCATTAATCTTCGTTAAACGATTCCCCCATAATCCAATAATTAATCCTAATGACTCATAACATCAAAAAGACCTGAAAACAATGAAATATTACCTTCTATACACGAAGATCACACTAGAGATGCAAAACACTTGATTAAACGCACCCGAATCACACGTTGGAAGGCTTTTCGGCTTGCAATTAGATGGAGGAATGCTATGGGGCGGCTAGGGCTTGTTTAGGAGGAAGAAAATCTGCAATTGACAAGCTAATGACACCCCCTAACTCCCTAAACCCGTTTTTGACTTAACCCCTATGTCAAAACTAGCCCCTAAGCTTCCTAATGCTTCATTATTGGTCACAAACTACTTTACTGACCATATACATCATTAATCCTTCATTAAATGTCACTACATGGACATTAATCTTCACATTACACACATTTATACTACATTAACATTTAGGCTTTCAAGCCTCACGCATAACACACATTAACTACACATATGCATAAAATCTAAAATAGACTTAACGACACACACGATATTGACTTAACGACATTAGTAAAGAAAAGTTTGGGATGTTACAGCGATAAGCTTGGTGATCAAAGGAAGCGGGTCAAAATCTCACCTTCTGAAAGTTCTGGTGATTCCATCTCTTTGTGTGGTAAACTTCTTGATCCAAACTCCTTGTTAAGTATTCGTGGTATTTGCAAATGCGAAGGTTTCTTAGGTGTTTCGCTTTTGTCTCTTGGTGGTCGTTGGATACGGATCGATTTTGTTGATTGTATTACAAAAGAAAGGTTTTTGTCTTGCGGTAGGATTGTGGCGTTGTTCTCTACCTTACAATCTCCCAAACCGGGTTTTATGCCCGATGAGAGAGTTTCCTGGTTTGAACTTTCTGGTCTACCCATGGGAGCTTGGAATCGGGCTAGCATTGTTCAATATGCGAGTCTTTGGGGTAAGCCATTTTTTTGTCGGGGATGAAGTGGATCAATTTGGAGCAGTTTGTAAAATCCGTGTTTTGGTTCCTAATCTGGCATTTGTCAATCGATCATTTGAAGTGGATTTTGATGGGAATGTTTTTGATGTGCATGTGCATGAGACTTTTGGCTGGGTAAAATCGCTTGGCACTTCATCATATGAAAAGTCTACCTCCGGTTCGGAAAGTGATGATAACTATGGTAATGATGATGACCGAATTTTTTCTGATTTTGATGAAGATGTCGCTGAGGAAGGTTCCAAAGACAAGTGCTCTAAAACTCCTACTGTTGTGGAACCAGAATTTGATAAACAAAAAGTTATTGACAAGGTAGTGGAAGACGATGTGTTCTCAATAGACAAAGTTTTGAATAATAATGTTTCGTCTAATGTTACACAACCAGTAAGGCAACCAGAAATCATTGAGGATGTTAATAATTCACTTACGTCTCGTCCACCTCCAGGATACACACCCCAAGCTTCTGAGTGTAACAGCCAAAAATCACAAGAACATGACTTGTCTAATTCAAAACATACAGAGGCCTGGCAGGTGTAGGACGAGGGGAAAATGATAGGTGTAGTTATCACTGATTCGCAAGAGAAAATTTTCAAAATGCTAATCAAAGGCCGCGAGGAATACTTTCAATAATGAATGTGTTATCCATCAATATTTGTGGAAGCGGGAGTCGGAGTAAATGTAATTCACTTCGCTCGATTTTAAATAAGCATAAAGTAAGTTTTCTAGGTGTCCAAGAAACACGCATGTCTCGGCATGATTTATCAAGACTTGCATCTATGTGGGGTAACCAAGGTTTTCATTTTGCGGAATCGTTATCATTGGGCAGATCAGGTGGAATCGTTTCGTTATGGGATCCTGATTCATTCAATTTTAAGGCATCTTTATGTTTCACAAATGTTGTTATAGTGGAAGGAACTTGGAAGGCTTCAAATACTCATTGTTTCATGCTTAATGTGTATGTTCCTCAAAGTGAGGTTGATAAACTTATTCTGTGGAATTTTATTTCTCGTTTTAAAGCGGATCATCCCGGGCTCTATGTTATTTTTGGTGATTTCAACTCCGTATGTTCTGAAAATGAGAGATATGGTACCATTTTTTCGACCTTGAATGCTGATAACTTTAATTCCTTTATAAGGAACTCCGAGCTGCTCGACTTTCCTATGGGTGGGTTTTTATTCACCCGTTTTGCTACTAATGGATCCAAGGCTAGTAAGTTGGATCGTTTTCTTTTATCATATAATGTTACACAGGTATATCCAGATCTCGAGGCTATTGTTTTAGATGATGTGTTGTCTGACCATCGCCCGATTCTTCTTCGGCAATCAGTTAAAGATTTTGGCCCAACATATTTCAAGATATATAATTCTTGGTTGAGAGATCCCTCATTTGATCAGTGTATTAGAGAATCTTGGAGTTCTTTTTCCCATTCCGCTAGCAATCACATGGTTGTATTTAAAGAGAGGTGCAAAAAATTAAAGAAGGATATTAAAGATTGTAGGTCTTCTGCTAATGGTTTCGCTCATCAACGTAAAGAAGCTATCGCGGAGATCAGTAAACTGGATATCCAATGTGGTAACCCCAATAATAACTTTGTTGATGACGAGAAGCGTGCTCTCTTGGTAGTTAAGATTCGGGAACTCGACTACTGTGAGAACCTAGATCTATGTCAAAAGGCGAAAGTTAAATGGGCAATCGAGGGGGACGAAAACACTAAATATTTCCATTCTATCATTAATTGGAGGCGAAAACATAACTCTATCCGTGGTATTAGAGTTGCCGGTCTTGGTTGGAAGATCCTATGTTAATAAAAGATGCATTTTTCAACTTCTATGCCAAGAAATTTAAACGGTTTGAAGGCGTGAATTTTTCTATTGACGGAACTGGTTACGTATCATTGTCACAAGAGCATGTATCTTTTTTGGACTCTAATGTCACCATGGACGAAGTCAAGGCAACCGTTTGGGATTGCGGATCCGAAAAAGCCCAAGGCCTTGATGGGATTTCTTTTGGTTTCGTCAAACACTATTGGGACTTGATAGGTGACCATCTTTTTGCTGTTGTTTTGGACTTTTTCAATACAAGCTCGTTTCAAGCAGGTTGCAATTCTTCTTTTGTCACTCTTATCCCCAAAGTTGAGTCCCCGTTATTGATATCAGATTTTCTTCCGATAAGTTTGGTGGGTATCCTTTACAAGACAATATCCAAGATTTCATCTATTCGGTTATCCAAAATCATTCAATATATAGTCGCACCCTCTCAATCGGCTTTTGTGAAAAATCGCCAAATCCTTGATGGTCCTTTGATGCTCAATGAGATCATCGATTGGTATAAAAGAAAAAACCGTAAGCTTCTCCTTTTTAAAGTCGATTTTGCAACGGCATATGATTCATTATCTTGGGACTTTCTTTTTAAAGTCATGGAGGCCATGGGGTTTAGTCAAAGGTGGATCAGTTGGATTAAGGGGTGTTTGTCGTCAGCCCGTTCTTCAATTCTCATTAATGGTAGCCCGACTAAGGAAATCGATATTCAAAGGGGCTTACGCCAAGGGGATCCCATGGCGCCTTTCTTATTTATCATTGCAATGGAGGGCTTTAATGTTGCTCTTAATCGTCCTGTGTTAGACGGATCCCTATTTTGTGCTTTCATCGAAGGTACTTCAATCTCTCATCTCTTTTATGCCGATGATGCAATTATATTATGCGATTGGTCTACAATCAATATAGATGTAATTTGTTTGGCTTTCAAGACCCTTTTCTTGGTGGCGGGTTTAAAAATAATTTATCACAAATCGTCATTGTTTGGTGTAAATGTCGAACAAGCTGATGTGATTTCTATGGCTGATTCTTTTGGTTGTAAAGCTGATTGTTTTCCCTTCAAGTACCTTGGCATCCCCGTCGGTGAAAAGATGTCAAGAATAATAGGGTGGCGTCCGATCATTGACAAATTCAAAGAACGGTTATCTAAATGGAATGCACGCCTTCTTTCCATAGGAGGTCGAGCCACTCTACTTACATCCGTTTTGGGTTCTCTTGGTACTTACTATTGTTCGATGTTTAAGTTACCTCGCACCGTTTGCTCAAAGCTCGAATCGTTGAGAATGAATTTCTTTTGGGGAGGCATTGAAGAAAACAGAAAGATGGCGTGGGTTAATTGGAAAACTGTTTTGTCTAGTAAAGAAGTAGGAGGCCTCGGTTTTGGCAGTTTAGAGGCGTTAAATATGGCACTTTTATACAAATGGAGATGGCGAGCAAGACGGCATCCGGAACTACCTTGGGTTAAACTTAATACCGCTATACATGGTCCTACGGTTTGGGATGACTTCAAATGTAAAGGTAATGGAGTTTGGGCTCAAATATGTAAGTCACAGAATCAGGTTCATGAAATTACTCCCATTTCACGTGATGTTATAAAAAAAAGAGTTCATGATGGTACTGCCACAAATTTTGGCTGGATCCTTGGCTTGAAGGTGATACTCTTGCTGTTAGGTACCCCCGTCTTTTTGCATTGGAATTGGAGAAAGATTGTTTTGTTTCCAACAGACTTGATGGTTCGAATGGTACTTGGAATTGGCCCAGAAGGGTGCGGTCAGGTAGGGAGCAAGAGGAGTTGGTTCAGATGGAAACATTCATTGGTAACTTTCATTTGTCACATGGCAACGATGTTTGGATCTGGAACTATCGTGGCGAAAAGCATTTTCGAGTTTCTAATTTTCGTCATGCATTGGATAGCTCATTGTTACCATCTGATAATTTCATCACGGTTTGGAATTCTTGGCTACCGAAAAAGGTAAACATTTTTACTTGGAGATTATTTCGTGACCGCCTTTCATCCAAGATCAACCTGGCTATTCGCGGTATACCCAATGTATCTTTAAGTTGCCCCATTTGTTTCTCGGGTCTTGATACGTTGGAACATACATTTAACAATTGTAGGATTGCCAGCGAAACTAGAACGTTTCTTTCTCGTTGGCTTCATCTTACAACTCCAGAAGGCAACCCTACGGATATGCGCATTTGGATTGAAAATTTACAAGATTGCTCTCCTTCGTATAAGCAGATTATTCTTGGCATTCTATCGAGTTGGTGGTGGCTCTTATGGAAAAATAGGAATCAGGCGGTATTTCACTCGGAATATGACTCTAGCAAGATCATATTTCACTCTACCGTTTCTATTTCTTTTTTATGGCTTTCGTCTCGTTGTAAAAAGTTTAGTTTATCGTGTCCCTCATGGCAATCTAGTCCTTCGTATTTGATGTAACACTTCTTTTTACTTTTTCGGTATCTTGCCGAAGAGTATCTTAATAAAACTTCTACTGTCTTAAAAAAACAAAAAACAAAAACCATGATTTTCTCGATTTTGAGAGATCAATGTGTTATTAAACACTTAAATAATGATAATTAGTTATACACTATGTTAGTTTTATGG
This sequence comes from Erigeron breviscapus, assembly GCA_034093135.1. Taxonomy (NCBI): domain Eukaryota; kingdom Viridiplantae; phylum Streptophyta; class Magnoliopsida; order Asterales; family Asteraceae; genus Erigeron; species Erigeron breviscapus. The sequence continues at coordinate 288,040,003 of CM067167.1, forward strand.
ACTTTTAATGCATCAAAATGAAGTTTTTAAGTGTTATCACCGTGTTTTTATTTTAAGGGTGTTCTTATTTGATTGACCTCATATATATATCACTATATACCCTTATAATAATTGGATGAAGATTCTCTTAAATACTTTGACCTATTAAGTTTATTTTATAAGTCTATTAAAACTGATAAAATAAAAAATCGACCCACAATAAAAATTGCATATGTATTTACACTCACAAACTTCATAACACGATAGGTAAAGTTGGTTATTAACTTGTGCAAATCTTGATCCATAATAAATTTCCATCTCAATTTGAAAATCCTAAACTTTTGATATTCATTTAATATATCTATTTTGACCTTCATTATATATGAAAATGATTGGTAATATTTATCTAAATGAAACCTAATTAACTGCTTGTCATGGAAATAATTTTTAACTTAAAAAAAACATATTTGAAAATGAAAGATATGTAGAGGGTTATTTTGTCTTATAATTCATTGGTTTTTTCCTTTTTAAATATAATGTAACAATTACGTTTTTTTCCATAAAAAGTTGCCGAATACCATTGATATAAGGTATTTACTTTTGTCGTAGAATATTGAATATTTTTGCGATGGAAAACAAATTCCATGATTGTTAGTCCAACACGGCCCTAACAGTCCAATAACTTTAAGAACACCAAGGCCCAAAAGCCCTGATCTCCTTTACTTTCACTTCACTCACTTGAGGGGTAAATTCGTCAACATACACAGTGATTATAAGAACAAGATTCAAAATAAATGATAAAAATGAAAATCATAAAATAAAATATATTTATTTATCAGTTAAACAAAAATACTCGTAATAAAAAGAGTTCCTGTAATAAATTAAATAAAAATCAATCATTAATTGCTAATCGGAAGAAATCTCCGGCGAGAAATGGAAACGATCAGGAAACAGGCGACTAAGCTCCGGGAACAAGTCGCCAGACAACAACAGGTAAATTTCAATCACAGTAAAATGTACATAAAAATAACTGTCTCGAATTTATATCATTTTTATTTTTCAAAGATCTACTTTTGATCAACTGATTTAAGCGTAACTATGTAGTTTGATCTTAATTATTTGGTGTAATTTGAACTACTGTTACACTTCACTCTCAGAAATATTGTGTTTAGAAATAACTATATGTATATATATACACACACACATACATTTGAAGCATTATTTTGTTCCACACATTTTATGTGTTCGCAAAGGTCTTAGGTTCGAACTTCACTAGGTAAAACATCATGCTGGTGGCTAGAGAAAAGGTACGGAGACGGTTATGGTGATACTTCGGTTAGGCTGCATCCCTTAGTAACCTGAACAAGGAAAATTGAAAAACATCATCTGTTTATCCCTTTACAACTTTACATTTCAAATGTGCTACCTTTTTTTCAAGGAAGATACAAATTTGAGGTTTAACTCCATTGCAGATGCAAGTATATAAATGTATTTATAGATGTGTGTACTTATAAGGTATGACGCTTAGCGTAACTAAGTGCAATATGAGAAAGTGAACTTACACGTTGATATGAAACCAAGTTATGTTTATTGGCTTTTGAGCTACATTTTTCATCGGGTTATTGTGTGGATGTGGAAAGAAAGGAAATCTTAAACATGGCATTGTCAGTAATTATAATGGTTTTAATAATGCTTAACATAATTACTTGACCCAAGTTGTTGTGAATACTGGCTTGTTCCAAGTTATTGTATTAAGAAATAATGTATCCTTTTGTCAAGAAATTGCCCCACTATGTATGTTACAATCTTTTTACGAATTTCTAGCAATTTGGCTTCGTTTGGGTGACCTTTTTCATATAGGTAATGTATCAAGAGATTTCGTAAGAATGTGCCACATTATACTTTCTTTTTCATCCATAAGAATTTCAGGTATCACGCTTACACCATCACCGCCGGCTACTCCCGATGATCACCAGAATTCCCAGAATCACCAAAAAAAACATAAGGTTACCAATATGCTTTATGTGGCTAGGTTTTATTTAGACTAAAAGCGTTCTATTCAAACTAAAAGGCTAAAGGTTGCACCTTTTCATTTGTTAATGTTGTTAAAATGTTAGAACTGTGCCTTGTTTTGTTAATCCATACTTTGTTACTGTTTTAATTCTATACCACCTCATCACAATAAATCCATCCTAATCATACTATGCGATCTTTAAATATATAATAAAATTTGTTTTAAATTTCAGGCAGTCTTTAAGCAGTTTGGTGGTGGGGGTTATGGAGGTTCAGATAATATGGTAACTGATGAGGCAGAACTCATGCTTCACCAGAAACTCGAGAGGCTATACATATCTACACGTGCTGCCAAGGTTGCTTTCCTTATGCATTTTCCGTGTATATATCCATGAAAAGAATACTTAGATATATCGAGTACTTATAAGTTATCAGTCAAGAGGAACATATTTCTAGTTGTATTCTTTTAACCAAAAAATGTGAATGATCAACCATGATTTTAAGTTTTTTCCTCTGAAATTGAAATTAACTTGATTCTTGTTTGTGTGATATGATCATTTTATGCTTTTCAGCATTTTCAAAGAGACATTGTTCGTGGTGTTGAAGGATATATAGTCACTGGCTCTAAACAAGTTGAAATAGGCAAGTTGGAAGTACTTCTCAATTCTAGTTAAATTTCAGGAATATATGATATAAGTTGGCTTTAATGGATTGTTCTGGCAGGAACTAAATTGTCAGAAGATAGTAGAAAATATGGAATTGAGAATACATGCACTAGTGGAAATACACTATCAAGAGCTGCAGTCAACTTTTCACGAGCTCGTGTCCAGATGGAGAAGGAACGAGGAAATCTACTGAAATCTTTTGGCACACAGGTTTGGAATAAATTGTATTCCTCTAACCTACAAAATCTTTTTAGAAAGTACTATTTTATTGCAACGTTGTTACTCATTGATTGCTAACCCTTATGCCTTTTTCTCTAATTGTCACATTTTACTGCCAATTTGTGCAGGTTGCAGAGCCATTAAGAGCAATGGTAATGGGAGCTCCCCTTGAAGATGCTCGACATCTTGCTCAACGTTATGATAGAATGCGCCAAGAGGCTGAAGCACAGGTGTTTAAACTGTACTTTAAAATGTCTGTTATTAGAAATCACTTTTTAGGCATTTTTAAATTATTAAAACTTCGCAGGTCATTGAAGTTACTAAACGGCAAGGAAAAGTGATGGATGGAAGTGGGAATCCAGACCTATTTGCGAGACTTGAAGCATCTGAATCAAAGCTACAAGACTTGAAGTCCAACATGGCAAAATTGGGAAAGGAAGCTGCATCAGCAATGGCCGCAGTTGAAGCTCAGCAGCAAAAAATGACACTACAGAGACTTTTATCCATGGTAAAATTCCTCCACTTAACGAATTAAATGAGCTTTACATCTGATGATATATTGATATGTTGTCTGTAACACATCTTCTGGTAGATCGAATCAGAACGTGCATACCATCAGAAGGTTGTTCAGATTCTTGATAATCTTGCAGGAGAGGTATGTACTCGTCATCACCCTTCATATCTACACATTTTTATTCTTGTGGTACCAATCACCGCTTGACTTAATAACTAGAACTTAATATGCTAATCATTGTAATAAAACCCAAGTGAGAAATAGATAAGTATGACCAATATACAGTTTAAAATGAGCTATATATAAAAAAAAGGGTAATTGGATGAGAACCCCCTGATCTCATGTACCATTTGGTACCCACTAATCCCCCAGCCAGGCTAGTGTCCAGGTGAATCTCAACCACTTAATAATCCCCTGATTATCTCAAGTTTGCCTTTTGGCAAGACTCGAACCCAGGTTCCCCCTGGAAAGTGGCGGCTGGTGGCCACTGGGCTATTACCCAGTGGTTAAAATGAGCTATATATAAATGATACCTGACTTTAGTTTGTGTATTTAGAGAGAGTATTTGAGGGTCGTGATTTTAAAAAGATAAAGTACTAATGAAAAATAAACTTATAAATATATAGAGTATTTTTCACTAGTTTATAGCTTTTCCAGAATAAACTTATAAAATTTAAAACCTAAAGATTTCTTAATTAATAGACACATTATTATAATTTATAATTCAAGCAATATTAAAGAAAGATGGAATACTAAGTAATGACTATTGCATTCTTTAATATTCCCTTTTTCATTCCCATTGCCATTCATTAACATGAACCAAGTCCCCCCCAAGTTTTGGATATTTTTCCTCAAAGAAACAAGACTTAAATTGAAATAATCTTGTACCTGTATGGTGTCTTTGGCGTCTCTCTTTGAAATATAATGGTAATATAAGAGTAGCCAATCTGGGGTTAGCCCATTTGGTTGAGGCTCATGCCTCTTGGAGGATAAGTCCAAGGTTCAATCCCTGACATAGGAATTCATTGGATGCAGTTTTAGGAGTAGGAGTAGGACTAGAGTAAGCGTTTATGTTCAAAAAAAATTTAAGAGTTCAGTTTTAAACATAATGTGAGAGTGAGATTTATGGAACCCCTCCAAAAAATTTAAGAGTTTCAATTTTAAACATAATGTGTTGATAGCAAGTGCAGATCTCTATATAACTATAGTTATGCATGTCAAGAGGGTTTTCTCTTTCTCAGGTCAGATATCATGGCTCTCAATTCAAATACTTTTTGTAGCACTTGTAAGTGGCAGTATGTGAGTTGCATGTTTGTTATTCTGATTCACAGCATAAAATTCCTTTTGTTTTCCTTCTATTTACACAATCCATACTCCGAAAGCTCTAGAAGGCTAGTGAACATTATATCTTTAAATCTAACATTTATGTAGTTCGAGAAAGTATGCTAGAATTAAAGAAATACACAAAAAACCGGATGCTATCTTTTGAAATGAGGATATAAAATATATTGCCTTAGGGGTGTTGTTTCACTTGTCTGGTGTGCAGCCCACTGAAATTTATGCCAAGGATACATAGTACAGACATATCTTTATAGAGTGCTTTTGGATATTGCCGAAAGATTTTTCTTTTGGGTTAAGTACCACAGAATGTAACTAACTATGACCAAATGTCCGGAATGAACTAAGGTTTTTGGACATTGTATGTTGACAACTTGGTAAATTGTCCAAATCATGTAACATGGTATACGTGGAAACCCATATGAGCTGTCACGTGCAGGTTTTTGATTGGTTGGTTACATGATTTAAACATTTTTACCAAGTTGTCAACATAAAATGTCCAAAACCTTAGTTCGTTTCTACTATAAACATTTGGTCATAGTTAACATTCTGGGATACTTAACCCTTTTCTTTTTAGCATTTAGTTTTGTTTGATGACATTGTTGCCCATTGATAGATGGTAATAGAGCGACAACGAATTGAAGCAGCTCCTCCTCCAACTATGGAAACACCTACTCCTCCCCCTCCTCCGTCATACGAAGAAGTCAATAACACGTCTACGACGCCAATGCAAAATGGTTCAAATGACGGCGTGGATTACTTTTTAGGAGAGGTAAGCATATACATCTCATCTGCATTATTTTTTTGTTTAAGTAATGAGCTTTATTTATATTTTTAGTGATAAATCACTTCTAAAGGAGACTTGTCACACTGCTCCCGTGGTTCATTTTCCTGTTGTGTTCCAGGCTTTGTTCCCATATAATGGAGAGTCTGATGTGGAGCTTAATTTATCATCTGGTGATTATGTTGTTATCAGAAAGGTATGCAGAAGCTCTTGAATTTTGTGTATTATAAATTTATAATTATCTCCGCGATTCATTACTCAGCTTCTATTTGTGTACTAATTATGTTTACAGGTATCAAATAATGGTTGGGCCGAAGGTGAATGCAAAGGAAAAGCTGGTTGGTTCCCTGTTGAATACATTGAAAGACGAGAGCGTGTTCTTGCAAGCAAGGTTACTGAGGTCTTTTAGAGTATGTTCTCTCTACTTTGGGCTCTGGCCATTGGCCTTCAATATACCAATTATTTTGTATGTAATTTTCGCATTTTAAAATATATAGATAGCTTATTTCAATCTTTAAAAGACAAAACATATATCCTTTGCCTACTGTTGTTCTGATTGGATATAGTCAGCCGTAGAGGTTCAACTTCAAACCCTTTTGTATGTATCATGGTGTTCATTATGTATCGGTTTCGCGTGTTCCATTCCTTAGATTTGAAGTTTGATGCTGTGTTTTGATTGCCAATGATATGTGTGTACCAGTTCTTGCTATCGATCTTAGTTTAAATTTTGATACATACACTAAATTACTTCAACAATATAAAACCTACACTAGATTTCATGACTTTTACAAATTACATTGAAGAGTCAAACTGTCAAAGCACTCTTTGGTTTACAAAATTTGTTAAATTCACATGGTTATGTTTAAGTGCTACTATTAGTGTTTAAAATAGTTATACATGCTACTGTATGTGTCTTTTTAGTTTTAGGGTATCGGAATGAAAAGATCAGTTGACTGCAAAATCAAATTCAAAAGAAATCTAACCGAATATAGGTGAATTAATGTTTACAAAAACAAAAAGCCCCGCGCATGTTTAAGCAGGATGAATGATGTACGCAAAAGATCTGCCCGCTCCCCACCGACCCAGTGGGTAGGCATAGTACAATGAACGACACTATAATTCCATCATTTATCAATTGTACCCAATTAACGGGTTACACCGCCATAGCCAATGCAAATGAATGTATGAACTCCTATAATTGATCCAAAAATAAGGACACTACTTATTTCGAGCCGTCAAAGCATACACCTCAATCTGCTACTTAGCTTGCAACAAGGGGTTAATACTTACCAATTAATGCTTAACAGACTGTAAGGCCTCGGACCTTTCGCATACCTTTGTTAGTTGTGCCAGCTTAGCACTATGTCAGCACATCTATACTAAAACACAAACACACCCCTGCTAACAATGACACATTACTTCATTTGTCACTTTATTTTACACACACGCACACATATCATATAGACCCACACCCCTCTTTGATCGTCGCTTAACCGATACCCATTAAACCATAGGCCACCGATGAGTGTAAAGTCCCTCACACGATGGTTTAACCCACGAGTGTAAAATAACAATTCAAGTATGAACTAGATTGGACTAGTATTACTTTAAATACAAATGCAAGAATATAAATAAAGTAATAATGACTTAAAGCAATATTTAAACAAGTAAATAAATGGTGGAACACAAATGTAATTTTCAAGTGTATTTTATTTATTGATGTTAAACAAAATACAAGATTGTTGCGGAACCTAGATATTACAAGTATGTAACTATCTAAACAATCTTTGAATTACAAGTGATCTATACTTGCTAAATAATCTCCTTGGATCGATATACTTAAAGTTGTGAAGTATAACTATTATGATCGAGAGTATTTTAGCAAGTTCACCAAATTGCAAAAAAGTAATTTGTACGAGGTATGTGACTTTGTATTTATAGGCAAATAAATTCAACAGTGAATTTATTATGCCGTACAAATATGGTTGCATGTATTTAAGGCAACTACTTTAATTCCTTAAATGCATTGGTTAAAGTACAAGGATAAAGTCATATTGATGTGACTTGTCATCCTTTTAACCAACCACCTTTACACACGTATTGTACTTTTATCAATAGAAAAATGGGTTGTCCGTGTGAAAGTGTGTAAAGGCATAAAGTCAATTCCTCATAATCAGTGTTCAGACTTGTAAGGTCTAGAACACTGATAAAGGCTCCAGTCGGGAGATCTGGTAAGACTGTCAGTAGGCTCCACTGCTTGTCAGTCTTCTTTCTTCATACTTCAGTCTTTGACTTCAGTAAGAATGTCTTCAGTAGAAACGATCTTGACTGGAGTGAAGTCCAGTGAGCTAATCTGGAGGATTCCAGATTTCCTGTACAAGTAAATAGCTCATTGGTCTTCTATTATTTCTGGACAAATCTTCAGTGACGCTCCAGTCGTCAAGTCTGGAGTGAGTCCAGTAAATCTGGACCTAACAAATTCCCCCTATTTGTTCAAAAATAATGCAAAGTTTTTCAAGCTTCTATCTATACAATTGTATGCTTGAAAAAAACACTTGAATTTTGACTAAGTCTAAAATTTTAAGTTACTGGAAAACACCTTATAGATCATCAGTGTTCCAGTTTTCATTTTTTAGTTCTAACTTAGACTTAATCTGATCACTTACTTGTGAATCAAAATATGTAACTATATTTACAGCCATCAACAGAAAATAAGTTACAATTTTGGGAAATAAATACAATTTTAATACAAGTAAATGATGAAGAGTCAGGCCCTTCTCTTTGAAGTCTGTCTTGGAGCATCTTCAGTGGCCTTTCTCTTTGGAGATGGTGAGGATGCTACATAAACTGGTGGTCGCATACCTAGAGCAGCTTCCATCTGTTGTATTCTCTTCCAGACCTTCTCAATCCTCTTCATAAATGCTTTGACATCAGAAGTTAAATCAGTTTTCCCCCTGAAAGTCAAGCCTATCTCCTCCAGTTCAGTCCATCCAAACGATTGGACTGAAGCATTCTTCCTTTCATCCACGAAGTTACCTTCTATGGTAAACTTCACTTGAAACCTGGTCATCTGTTCATGATTTTCAGCAAACTTAATCTCAGCACTTATGATCCTTCTGGCATCAGCCCTGAACGTCATCAGTTCATTATACTTATCTTTCAATTTGGCAGCCTGAATCAATGATTCAGTTTCCCTGGATACCTTTTCTTGTTCTAAGGCAAACTGGATTTCTTCACGATTTATTCTTAATGAAGTATCCAAGGGAATGAAGGTACTGAGGTCTGCATCTCTGGCTGCCTTGAGCTGTTTGGCAGTAAGTTTGGGTAAACCCTTTATTTTTTTTCGATATTCAATCTCCAGAGCTGCAGCATTTTGTCTGACCTTCTTCTGGAGGTTCACCAGTTCCTCCGTTCTTTGTCTGATCAGTTCAACTATGCTGACACCATAAGTCACTGCATCATATGTTTGTTCTTCTAAAGAGTACCTGGAGCGAACATAAACATCATCCAGTGCATCCAAACATTGATGAACTCTGGGGTCTTCCTTCATTCTTTTATATACATCAACATGTATGCCCAACCTGCAAGCTTTATAAGAATCAAGAGTCCCCATCTTTGCCATTTCCATTTTGTGGGCCTGCAGTTCATCCTTTTGCCTTTTCTTAAAAATTTCAATCATTATGCACTCCTGCTCCAGTCTCTTTGAAGTGTCATCATCAGCAGTAGGAAATTCTGATGAACTCCCAGTGGTTTCAATCTCTCCTTCAGATACCACATGTTGCTTTCTTTTTACTGACTTCAGAGAAGTTGTGATATCTGGGAATGCATCAAACCGGGGGTCACTGGCATCAGTACCAGCAGCCTCTTTTTCCTGCATAATGGCTTCAGTGCCAAGTGCCTTCTGAGCTTCTTGTGCACTGGCATCAGTACCAGTCACTTTTTCTTGTTGCACAATGGCTTCAGTGCCAAAGGCCTTTTCAATTGCACTAGCCATCACTTCTTTCTTTTTCATCACCAACCCTTCTGGAACGGACTCAGTGGTAGCAGACTTTTCCCCCTTGGAATGTCCACCAGTTTGAGACTTATGGGCATTCCATAACTGTTCAAGCATGTGTCTGTCTGAAGCACCAAATGTTCTTCCTGCCACTGGAGTTGTGATATTCACAGTCTTCCTTAGCTCAGTCATTTCCTTCTTGATAATTTGAATTTCTGAAGACAAGTGCTTTGGCATTTCATTTTCAATCATATGTACCACCTGGGGCAACAACCCATCTTGAATGGTTCTAAGAACTGACCCAGAAATTTCAGAAATACGTTCTTTCAGCATAACACCTCTAAATTTGCGTACAACTTCATCACTGAGGGTGCTTACAACAGAATTCTGGTCAAGGGTTGGCCTGCTTTCCAGATTACTAATCTTGGTGGTCAACTTCTGAACCTCATCTGTCAAACCTGCCAGTGTTTGAACAACTTCAGCTTTCACTGCAGTCTGAACAGAAGTCACTAACTTTTCCTCCAAGCCCTGGACTGCCACTTTGATGTTTTCAGAGTTTTGATTGATGTCCAGTACAAGCTCATTCAACTTCTCAAAAACAAGTTTTTCATTACCAGCAAAGAGGTTCATTTCTGATGAAAGATTATTTGATAAAAGAGATTTAAAATCAGAAACAACCTGAGAAGATAACTGGAGTGATCTCTCCAGGTCCGCCACCTTATTTAAAAGGCCTTGGACCTCGGTGGAAGAAGAAGTGGAGAGACCACCAGGAGGAATAAGTTCAGATTCCATTCTGAGCACTAATGGAACTTGTGTCTGGACTGCTTCAGTAGCCGTTTCAGTTGTTGTAATAGTCGAGTCTAGCACACGAGGAAGTTCTAGTGGTGTTTCAAGTGGTGGGGGTTGATTTTGTGAAATTTGAAGTGAGGGTGGATTGAAATAAGGAGTGTTTTGCGGTATTGAAAGTGGTGGTGGTGGTGGTGCAATAATGGATTCTGGTGGTGGTGGCATTTCAGTAGAGATAAGTGGTGGGGTGACTGAAGCAATAACAGAAGTAACAACATTTTCTACTTCATCACCCAGAAAATTCATATTTACATCAAACATATTACCTTCAGATATTGGGGAGTCTACCTCATCCCAATCTGGAGCCGTCCCAACTGTCTGATCATCCACTTCTCTATTTAAATCCAATTGAGCATCTTGCTCACCAGTCACCTGCTCAACATCCTGTACAACATTTTCTTCCTGCTCAACAATAAGAGACCCATCTTCATTCATGATATCACCAGCCGAAGAATGAGAGACTGGAATCACTAGAGGTGAGGCTCCAGTAACGCCAGTTTGTTCAAGAGAGGCTACTTGAACGTTTTCTCTTAAGACATCTCCAGACTCCTGTTGGGAGGAATCTGGATGGCTCGATTCGGCTCTATTCGGATTGACCTGAACTCCATCCTTCCTAAGATGTCTGGAAGTTCTTGGTTGAGTGGGGAGTTCTTGAGGTACAACACTTTCAGTCTGCTGAGAGTCAGGAGCCACTTGGGTTACTGGTTGCACTATTTCAGCATTGAGGACTCCAGAGGGTCCTTCACCAATTTGGTTCCCACCTGGAGCCTCTTCTGGCTCATCTGATGATGATGCGTCGGTTGCATCATTTCTAAAATGGTTTAGCATATTTACAGGAATTTCGACCTCACCAGCTCTTGATTTTAATGAAGTCAACTCCCTCAGAAAGTCACACACAGAAAAATGGTTTGTATCATAATCATACTGATCACCTAGAGCTCTTAGAAAAACAAGTGACAGAAAACGAATATATGGAATATGAGGTTTTCTACCTTTCACTTTTAGACGCTCAACAAGGTCATCGAAGAAAATCTGAGCAAAGTCGACCCTGTATCCAAACCATAGGCAGTAAGCAATCTGGAGTTGCATTTGATTTATCTGGTCCAACCCTCCAAAGCTGCCACCCAAACACTCAACAAGATGAGTGAAGAAGTATCTCCATGAGTCTGTAAGCTTGCTCATGTAGATGGTGCCTTTTCTTGATAACTGGCCATGCTCATCCAGTATATCAGTATGTCCCATCAGTCTACACACATCCCTGTAATTTAGACCAGTAGGGAGAGTAATGGCCATCTCATTTTCAGCCAAATATTTCAAGTGAAGAATATCTCTAAGAGAGTCAACAGTGAGAGTAAAGGCCCTGGTGCCTTGTTGCAATGTGTAGTTGATAGATTGAGTGTTTTCAACATACACAGCAGTGTACCAAAATTCACATAACTAATCGTGATACATTTTTCCGGGATTGAGAGTAAGAGCACCGTAGAGTGGACAACTGAGGAAAAAGGCATTCAGTCGTCCAATGAGAGAAGTGGGAGCATGAGAGGTGCTAGAGAGTCTAGCCATCCAATTATTCATATTTATTCTGATTGCCTTTGCCTCTAAAGTAATATGAGGTGCCTTTACTATGGTGGCAACGGGAGCATATTCAGCAGCGAGAAGATTTTTGACAGAAGTTGTTTGTCTGGGTGCCATTGAATATGATATAAAAATGAAAAGGAAGATGAAATTAGGGAGTTATGAAGATTTGATGAATTGAATATGAGAGAGATTGATGATTGGAAATTGAATGAAAAATGGATTAAATGAAGGAATTTGAAGAATTGGGAGTAAATGATTTTCGAAGTAAATGAAAATAAAAGTGAATGTGGGTATTTACATAGGAGAGAGAATGTGGAACTCAAACGGTTATTTTTGAATTTATCAAATATAATTTTGATCGGATTTTGAAATCAACATTAAATACATCACATCACACATAAATGTGTGACGGTTTACAGCCCACAAACATTACCCACTAGTTTCTTTTGTCTTCCCAAGGTAAAAAGTTCCATCATTAGGTTTGAAAAATTACATGCCACGTAGGATAATAAGATAAATATCTTTTCAAAGAGTTTGCATATGTGGCACGCACAAAGATCAAGTATTAAAATATTATGACTGACATACCATGACTCATTTCAGTGCATCTGGAGGTTGACTGGACACTCCAGTATCACTGGTGGATTAGGCCAGTGATGCATGTACTGATGGTACACTGGAGGGACACTCCAGTAACACTGGTGGATTAGGCCAGTGATGCATGTACTGGAGGTTGACTGACTGGACACTCCAGTATCACTGGTGGATTAGGCCAGTGATGCATGTACTGGTGGTACACTGGAGGGACACTCCAGTAAAGTACCAACGAAAACCATTTGAAAGACTGGCAACCTCAAACATGCACATCAACTAATATAGACGAGTGAGAGGGACACATTTACAAGGAGACAGAAGTTACCTCAAACATGCACTTCAACCCATCCAAGTACCAGTGAGAGGGACACATTTACAAGGTACCAGTGTTATTTTCTAGAAAATTTTGTCCAGTGAGAAAATAAATTAATAAATTCCCCCTGAAATTAAAACATTTTAAGGACAAGAAAATATATGGCCTGAGTCTTCCCCCTGGAATGTTGATCCAGAAATCTATTAATGCAAAGATAGTACACAAAGACGTTCGATATCTAAGCAGTCATAGATGTATAAATCTTTAAATCAAGGATCCCTGATAGTACACAAAGGCGTTCAATACCAAGGTTCCAGATTTATGAGTTTAACATTCCCAACTCACCAACAAGATATTCAAATGTTTTTACATCCAGTGGTTTAGTAAAAATGTCAGCTTTGGTTTGTTTAATCTGGAGTCCTAGAAAATATGTTAATTCACCCATTAAACTCATTTCATATTCAGAGGACATGATTTTAGAAAATTTCTTGCACATGTTTTCATCAGTAGACCCAAAAACAATATCATCAACATAAATTTGTACCAGCAGAATATTACCTTTTTCACGAAGAATAAATAAGGTATTGTCAATTGCACCTCTTTTAAAACCATTTTTCAATAAGTGTCTAGTCAGAGTATCATACCAGGCGCGTGGGGCTTGTCTGAGACCATAAAGTGCTTTGTCCAGACGATATACCCAGTGGGGATGCTTTTCATCAACGAAACCTGGTGGTTGTCTGACATACACTTCTTCTTCTAATTTTCCATTCAAAAAGGCACTCTTTACATCCATCTGGTAGACCTTGAATTGATGATGAGCAGCGAATGCTAAGAATATTCTGATCGCTTCAAGTCTAGCCATTGGAGCAAATGATTCATCAAAATCAACATCTGACTGGCAGTACCTTTGTGCTACCAGTCTGGCCTTATTTCTGATTACGTGGCCATCCTCATCTACCTTGTTCCTGAAGACCCATCTTGTTCCAATTGGTTCTTTTTTGCCAACTGGGAAATGGACCAGGTACCAAACCTTGTTCCTTTCAAACTGGTGAAGCTCTTCTTGCATAGCAGTCACCCATCTTGGATCTTCCATAGCCTCGTCAATCTTCTTTGGTTCAATCAGTGATAAGAAACTGACATATAAGCATTGATCACTGGAGGCTCTTCTGGTCTGAACCCCTCTACTGGAGTCACCTATGATCTGATCGATAGGGTGAGCTTTTGTCCATCTAGAGTATTGACCAGGATTGTTACTGACAACAATATCAGTGCAAGAGTTCAATTGAGTTTCAGGATGAGAATCCTGCCAGACTATTTCAACATCTTTATCTGAATCAGTAAGATCACGATTTGCATCATGAAATTCTTCATTTGAAGGTATTTCTTGAAGTACTAGTTCAGTTTGGAATTCTTCATTTGAAGATATTTCTGGTATAATTTCAACTGATACTGGGGGAGTAGTACGAACATCTGATCCAATAACAAGTTCAGAGGGTGGTTTGAAACTTATTGAAGGATAGAAAGGTGTACTGCTGGGGGTTTTCTTCTTTTGAGCTGGTTCCAAGTCAGAATGACTGGAAACTTCTTCAGGTGAATCTTTGCAGTTGATGGGATCAGATTCACAGAAGATAATTGGATTTTCTGGGGGAGAATCAAGGACTGGCTTTCTATTAATTGCATTATTCGATTCATCAAATGTAACGTGTATTGACTCATGGACCTTCTCCAGTCTCTTGTTGTAGACTCTGAAGGCCTTGCGAATGGCTGAATAGCCTAAGAAATACCCTTCATCAGCTTTGGCATCGAATTTGCCTAACTGACTAGAGTCGTTCAGAATGTAAACTGGACATCCAAAAACGTGAAAATAACCAATATTTGGTTTTCTATTTCTTAAGACTTCATAGGGTGTCTTCTTGTGTCTTTTGATGTAAACAGCCCTGTTCTGGGTGTGGCAAGCAGTAGCAATTGCTTCAGCCCAGAAACTGGTAGGAAGACCAAATTCAGCCAACATACTCCTGGCAGCTTCTATCAGTGTTCGATTCTTTTTTTCTACAACTCCATTCTGTTCTAGAGTTCTTGCTGAGGAGAAGTTCTGGGAGATGCCAGTGTCAGTACAGAATGACTCCAGAGTTGCATTCTGGAATTCTGTTCCATTGTCACTTCTTAACTGACACACCTTTCGCTTATGCTTGAGTTCAATCTGCTTGATAAGAGTGATGATTTCAGCAGCAGCTTCACTTTTAGACCTGAGAAAGATCACCCAACAATATCTGGAGAATTCATCTACGATCACCAGGGTGTATGTTTTACCAGCACGAGTCTGAACATTCACTGGACCAAAGAGATCCATATGAAGCATGTGAAGTGGTTTAGTTATGCTAAAGTTCTGTCTGGTCTTGAAACTGGCACATTTCTGCTTCCCCATCTCACATCCTGGACATGGCCTTTCCTTTTTGAAGGAAACTGAAGGTATTCCATCTGCCAGTTGTTTTCTAGACAACTTATTAATATTTTTAAAATTTAAATGGGATAACCTTTTATGCCATAACCAGTTTGTGTCTTCATCAGCTTGAGTATAGAAACACTGCTCTGAAGGAGAGCTTTCCATATCCATCACATACACATTCCCTCTTCTGGGAGCAATCAATACCACCTTCCAGTCTTTGTTGAATACGATGCCATGAACAATATTGAACAGAACTTGATAGCCATCATCACACAGTTGACTGACACTGATCAGGTTATATTTCAAACCATTTACATATGCAACTCGTCTGAATTTGACTTATCCATTGTTCAGAACACCATACCCCTCAGTTTTTCGACAACCATCATTTCCAAAAGTAATGGAGGGTCCATCAGAAATTATGAACTCCTCCAACAGGGTCTTACATCCGGTCATTGTCCTGCCAGCTGCACTGTCAAGATACCAGATAAACTTCTTTCGATCGCCCTGCACATCCACCAGATATATCAGTTAGATTTGGGAACCCATCGACTGATGGGTTCACTGGATCCTCCCTTATGGATCCTTGGGGGTATCTGGTTAAGTTCACTTTCTTCAACAGTAGTCTTAGTTGAAAAGACCACTGGGGTTGATAGTTTATAAACCTTTTTCTTCTTCTCAATTAAAGGAATATTTTTATCTTTCTTAGAAAAAGGTTTAGTATTTTGTTTAGGGCCAGATGAAATACCCTCAAAATTGTTTAATCTTGCATTACAACTTTGAATTTGACGAGCCAGTAGTTGAAACTGGCTCTCCATCCTTAACAAAATAGATTCTTCAGATGACACCTGAGCCTTTCCAGTTGACTGGACTTTAGGCTTAGGAAGGGAACTGGTCTTTTTCTTTTGAACCTGGGGTTCTTTAGAAGCAGTCTGAGGCAAAGGTTTATTTTGATTAACCTTCTTAACTGGAGCAGTCATCTGGGATGCTCCAGTCTTAACCTTTGATAGTTGAGCTGGTATAATACAAGTTTTTGGGGTGGAAGGTTCATCATAAATAATACTTGGTCTAACCTCCTCTGGTAACCGGTCAATAACTAGTATTAATGCTGCAATATGAGTATTTCCATCCAGATATGCATGTTTTTGTGATGGAAATTGGTTTATTCCAGCATCATATGGCTTTCTTGTTTCTAGCCATGATTTAATGACCTGTTTTTCTTTTTGCAAAATCATTTCCAGGTCATGTTTTTTCTTGAACCAGTTGTTCAGTTACCAGAACTTGTGCTTGAAATGCCAGTTCAATATCTTGAAGTTCTTTTAATTTTGATTTTAAAGCTGCGATTTCAGAGGAATCTGTTTCTAAGCCATTAAGACTGTCAAATCTAACAGTTTCCACAAAAATTAAATCAGAATTTAGAGCTTCAGCAATGTCCAATTTTAATTCAGGATCGGTTTCATTATCGTATTCACTAACCTTTTTAATTACAATGTCCACCCATCTACCAGATGTGACATCATCCTTCACCAGATGCTCTTGGTCTGCCAGAGCCATAAAACAACAGTCTCTTTCCTCTTCTTCATCAACTGATGAATCATCAGAGGGAACCCATGCTTCTTCAGTGGTTGCAATCATGCATTTATTATTTTCTATCTGTTGAGACATGAAAGCAATTTGAGCCTTAAGCTTTTTGTACTTGGACTTGTAGCTATCATCAGGCTTGTTATAAGAAGTAGATGGACCAGATTGAGAGACAAACTGACTGGACTTGCACTCCTTCATGAAATGACCTTTTCTGCCACACTTAAAGCATGTCAGATTGATCTTGTCAGTAGAGGAACTGGGTGCATGTTGTCCAGTGGGACTATTTGCTCTTGCTTTAAAACGATTAAATGTTTTAGCAATCATTGCAACCAGGTCATCATTGTCAGTTTCATCACAGTCTGGAGAGATATCATTAGTGACTCCAGAATCCATTAGTTCAGACATCATCTTCTTCATAGAAAATACATTCTCAGAAGATATTAATGCAGCACAAGGTGGTACAGTATTACTGACCAATGTGGAACTACTGAAAGCATGATTTAAAGCATCTTTTTCAGCCTCAATCCTCTGGGCTTGATTCTCTTCAGTGAATCTGAAGGCTCCATACAATGTTGACAGAGTATGGGTGTGCAAGGTTTTACCATGTCTCAAGACCAAAATCATGTGAGACCATTTAGTGGGAAGAATATCACAAAATTTCTCCAAAAGTATATCCTTGTCTTTCTCAACCTCCAGTCCTCTTAACTGGTTTATAATGCTCATAAAACTGGTGTAAGTACCAGTTAGAGACTCATTGGGGAGAGCAAAAAATGACTCATACTTTTTGTTTAGGGAGACCTTTCTGGTAACAACAGTGTCATCACCTCCCTCATGCTGGTTCACCAGTTCATCCCACATGGTTTTAGCACTGGGATAAAGAACTAGTGTGGGAATTAGGGTTTCTGGAACAGCCCCGAGGATCATGTTTTTAAGGATGGTATCAAGATTTACCAATCTCCTCTCCTCTTCAGACCAGTGTTCCTCCCTCTTTTCCCTTCCACTTCTTGATCCAGTTGGGTCAAGGAGTGCATTGATAGGAAGTCTAGGCACATAGGGTCCTTCATTTAAAATTTTCATCATATTCCTTTCAATACCAGTAACATGTAATATCATCCTAGCTTTCCACGTACCAAATTCATCACTGCTCTCATTGAATTTAGGAACAGGATTATTCGAGTAGTGCACATGTACATGTGGAGAAGCAGGAGGAGGAGGAGGTGGAGGATTATTATTTTGAACGGGTGGTGGTTCATTAAAATTAGGTTCAGGATTACCTTGAGTATTTTCTGGGTTGGCCATCGTGAAACAGATCTAGGCAAGTATATTAGCCTTCCGCTCTGATACCAAATGTAAAGCCCCTCACACGATGGTTTAACCCACGAGTGTAAAACAACAAGTCAAGTATGAACTAGATTGGACTAGTATTACTTTAAATACAAATGCAAGAATATAAATAAAGTAATAATGACTTAAAGCAATATTTCAACAAGTAAATAAATGGTGGAACACAAATGTAATTTTCAAGTGTATTTTATTTATTGATGTTAAACAAAATACAAGATTGTTGCGGAACATAGATATTACAATTATGTAACTATCTAAACAATCTTTGAATTACAAGTGATCTATACTTGCTAAATAATCTCCTTGGATCGATATACGTAAAGTTGTGAAGTATAACTGTTTTGGATCGAGAGTATTTTAGCAAGTTCACCAAATTGCAAAAAAGTAATTTGTTCGAGGTATGTGACTTTGTATTTATAGGCAAATAAATTCAACAGTGAATTTATTATGACGTACAAATATGGTTGCATGGATGAACTGGTTCACCAGTTCATCCCACATGGTTTTAGCACTGGGATAAAGAACTAGTGTGGGAATTAGGGTTTCTGGAACAGCCCCGAGGATCATGTTTTTAAGGATGGTATCAAGATTTACCAATCTCCTCTCCTCTTCAGACCAGTGTTCCTCCCTCTTTTCCCTTCCACTTCTTGATCCAGTTGGGTCAAGGAGTGCATTGATAGGAAGTCTAGGCACATAGGGTCCTTCATTTAAAATTTTCATCATATTCCTTTCAATACCAGTAACATGTAATATCATCCTAGCTTTCCACGTACCAAATTCATCACTGCTCCCATTGAATTTAGGAACAGGATTATTCGAGTAGTGCACATGTACATGTGGAGAAGCAGGAGGAGGAGGAGGTGGAGGATTATTATTTTGAACGGGTGGTGGTTCATTAAAATTAGGTTCAGGATTACCTTGAGTATTTTCTGGGTTGGCCATCGTGAAACAGATCTAGGCAAGTATATTAGCCTTCCGCTCTGATACCAAATGTAAAGCCCCTCACACGATGGTTTAACCCACGAGTGTAAAACAACAAGTCAAGTATGAACTAGATTGGACTAGTATTACTTTAAATACAAATGCAAGAATATAAATAAAGTAATAATGACTTAAAGCAATATTTCAACAAGTAAATAAATGGTGGAACACAAATGTAATTTTCAAGTGTATTTTATTTATTGATGTTAAACAAAATACAAGATTGTTGCGGAACATAGATATTACAATTATGTAACTATCTAAACAATCTTTGAATTACAAGTGATCTATACTTGCTAAATAATCTCCTTGGATCGATATACGTAAAGTTGTGAAGTATAACTGTTTTGGATCGAGAGTATTTTAGCAAGTTCACCAAATTGCAAAAAAGTAATTTGTTCGAGGTATGTGACTTTGTATTTATAGGCAAATAAATTCAACAGTGAATTTATTATGACGTACAAATATGGTTGCATGATTTAGGAACAGGATTATTCGAGTAGTGCACATGTACATGTGGAGAAGCAGGAGGAGGAGGAGGTGGAGGATTATTATTTTGAACGGGTGGTGGTTCATTAAAATTAGGTTCAGGATTACCTTGAGTATTTTCTGGGTTGGCCATCGTGAAACAGATCTAGGCAAGTATATTAGCCTTCCGCTCTGATACCAAATGTAAAGCCCCTCACACGATGGTTTAACCCACGAGTGTAAAACAACAAGTCAAGTATGAACTAGATTGGACTAGTATTACTTTAAATACAAATGCAAGAATATAAATAAAGTAATAATGACTTAAAGCAATATTTCAACAAGTAAATAAATGGTGGAACACAAATGTAATTTTCAAGTGTATTTTATTTATTGATGTTAAACAAAATACAAGATTGTTGCGGAACATAGATATTACAATTATGTAACTATCTAAACAATCTTTGAATTACAAGTGATCTATACTTGCTAAATAATCTCCTTGGATCGATATACGTAAAGTTGTGAAGTATAACTGTTTTGGATCGAGAGTATTTTAGCAAGTTCACCAAATTGCAAAAAAGTAATTTGTTCGAGGTATGTGACTTTGTATTTATAGGCAAATAAATTCAAC
Source organism: Erigeron breviscapus (assembly GCA_034093135.1). NCBI lineage: Eukaryota > Viridiplantae > Streptophyta > Magnoliopsida > Asterales > Asteraceae > Erigeron > Erigeron breviscapus. The sequence continues at coordinate 288,060,297 of CM067167.1, forward strand.
AGTGAATTTATTATGACGTACAAATATGGTTGCATGGATGAACTGGTTCACCAGTTCATCCCACATGGTTTTAGCACTGGGATAAAGAACTAGTGTGGGAATTAGGGTTTCTGGAACAGCCCCGAGGATCATGTTTTTAAGGATGGTATCAAGATTTACCAATCTCCTCTCCTCTTCAGACCAGTGTTCCTCCCTCTTTTCCCTTCCACTTCTTGATCCAGTTGGGTCAAGGAGTGCATTGATAGGAAGTCTAGGCACATAGGGTCCTTCATTTAAAATTTTCATCATATTCCTTTCAATACCAGTAACATGTAATATCATCCTAGCTTTCCACGTACCAAATTCATCACTGCTCCCATTGAATTTAGGAACAGGATTATTCGAGTAGTGCACATGTACATGTGGAGAAGCAGGAGGAGGAGGAGGTGGAGGATTATTATTTTGAACGGGTGGTGGTTCATTAAAATTAGGTTCAGGATTACCTTGAGTATTTTCTGGGTTGGCCATCGTGAAACAGATCTAGGCAAGTATATTAGCCTTCCGCTCTGATACCAAATGTAAAGCCCCTCACACGATGGTTTAACCCACGAGTGTAAAACAACAAGTCAAGTATGAACTAGATTGGACTAGTATTACTTTAAATACAAATGCAAGAATATAAATAAAGTAATAATGACTTAAAGCAATATTTCAACAAGTAAATAAATGGTGGAACACAAATGTAATTTTCAAGTGTATTTTATTTATTGATGTTAAACAAAATACAAGATTGTTGCGGAACATAGATATTACAATTATGTAACTATCTAAACAATCTTTGAATTACAAGTGATCTATACTTGCTAAATAATCTCCTTGGATCGATATACGTAAAGTTGTGAAGTATAACTGTTTTGGATCGAGAGTATTTTAGCAAGTTCACCAAATTGCAAAAAAGTAATTTGTTCGAGGTATGTGACTTTGTATTTATAGGCAAATAAATTCAACAGTGAATTTATTATGACGTACAAATATGGTTGCATGGATGAACTGGTTCACCAGTTCATCCCACATGGTTTTAGCACTGGGATAAAGAACTAGTGTGGGAATTAGGGTTTCTGGAACAGCCCCGAGGATCATGTTTTTAAGGATGGTATCAAGATTTACCAATCTCCTCTCCTCTTCAGACCAGTGTTCCTCCCTCTTTTCCCTTCCACTTCTTGATCCAGTTGGGTCAAGGAGTGCATTGATAGGAAGTCTAGGCACATAGGGTCCTTCATTTAAAATTTTCATCATATTCCTTTCAATACCAGTAACATGTAATATCATCCTAGCTTTCCACGTACCAAATTCATCACTGCTCCCATTGAATTTAGGAACAGGATTATTCGAGTAGTGCACATGTACATGTGGAGAAGCAGGAGGAGGAGGAGGTGGAGGATTATTATTTTGAACGGGTGGTGGTTCATTAAAATTAGGTTCAGGATTACCTTGAGTATTTTCTGGGTTGGCCATCGTGAAACAGATCTAGGCAAGTATATTAGCCTTCCGCTCTGATACCAAATGTAAAGCCCCTCACACGATGGTTTAACCCACGAGTGTAAAACAACAAGTCAAGTATGAACTAGATTGGACTAGTATTACTTTAAATACAAATGCAAGAATATAAATAAAGTAATAATGACTTAAAGCAATATTTCAACAAGTAAATAAATGGTGGAACACAAATGTAATTTTCAAGTGTATTTTATTTATTGATGTTAAACAAAATACAAGATTGTTGCGGAACATAGATATTACAATTATGTAACTATCTAAACAATCTTTGAATTACAAGTGATCTATACTTGCTAAATAATCTCCTTGGATCGATATACTTAAAGTTGTGAAGTATAACTGTTTTGGATCGAGAGTATTTTAGCAAGTTCACCAAATTGCAAAAAAGTAATTTGTTCGAGGTATGTGACTTTGTATTTATAGGCAAATAAATTCAACAGTGAATTTATTATGACGTACAAATATGGTTGCATGCATTTAAGGCAACTACTTTAATTCCTTAAATGCATTGGTTAAAGTACAAGGATAAAGTCATATTGATGTGACTTGTCATCCTTTTAACCAACCACCTTTACACACGTATTGTACTTTTATCAATAGACAAATGGGTTGTCCGTGTGAAAGTGTGTAAAGGCATAAAGTCAATTCCTCGTAATCAGTGTTCAGACTTCTAAGGTCTAGAACACTGATAAAGGCTCCAGTCGGGAGATCTGGTAAGACTGTCAGTGGGCTCCATTGCTTGTCAGTCTTCTTTCTTCATACTTCAGTCTTTGACTTCAGTAAGAATGTCTTCAGTAGAAACGATCTTGACTGGAGTGAAGTCCAGTGAGCTAATCTGGAGGATTCCAGATTTCCTGTACAAGTAAATAGCTCACTGGTCTTCTATTATTCCTGGACAAATCTTCAGTGACGCTCCAGTCGTCAAGTCTGGAGTGAGTTCAGTAAATCTGGACCTAACAATGAGTCAGTGCCAACGGTTCAAAATCCGAAGAGCTCTTCGTCTCTTTGGTCTTAACGGAAGAGCTCGTTGGTATGGGTCTAAGTCATCATCGTGTTACATGCAAGAAAGAAGTAATAGAGAATATGGTCTTAAGTGATGAGCAAATAACCAAAATGTGAAATCCACTCTTAAGTAATACTGTAGAAATTAATTGAATCACTAAAATCTGTCTTAAGTGGCGGAAAAACAACTAAAACATTAACGAGATGTTACACATAACACTACACACCAGCATTGTTGCATTAACAAATGAAAATGAAATGAAATGACACATTTTCGAATACAGGATTGTGGCAGCTTGAGATTGGCCCATTATCTTAATTACTCCCTTTCACGTTCCAAATGCTGAACGTGCGAAGCTACCGCCTGCACCTGTTTCCTGAGAAAGTTGACCATGGAGAGAAGCAAGTTTAGTAAAAGGTACCGCCTCCTAGTTTCTTAAATGAATGAACAACTTACTGATTTTTTAGTTTATTGGGGACTGCTAGAAATGCTGTAAGAACCGCCACTGTGATGATAAGCAAAGCAATCTGCATGACAATTATGATATGATCCGTTGAAAGTTTGTTTATTGTCTAAATACAACTTGTTCTACATTGGAACAAGAAACAAATTTCTCCATGTTTATAAACCCAAATTACAAATACTATAAATTTAGGTCAGGCTCTTCTTGAAAAACCAGATGGAGAAAAAAACCGAAAACCAAAAATCACTTATCATTATGAAGATTAATCTAATTTGAAAGATTCAAGTTCCACAATTTGAATTGATCTGTTGTATCCTCTAGACATCTGATATATACCGGTGAAATTTCTGTTTAAGATTATTGCAATTCGCAGGCCTCAATCAGCTGTAGATAATCCTCGAACTCAATTGTAGTTGGTATTATGATCTATACACTATAACATAAATGTGTTGATATATCTGTCATATATCAAATTTCTAACAAGATCATGTGAAATGAAAAAAAGAGATTGTTACCAAAGGTCGTGTGTAGTTTGGCTCTTTCCTAACCACATAGGATTTCCTGATAAAATCAGAACATAATAAGAATTGCATTATAAGAATGGATTTCATCAAATACTATCTGTACAATGGAAGGATATAAAGTAGCAAAGACTTTTTCAAGTAAACCATTTAGTTAGGGTTCCCGAGTCCCTGCAAGTTTTTTGAATCGCTTCTGTCCTGCTAATTGTTGTTTTGGCATTCGGATCATTCATGTTAACCTATATAAAAATCAGGTAAGAATATCCACATCAAGTCCCGTTAGAATCCCTCAACCGTCGAAAACTTGAGCAGAGTAATAAATACCTTGGACCTAAGGATGGTAGAAAAATCATAAAAAGCCCCATAAACATCTGCCATTGTTTTGGTTCGATCAAATATTTGGGCCACAAGACCTAAAAGATATAATAAATGTTAGTTAGAAAATAAAAACTAAAACAAACAAATCTCCGAAGTGACATTTGTTTGGTCACTTGAGTGTTCGTGATCACAGGTTTCAGATTCGATTGTGTTTAGGTTTTTCGATTCCTTTTCCAAATACCGACATATCATCATCTTGACTTGGTAACAAACTTTGATTGCCTTATAATGAATTCTCTTGAAGGTTGGTTATCTTTTACGAAATCATTTGAAAATTGAACTATTTTTGGGACTAAAAAAAACGTAAATGGTTGCCTTCAAACTACCGGTATACATTTTACCTTTTCATACAGCCCCAATTCCTAGCACAATCCTATTGAATGTAAATTGGAGAGCATGAATGCCAGAAATCTTACCAGGTCTCAATGTCATGAGTTCACCTCTAAAAAGCTGGATGTTATTATAGCATAAAGCTAACTCTCCGATTCCAAAAATCTGATAAAAAGTAGTCCCGAATCTTAATATCGTGTAGAATAAAACAGTTTTGAAACCGTTGCATTTAATTAATGAAAGTTGTGTACCTGCAGTATCGCAAAGAACCTAAAGATAGTTGGATCACGCATCTGGGACAGATAATAGAAACAATCATCAACGTTTACTAAGGCATCCGTCACCATCTCATTCAGGCATTGAATGGCCTTAGCTGAGTTCTCTTCATATTTCAACTCCTGGGAGAAACATCAAATCTTAATTAAGTTTTGAAAACCAATCAATTTTTAACTATCATGAAAATAGAAGAGATACCTCCAGATTATTTAACATATTTACTCCAGATTTCACGAGGCCAGTGGCAGGATGACTTGGGTATATCGTTTATGTCCTCAATAAAATCTTTAATGACGTCCGATTTCTACAATGATGTATGGATAATACAGTAACGAATGAAAGTTTTTCAAGTATTGTGCGAACTTGATATAGCTGACTCTCAGTTACGTTACCTGGGGTAATGAGCCAAGCAAAATCAAAAGAGATTCGGAAAACAAGAATTTTGGGTCCGAGGCATGGAAACATTTTCCAAACCCCAAAGTAGTAAGTCCACCAGCGCAGTTGCAATATTCCTCATAGTCGTCAAGTGTCTTAACCTGTAAACATACATTTACAAAAAATGGGTGGTTAACGTATGTAACTGAACTAAATTTGACATCTCATTTCATATTCATTTTATAGGGATTTGCTAGAAATATATAGATATAACGACCCACCACTGGTCATCTTCTACGTTCCTCATGCGTATAGCCAGCCGGTGGGGACTTCTTTTGTTTTTTTTTCTTCTAATGGATTGATGGCCTACAAGCTAACTCTGTAGACAATTTCGAGACCCTTAGTTAGCCATCACACACACACATATATGAATGTCATTATAAGGGGGTTCAAAAATATTTTGGCCTAAAATGTACTTCTACATCTATATCTATATTCCTTTCTAACGATAATGAAGGAGCCCCTCGCCCATTTTCTCAAATTACAACTCCAATGTATCAAAAATACCCTTCAATCTCTATTGTATATTTCTATCTCCTATGGAATTTACGAACACTACCCCTGTTACAACTCTAAACATTAGGTATCTCTCACGGCTATTAACTGGAGGTTTTTTATAGGTATCGGCACAACGCGTGGTACCCATGTGGTCTATAAAAAAAGTAACAAAGTATTTTGTATCCCAAATTTAGAGGATGTAAATACATATAAAAAGAATATTAGCCCCAAATATTAAATAATTGTTACTTTAAACCCAAACTTTCGGAAGAACCAAAGCTTTTCCTGCTCTTTGAATCTAGCTTCCACCATCGGGCCAGACCAAAAACAAGCACACCACAAGCGGCTCGTGGCGGCACTGAGAGTGCTCTACAGGTAGCATTTCCCTAATTAAGTGGTCCTAACTACACAACAAATACCTCTTTGCTTAAAAACTTTGCCATTCCCGCTCCCATTCTCATGGTAACATTTTCAATTGCTTCCCGGTGACTGCAAACAAAACAATTTTGACAATTTATGCACAACTCAAAACAAAACATAAGCTCTAAAAGAAAATATATACTAAGTTACATACATGTATTTATGAGTAGAAATTAATATCAATTAAGTTCTTACTCATTGTGAATTTTTGATTGTCAAACGCATTTTGACAAAGTAACCATGTTTATATAGATTTTCATGACCACTTAAGCAATCTTTTATGATTACATTAAGACATTGTGTATGACAAGGATATACGCAAATGTAACCTTTTGTCAAGATCCAGAAAGGCAGTAGAAAGATGATGAAAGTTGTCCATGAGTTCTTTCCTTTCGTGGTCCCCACCTTCAAACAATAAATGAACAACTTAGTGTATATTATACGTCTCAGTACCTCATAATGCGAACAAATTTACACGGTTTTTTCGTAGGGTATACCGAACTTTAATCATGTGCATTATATATAATGAACCTTATTTTAAACTTTTTCTTAAAAGATGTGTTGTGAAAACGTGTGTAATGTAAAAGAATAAAGAGGATTGAAATTTTAAAATACAAAAATAAGAGAAAAATAAATTATATAGATAATACACTTAGGGGGTGTTTGGTATGATGGAATGGAAAGGGGAGAAAGGAATGGGAAAGACTTCCTTTGTTTGTTTGCAATGAAGAAAGGGAATGAGAATGGAGAAAGGAGAATCAATTCCATTCTCTCCATTCTCTACAAATTGTAGAGAATGGGTGAGAATGAAATTTTTTTTTTTTTTTGTTTTCAAGATGTTATATGTATTAAATTTATTATTATTTAAAATTTTATTTTTTTTATATATCCATTCTCTGTGGGTACCAAACAACGGAATCCATTCTCTTTCCAAATACTTATTCTCTTTCTCACTATTTTCATTCTCTATTACATTTTCATTATCTATGATTCCCTCCTACCAAACACCTCCTTAGAATTATTATCTTTCACGACATGTTTGAAACTGCCTCATATATAATGAAAGTCCATGCTCACATGAAAAGTGCCAGTTTGGATCATAAATATAGCGATGGAAGTTCTTCAAAATTGGTATCTTAATATCGGTAGGTATGCTCATATCATCCTCTGTCCAAAACAAAAATAAATGGAGATTATATATAGATTCATACATATAGTGTTGAAGATACCAACCAAATGAAAAAAAAAGGATATATATCATGTACATTAAAATGGTATTGTGGGTCATCGTGGGGTCATCTACGTACATCTTGGTGTCTAAGACCATCCACAACAAGGATATCTATAAGAGATTTGTGGTGACATGAAGGGTGTTTGTGGGAAGAGTATTGATGTGGGTGGTGACATGGAGAATGTCCATCCTTGGTTGTTTGTGTGAAAGGATGGAGAAGGATTTGAGATAGATAAAGGTAGATGACAAAAGTAACTTTGATGATTATTTGGGTGTTTGTAAAAAAGATGGATATATTATTGTTGTGGGTAAAAAATGTCTATGAAAATGATGGATGAAAAGCTGACGTGGTATGCTGATTAAGATGTTTATTGGAATGATATTCTCAAGTGACGCGGACAGTCTAATATTCTGCTTTGTCTTTTTACTACGAGTAGTTTTGTTTATGGTATCTGGAAATAGTCATACTTGTGTAGTTGTGTACTGTTTTATACCTTAGGGGTAATAGTATATAGTCTGCGTTTGAAATAATTAAAATAAAAAACTAATGGTACAGTCTTGCAAACTACTAGTACATGGGTAGAAAATTTACTAGATCATCTTTCTTCCTAATTTTTTTTTTCTCGTTTACCCAAGGCTACAATTTGCTGTATATAATATCATAAATTTTAGAGTGAATTACAAAACCTAGTCATTTGTGCTATTTTTTTTTTGTGCGAATTAAACCTCTCGAAAGTTATTATCATAAGACATCGTCTTTGAGATAGATGGTTGTTTTCGTCATCGGCTCATCGATCATGTGTTACTTTTGTGTCGTTAATTAATCTTAGCACGTGCAAGTCGTGTAGGTATGTTCGTCAATTTCTTTCAAACCAGGGTAATTTCATAAACATACTGAAATTAAAAACTTATAAAATTGTTCATAAAACGAAAATCTTTATATAGCCTACCTAATATGCATATATACTTGATTATCAAAAACTTCACGCGTTTGATTAAACTCATCAAGAGATTGACAAGCTTCCAAAATTTTTACCAACGAGTTATGATGAAAAAAATCCTTACATTATAACAACAATCTTAGTCTAACTTAAATTAAATTCACTGATATTTTTTCTATATATTGGTCTTAAACAAACAACAAAAAACTTTACCCTCGTACAAAGTAAAGTTCACATCAATAAGCTAAAGAGGAACAATAATTTAGGACATGGAGATAATTAAACATACCAACGCAGTCAAGGGCTCGAAGAATCAAATAACAGAGGCATGTCTGCATGCATATTCAAGATAAATAATTCAGATTAATATTGTAACTATATATCTATATAATATAATATAATATATATTTATATGAGGAATGAGAATATACGTGGTTGTTAGATACTTAATTTGGGTATGGAACCTCTCACAATATAATTTTTAAACCATAAAAAAATGCATGGGGCCCATTCATTTATTAATTATACAATAAGTATTAAAAGATTTGTATGGGAGGCCGAGGTTCTATACCCAAACTTGAGCACATACTCACTTTTCTATATGTATATGAAAACCATTTATTCTGTAATAACCATGAAAAAGGTTGATGAGAAAAACCATTCTTAATTAAGTCCTAACTATTGCATAAAGTTAAAAAGTGAATTTACCGCACGACGAGACTCAGTGTTGTTCAGTTGCTGAATCATGAGCACGCACATACTAGACACCCTGTGAAGCATGGAGTAACAAAACTCCCAGTGTGGCTCACCAAACATTGGCTGTTCCGCCTTCTTCATGGCTATGAACAGCTTCAGTAACGGATACAACTCATTTGGATGTTGTATCTTTAAACTCTCCTTATTAGGCTTGGAGTAACGAGATCCCCTATCAGCTGCTGGTTTCATCAATATCTCCTTTTTTGCCCCCATCTTCAAAATTTCTTTTCTTATTGCCATCATCTTCTTCTTCGGGTTCAACATCGGGTCATTAGAGATGATATTATTCGGATGGTACTTTATTAGCTGCATAGCTTGTAAACTTCTTGCCATTTTTATGATTTGATGAGCTACTGATCGATGAGTTCAGTCAAGTGCATGCAAAATGTGTATTGAGATTGATTTGCCAAGAATAATTCACAAATCAACGTTTTCACATTTAAGAGTTCTTCGTTATTTTGTTTTTATATATATATATAACGTTTTCAATATATAATAACTTTTATCATCGTCACGTCTTACGTTCATGTAATATTTAAAATATTAATATAGTTATTGTATATCTTTTTATACATGTTATTACTCTTTTACATTTTTTTTATTGTTATTGCTACATGTTTAGTTGTCCTTTTTAAGAAAAGTTTCTATCTTTTAACTTTTAACCCACATCAAAGTTTTCGTTTTCATTTTCTTTATATATATATATAACGTTTTCAATATATAATAACTTTTATCATCGTCACATCTTACGTTCATGTAATATTTAAAACATTAATATAGTTATTGTTTATGTTTTTATACATGTTATTACTCTTTTACATTTTTTTTATTGTTATTGCTACATGTTTAGTTGTCCTTTTTAAGAAAAGTTTCTATCTTTTAACTTTTAACCCACATCAAAGTTTTCGTTTTCATTTTCTTTATATATATATATAACGTTTTCAATATATAATAACTTTTATCATCGTCACGTCTTACGTTCATGTAATATTTAAAATATTAATATAGTTATTGTATATCTTTTTATACATGTTATTACTCTTTTACATTTTTTTTATTGTTATTGCTACATGTTTAGTTGTCCTTTTTAAGAAAAGTTTCTATCTTTTAACTTTTAACCCACATCAAAGTTTTCGTTTTCATTTTCTTATTTATATATATATATAACGTTTTCAATATATAATAACTTTTATCATCGTCACGTCTTACGTTCATGTAATATTTAAAACATTAATATAGTTATTGTTTATGTTTTTATATATCTTATTATCTTTTACATTTTTTTTATTGTTATTGCTACATGTTTAGTTGTCTTTTAAGAAAGTTTTCTATCTTTTAACTTTTACCCACATCAAAGTTTTCGTTTTCATTTTCTTGACATATAATTTTGTTATCATTTTATAATCAAATAACTTTGTATTGTAACCAAATACGGTTTTACTTTTAAACATTTGGTTTTTGATTATTTTCATCCGTTTTTTATATATATATATAACGTTTTCAATATATAATAACTTTTATCATCGTCACGTCTTACGTTCATGTAATATTTAAAATATTAATATAGTTATTGTATATCTTTTTATACATGTTATTACTCTTTTACATTTTTTTTAGTTAATTCACTTAAGGGCAATAACTGAAATCCTGCCAACTTGAAGGACCAAAAATGTAACTTTCTCTAAGATTAATTATTATTCTAGATTGAACTATCTAGATTTTGCTTTTGTCATTTAAGACACGTGCTTGGACATGGGAGCCAACTTAGGATTTGAATAATTTTTGAGATTTCGATACATTATATATATACTAAAAAATAATATATATATACTAAAAAATAATATGATATGTACAAGTCTTTTAAGTATGGAATGTATAATTACTTATAGCATATACTAATTTTTACCAATTTTCATTTTAACCCCTTAAAGTTTCTATCTTTTAACTTTTACCTCACATTAAAGTTTCCGTTTTCATTTTCTTTATTTATATATATATATAACGTTTTCAATATATAATAACTGTTATCATCGTCACATCTTACGTTCATGTAATATTTAAAACATTAATATAGTTATTGTTTATGTTTTTATACATCTTATTATTCTTTTACATTTTTTTTATTGTTATTGCTACATGTTTAGTTGTCCTTTTTAAGAAAAGTTTCTATCTTTTAACTTTTAACCCACATCAAAATTTTCGTTTTCATTTTCTTTATATATATATATTTTATATATATAATATTATTGTCATATATTTTTAAACATTTTTTTATTTTTTTTATATATATATATATAACGTTTTCAATATATAATAACTTTTATCATCGTCACGTCTTACGTTCATGTAATATTTAAAATATTAATATAGTTATTGTATATCTTTTTATACATGTTATTACTCTTTTACATTTTTTTTATTGTTATTGCTACATGTTTAGTTGTCCTTTTTAAGAAAAGTTTCTATCTTTTAACTTTTAACCCACATCAAAGTTTTCGTTTTCATTTTTATATATATATATAACGTTTTCAATATATAATAACTTTTATCATCGTCACGTCTTACGTTCATGTAATATTTAAAACATTAATATAGTTATTGTTTATGTTTTTATACATCTTATTATTCTTTTACATTTTTTTTATTGTTATTGCTACATGTTTAGTTGTCCTTTTTAAGAAAAGTTTCTATCTTTTAACTTTTAACCCACATCAAAATTTTCGTTTTCATTTTCTTTATATATATTTTTGTTTTATATATATATATATAACGTTTTCAATATATAATAACTTTTATCATCGTCACGTCTTACGTTCATGTAATATTTAAAATATTAATATAGTTATTGTATATCTTTTTATACATGTTATTACTCTTTTACATTTTTTTTATTGTTATTGCTACATGTTTAGTTGTCCTTTTTAAGAAAAGTTTCTATCTTTTAACTTTTAACCCACATCAAAGTTTTCGTTTTCATTTTTTTATATATATATATAACGTTTTCAATATATAATAACTTTTATCATCGTCACGTCTTACGTTCATGTAATATTTAAAACATTAATATAGTTATTGTTTATGTTTTTATATATCTTATTATCTTTTACATTTTTTTTATTGTTATTGCTACATGTTTAGTTGTCCTTTTTAAGAAAAGTTTCTATCTTTTAACTTTTAACCCACATCAAAATTTTCGTTTTCATTTTTTTATATATATATATAACGTTTTCAATATATAATAACTTTTATCATCGTCACGTCTTACGTTCATGTAATATTTAAAATATTAATATAGTTATTGTATATCTTTTTATACATGTTATTACTCTTTTACATTTTTTTTATTGTTATTGCTACATGTTTAGTTGTCCTTTTTAAGAAAAGTTTCTATCTTTTAACTTTTAACCCACATCAAAATTTTCGTTTTCATTTTCTTGACACTAAACTTTTAGGTTCTCATGTTTTCATCAAACAACTTTCACACAGTTACGGTTTTACTTTTAAACATGTTTTTTGATTATTTTCATCCGTCTTTATATATATATATATATAATATATATATATAAGATAAAAGTTAATTTAGGGACACTTTTAAATTAGAGACACTTCTCAATCATTCATTTTTCACTACCTCCGACCACCACCATGATCCTGTTGGGATTTTATTAACTATACAACACTTTGTATCGATTATGGATGTTCATAATTTGAAGGATTTCAAATTAGTTTATTCAAAACTTAGGGTTTATAGTTGTTAGGTCCAGATTTACTGGACTCGCTCCAGACTCGACTACTGGAGCCTTACTGAAGATCTGTCCAGAAATGGTATATTACTGGACCTACTCCAGACTTGGAATCTGGAGTACCTCTAAGGATTTGTTCAGAAATAATGAAGAAGACCAGTGAGCAAATACTTGTATAGGAAATCTGGAGTATTCCAGATTAGCTCATTGGACTTCACCCCAGTCCAGATCTACTCTACTGAAGACGTTCTCACTGAAGTCAAAGACTGAAGTCAGAATAAAGAAGACTGACAAATGGCGGAGTCCACTGGAAGTCTTACCAGATCTGTACACTGGAGGATTGTCAGTGTTCTAGACCTTACAAGTCTGAACACTGATATCGAGGAATTGACTTTTGCCTTTACACACTTTCCAAAGGACATTCCACTTGTTCTTTACCAAAGTTTATACGTGTGTAAAGGTGGTTGGTTAAAAGAATAAAGTCAAATTGATGTGACTTTATCCTTGTACCTTAACCAATGCATTTAATGATCTTGTCGGTTCATTAAATGCATGCAACCATATTTGTACGGCACAATTTCACTGGTGAAATTGTTTGCCTATAAATACAAAGTCATTTCTTTGAGAAAATTACTTTTAGCATAAAGGTGAATTTGTCTAAATACTCTCAATCTAAACAGGGATACTTCACAACTTTAAGTATCTCGATCCAAAGAGTTTATTTGGCAAATATAGATCATTTGTAATTCATAGGTTGTTAGGATACATACTTATTTGTATTATCTTGATTCCGCACAACCTTGTATTTTATTTAACATCATAAATAAAATACACTTGAAAATATTACATTGTGTTCCACCTTTATTTTATTGCTTTTAGTTTTGTATTACTTTGTTTATATACTTGCATTTATATTTAAGTAATACTAGTCCATTCTAGTGATTATTAGACTTGTTGTATTTTACACTTCTGGGTTTAACCATCTCGTATTTGGGACCTCATAATTGGTATCAGAGCGGAAGGCTAAACATTGCCTAGATCTGCTTCCTTGATGGCCACCCCAGAAAATACACAAGCAAGTTTTAATTTTGGTCCCGATCCTAATGTTAATATTAATGATCAAAATAATGAACCACCTATTGTTAATAACACTAATCCACCACCTCCTCCTCCTACTCCTGCTTCTCCACGTGTGCATGTGCACTATTCAAATAATCCTGTTCCTAAATTCAGTGAGAACAGTGATGAATTTGGTACGTGGAAGGCTAGGATGATATTACATATCACTGGTATTGAGAGGAACATGATGAAAATTTTAAACGAAGGACCTTATGTGCCCACATCACCTCTCAATGCTCTTCTTGATCCTACTGGATACCCTTCTCAAAAACATGATCCTCGGGGCCGTTCCAGAAACCCTAATTCCCACACTAGTTCTTTTTCCTAGTGCTAAACCATGTGGGATGAACTTTTAAACCAGCATGAAGGAGGAGATGACACCATTGTCACCAGAAAGGTCTCCTTAAACAAGAGGTATGAGTCATTTTTTGCTCAGCCTAATGAGTCTCTCACTGGTACTTACACCAGATTTATGAGTATCATTAACCAGTTGAGAGGACTGGGGTTGAGAAAGACAAGGATATACTTCTGGAGAAATTTTGTGATATTTTACCCACCAAATGGTCTCACATGATTCTGGTCTTAAGACAAGGTAAAACTCTGCACACTCACACTCTCTCAACTTTATATAGAGCTTTCAGATACACTGAAGAAAATCAAGCTCAGAGAGTTGTGGCAGAACAAGATGCCTATAACCATGCCTCCAGTAGTTCCAGTGTGGTTAGTCATACTGAACCACAAAGTACAACACTAATATCTTCTGAGAATGTTTTCTATGAAGAAGATGGTGTCTGAATTTATGGAATCTGCAGAATCTAGTCTTATCTCTCCAGACTATGATACTATTGTTCATGTTTGTAAAATTGTGAATAAAATGTATGATGAAATTGAATCGAAAAATAATCAAATTAGAAATTTAGAATCTATTGTTAATGCTGCACAATCAGAGAGAGATAGGCTAATTAAAAAGGATTTAACAGTCAATGATAAAGAAAGATTTTTTAAGGAAAAGATT
>CM067167.1:288075961-288128461 GCA_034093135.1 Erigeron breviscapus
TGGGATGCATATACGATTGATGGTAAGCATGCATACTTAGTACATAATCCCTCGGTTGAGGACTCAAACATCCTAGTGTATAGATGTATACATTTGTCCATGAGATGTTGGTGACATGACATCCGGGTATATGGACATATATACGCCGATGATTTTGAGATACAGCCATGTTCATTGTGATGACAGGCGGGTATCGTTGCATAGGTGACTTGAGTTCACGCATAAGATAGGCATGTTGGCTTATTATGCATTCGGTACTTGCATTGATATGCATATCATTTGTACATTCGTATTATACACTTACTTGCCTTGTATAATCTTATTGTTGGACGTTATTGTGTTACTTAGAGGCTCGTTGTAAGTCATGTCTAGCCTTTACTCGTACATTGTGATTATTGACGCTGGTTCTTTATGGACCATTACTACGAACTCACCAACCTTGTGTTGACTATGCTTAGTACACTTTTCAGGTAATCAGGTTCTCCCCGGACGTGGAGTTTAGTTGCTTGCTTGCTGTTAAACCCGGACTTTGAACTTTATGAATCAAGGATTCATCGACCTTCTCTTTTGCATTATACTTAGGATCGACTTGCCATCTTTGGGATGTTCTTTTGTAAACTTTGATGGTTATTTGCTCCTTATGTATTTTGGTACTTATTTCGTATTGTTTGGATTCACTGAATCTTAATTTGCATTTAGTTCTTGTTCTATTGTAATTCCACCTTGCGCTATATGATTTCCGTGATATTTCGAGCCTCGGCTTGGGGTGTTACAGAATGGTGGCCCATGCGTGGTCGTAGAGAATTAGGCGATTTGACCTAGACTACGGCTTAAGTTAAAACTCTTCATATAGCATGCATGGTTAGGAAATTCGTGTGCAATGTGAATTATGTGAATCCCCGTGTGAGTTCGTAGTTAAGACCACTTGTGTGATAGCTTGAATTCAATGTGATGAATGTGGATTACGGTTAATATGGTTTGTTGTTGTTAATTGTTGGAACTAGTTTGATGATTTAGAGCAAAATGAAGCTATGCCATTAACTTAGTATAATATTGTGGCAACCCTAAAAGAACCCGATCAACTCTTTTATGGTTACCCAATCTTATAACAAGTTAATGACATCGTGGATTGCGCACGTGTGGCTTAAAGTATAATAAGGAACCGATATGCTTAATGGAAGTTGATTAGGTGGAGGGTTAGCCATTGGTATACCCTGTATACATACCCGGTCAATAACTAGAGAGCATATCGAATTCGAATTATACTTTGAATCATTCGTGTTAGTTGTTTGATTGCGTGATGTTTTGAGCATGATTACTTGAATAAATAATGAACGATTGTAATGAAATTGACATGATGATATGCTAAGTAACAATCTTATAGGATTCTAGCACTCTTGCCTTAGCTTAATGATATGAAATGAGTATGTGGTATCGGTATGAGAGCATTGACTACTTGTGTGACTAACATGTGAGCATTTGAGACTAACTCTCGGGTCAACGTATCACTTGTTTTATAGAAATGGTGAGACCCAGGAGAACCGGAATGAACTTTAGGGCCGAAGAGGAAGAACCTCAACCGGAAGCTCAACCGGAGGTACAAGAAGGTAGGGGTCGTGGTAGAGGTCGTGGTAGGGGCCAAGGAAGGGGTCGTGGTGAAGTTCCTGAGCCAAACATGGCTGAGGTGATCGCTCAAACGATCGCCAATATCATGCCAACCATTATTGCTCAAGTCACGGCAAGTCTTGGGCAAAACAATGGGCCTCAAAACAATGAAGCCCCAGAAAATGTAAATAATGAAAATGCTCAACCTCAGGCCGTGGAAAACGAAGAAGAGGAACCAGTGAGAATTGATAACCGCATGCCCATGTATAATCAATATGGGGGTTATCGGCAGGGGTGTATATTTAAGGACTTCAAAAGCTGTGGGGCACCGGAGTTTAATGGAAGGGGTGGTCCCACTGAGTGTATAAGGTGGTTTGAAGAGATCGAGGCAGTGATTGAAAGAAGTCATTGCACCTATGACGACCGAATTTCTTATGCATCCGGCATGTTTAGACATGACGCCTTGAGTTGGTGGAATCAAGAGATAACCTTAGGGCGGACTTATAACTTGGAATGGGCCGATTTCAAGGAAAAAGTGAAGGCAAAGTTTTGTCCTCCCTATGAACTACAAAACTTACCATTGAGTTTGCTAATCTTAATATGGAGGGAGCCGATTACAAGAGCTATGTTAGACGATTTCAAGAGTTGTCTACCCTCATTCCTCACTTGGTGGGCTCCGAGTCTCAGGCCATCCAGAAGTTTGTATTGGGCTTGAATCCTCAAGTCCGATCTTATGTAAACTCTAACATGCCTACTTCTTTGGCCGATGCGGTTAACCGAGCCGGAAGTGTGACTGAAGATTTGTTGAGAAGCGGTGTTTTAAGCAAATCCTCAACAAGCAAGAGGAAAGAAGTGGGTGAGTCAAGTGGGGTAAAGAAAGTGGGAAGGTTTGACCCCAAGAATGCTTATAGGGGTAGAGTAATGGCGGCGGTGGAACCGGCTAGGAGGCCTTATACTGGGCCTCATCCTTTCTGTGGGAGGTGCAACAGGCACCATCCCGCCAATGCTCCATGTGGGGCATGCTTTAACTGCAACCAAGTTGGGCACGAATCCAAAAATTGTAGAGCTCCAAGAACGGGCCCAATGAATGTGGCTCCCGTTCGGGCCGTCCCTCCTCAAGGTAACCAACGAAGAGGTGAATGTTTTGAATGTGGTAGTCATGACCACTACCGTAATAATTGTCCTCGATGGGTGGGACAACAAGTGCAAGTAGCCATCCACCCCAACCAACTACAAATGGTCGGGCCTAACCAAAACCGGGGACAACAAGGCCATCAAGTGCAACCACGCGGCCGAGCCTTTGCGGCCAATGCAAATGAAGCCCGCAACGATCCCAACGTAGTAGCAAGTACCTTTCTCCTTAATGGTCACTATGCAACCGTCCTATTTGATTCCGGGGCCGATTATAGCCTCGTGTCTTCTAACTTTGTTCCTTTGATTGATGTGCATCCTTGTGCTCTAAACTATGTGCTTGACAATGAAATGGTAAACGGGTCACTAACTAGACTTAGTCAAATAGTTCGCGACTGTGTCTTGACTTTAGAAGATGTCGACTTCTTCATTGACCTCATGCCTCTTGACATTGGTAGTTTTGACATTATAGTGGGTATGGATTGGTTAGCGGCGGTAAATGCGACGATTGATTGTGGTGAGAGAGTTGTTAAGATACCTTTGACTAACGGTAGAATTCTTAGGGTTCAAGGCGAAATCTCCGATTCCTCTAATTCTAAAGTCTTTAGTGCTACCGTCACAAAGGTAGAGTTGAAGACCGTTCCTATTGTTTGTGAATTTCCCGATGTTTTTCCGGATGACTTACCGGGATTACCTCCAACTCGTGAACTTGATTTTCGTATTAATCTTATCCCCGAAGCCGCGCCCGTAGCAAAAGCTCCGTATAGACTAGCCTTAACCGAAATGCAAGAATTACAAACTCAACTCAAGGAACTCCAAGAGAAGGGTTTCATTCGCCCTAGTCAATCTCCTTGGGGTGCTCATGTTCTCTTCGTCAAAAAGAAAGATGGATCCTTCAGAATGTGTATCGACTACCGGGAATTAAACAAGCTCACTGTGAAGAACCGTTATCCCCTCCCTAGAATCGATGACTTATTTGATCAACTTCAAGGTGCTAAGCACTTCTCAAAAATTGATCTTCGCTCGGGTTATCATCAACTCCGAGTACATGAAGATGATATCCCCAAGACGGCCTTTCGCACAAGGTATGGTCACTTTGAATTCACCGTGATGCCTTTTGGGTTGACTAATGCACCGGCGGTGTTCATGGACTTGATAAACCGGGTGTGTCAACCATACTTAGACAAGTCTGTCATTGTGTTCATTGATGACATACTTGTATACTCAAAGACGAAGGAGGAGCATATTGAGCACTTGCGTGAGGTGCTTGATTTACTAAGGAAGGAGAAATTGTATGCTAAGTTCTCCAAGTGTGAGTTTTGGTTGGAAGAAGTCCACTTTCTTGGTCACGTAGTGAGCAAGGATGGTATTCACGTGGACCCAAGCAAAATTGAAGCGGTCAAGAATTGGAGAAGACCCGAAACGCCATCCGAGATCCGCCAATTTCTTGGATTGGCGGGTTACTATAAAAGATTTATTGAAAACTTCTCCCGTATTGCACAACCACTTACTCTCTTGACTCAAAAGGAGAGAAACTTTGAGTGGGGCGAAAGACAAGAAAACGCCTTCCAAACTCTTAAAGATATGCTATGTGATGCTCCTATTTTGACACTACCGGATGGAATTGAAGATTTTGTTGTTTATTGTGATGCCTCGGGACAAGGGTTGGGTTGTGTTCTTATGCAAAGGGGTAAAGTCATTGCTTATGCCTCCCGTCAATTGAAGGTGCATGAGAAGAACTACCCAACACATGATTTGGAATTGGGAGCGGTTGTGTTTGCCTTGAAGTGTTGGAGACATTATCTCTACAGCACCAAATGTGTGATTTATACCGATCACAAAAGTCTTCAACACATCTTTAACCAAAGTGAATTGAATATGAGGCAAAGGCGTTGGCTTGAGCTATTTAGTGATTATGACTGTGACATCCGTTATCATCCGGGCAAGGCAAATGTAGTAGCCGATGCCTTGAGTAGGAAGGAGAGAGTAAAGCCGAGACGGGCTAGAGCTATGAGCCTCACGGTGGGGCCAAATATTCGTGACCGGATCATTGAAGCCCAAATTCAAGCCACCCTACCGGAAAACTTTGGAGACGAGAACCTAGATGGCATGGAACCGAAAGAGTGATAATGGGCTATACATGGTTGAAAGACTTTGGGTTCCTATTTTTGGTGACTTAAGAACACTTATTATGAATGAAGCTCACCAATCGCCTTATTCGGTCCATCCCGGGTCGGATAAGATGTACTTTGACTTGAAAAACTTGTATTGGTGGCCGGGCATGAAGCGTGATGTGGCTAGGTATGTGAGTGAGTGTCTTACTTGCTTACAAGTCAAAGCCGATCACAAGAAGCCACCCGGATTGTTGGTGCAACCGGTGATGCCCGAATGGAAGTGGGAACATATTTCAATGGACTTCATTACTAAACTACCGAAGACGAGAAGCGGTCGTGACACGATTTGGGTGATAGTAGATCGGTTAACGAAGTCGGCTCACTTTCTAGCCATTCGTGAGACCGATAAATTTGACACTTTGGCTCGTTTGTACATCAAGGAAGTAATATCTAAACATGGAGTGCCGATTTCTATCATTTCTGATAGAGATGCCCGTTTCAAATCAAATTTTTGGGAAGCTTTCCAAAAAGCAATGGGTACTCGACTCGACATGAGCACGGCATTTCATCCTCAAACGGATGGACAAACCGAGAGAACCATTCAAACACTTGAAGACATGTTGAGGGCTTGTGCAATTGATTTTGGTGGAAGTTGGGAAGACCATTTGCCGCTAGTTGAGTTTTCATACAACAATAGTTATCATGCTACCATCCAAATGGCGCCCTTTAGAGCATTGTATGGTAGGATATGTCGTTCTCCTCTAGCTTGGGCGGAAATTGGAGAAAGTCAACTTATCGGGCCAGAAATTGTGGTTGAAACGACTAAGGTAATATCTCAAATTAAGGAGAAGTTGCAATTGGCCCGTGAACGCCAAAAGAAGTATGCCGATGTGAGACGGAGACCGTTGGAGTTTGAAATTGGTGATTATGTACTTTTGAAAGTGTCACCTTGGAAAGGTGTTGTACGTTTTGTGAAGCGAGGAAAACTTGCGCCAAGGTATATTGGTCCTTTCAAGATTCTTGAACGGGTTGGAAAGGTTGCCTACCGATTAGAATTACCACAAGAGCTTAGCGGTGTGCATGATGTGTTTCATATTTGTAACCTACGCAAGTGTTTGGCGGACCCTACACATCATGTGCCCATGGGCGAGATTAAGGTGGATTCGAACCTAAATTTTGTTGAAGAGCCGGTAGAGATCTTGGATCGTCAAGACAAGAAACTCAAGAGTAAACGCTACACGATTGTTAAGGTTAGATGGAATGCTAGACGTGGAGCCGAGTTCACTTGGGAGCGAGAGGATCATATGAAGTCGAAGTATCCGCATTTATTTAGTAATTAGTGTTTTGTTGAATTTCAGGACGAAATTCTTTCAACGGGGGAATAATGTAACATCCGTGAATTTTGACCCGTTGACTTTTCGTGTAATATGACTAACAGTTTAAGTTAATGAATTATTTGGGTCGTTTTGTGGATTAAATGACAATGTGGAAGTATTTGAGTCGTTTTGTGAATTAAATGACTATGTGTTATATTCGGGTCGATAATGTGTTTTGATCGGTGTTTAAATGTCTAATGATTGTGTTTTGGCTTGAAAAGAGAAACGGGTCAGCCCGTGGGTCGTCCACGACCCATCAGCCCTTGACCCATTTCTCCCCTCCTTATCTTTCTTTTCCTCCTCTCATTTCTTTCTATATCTCTTTCTCATTTTCTCTCTAAAGTAAAAGCAAAGGAAAGCCATCTTCATTTCTTCTTCTTTTTTCATCGATTTGGTGTTTAGAACTGATATAACATTAGAATCATAGTCATCTATACCTCATTATCGTCTTATTGAAGAATCAAAGGTTGAAGTTCTAGCATTTTTACCCATTTTGCCATAAATCGGGTTCTAGCTCGGAAAGGAAGTTTTGGTAAGTCTAATTCATCCCATTTACTTCTATTTATGTTAGTTTACTCGTTTTTAGTCATCTCGTACATTTACAAGTTCTAAATCGACTTAAAATGAAGTTTGGGTCAATTAGGGTTTAATTAGGGTTTGATCGATTTGGAGAATTTGATGATGTTATGGATGGAAATACGGGTTTGGGCAAGTGTATTTAGGTGTTAGAAGGTCAAATGTAACTTCAAAACGGGTCCTATAGCCTTATGAGTCGATTTAGGGTCTTAGGTTTTGAGAAATTAGGGTTTTGGGTTCATTTTCTGCATTCTGCTGCTGCTGTTCGTGGGTTGCCCAGTAGGGGGCGTAACCTACGGCCCTGGAGGGCGTAAGTTACGCCAGGTATAAATTGTAGGGGCGTAAGTTACGGCCCATAGGGGCGTAGCTTACGCCAGGTAATTGTAGGGGCGTAAGTTACGCCAGGTAATTGTAGGGGCGTAAGTTACGCCAGGTATAAATTGTAGGGGCGTAAGTTACGCCAGGTAATTGTAGGGGCGTAAGTTACGCCAGGTATAAATTGTAGGGGCGTAAGTTACGCCAGGTAATTGTAGGGGCGTAAGTTACGCCAGGTAATTGTAGGGGCGTAAGTTACGCCAGGTATAAATTGTAGGGGCGTAAGTTACGCCAGGTAATTGTAGGGGCGTAAGTTACGCCAGGTATAAATTGTAGGGGCGTAAGTTACGCCAGGTATAAATTGTAGGGGCGTAAGTTACGCCAGGTATAAATTGTAGGGGCGTAAGTTACGCCAGGTAATTGTAGGGGCGTAAGTTACGCCAGGTATAAATTGTAGGGGCGTAAGTTACGCCAGGTAATTGTAGGGGCGTAAGTTACGCCAGGTAATTGTAGGGGCGTAAGTTACGCCAGGTATAAATTGTAGGGGCGTAAGTTACGCCAGGTATAAATTGTAGGGGCGTAAGTTACGCCAGGTATAAATTGTAGGGGCGTAAGTTACGCCAGGTATAAATTGTAGGGGCGTAAGTTACGCCAGGTATAAATTGTAGGGGCGTAAGTTACGCCAGGTAATTGTAGGGGCGTAAGTTACGCCAGGTATAAATTGTAGGGGCGTAAGTTACGCCAGGTAATTGTAGGGGCGTAAGTTACGCCAGGTATAAATTGTAGGGGCGTAAGTTACGCCAGGTAATTGTAGGGGCGTAAGTTACGCCAGGTAATTGTAGGGGCGTAAGTTACGCCAGGTATAAATTGTAGGGGCGTAAGTTACGCCAGGTAATTGTAGGGGCGTAAGTTACGCCAGGTATAAATTGTAGGGGCGTAAGTTACGCCAGGTATAAATTGTAGGGGCGTAAGTTACGCCAGGTATAAATTGTAGGGGCGTAAGTTACGCCAGGTAATTGTAGGGGCGTAAGTTACGCCAGGTATAAATTGTAGGGGCGTAAGTTACGCCAGGTAATTGTAGGGGCGTAAGTTACGCCAGGTAATTGTAGGGGCGTAAGTTACGCCAGGTATAAATTGTAGGGGCGTAAGTTACGCCAGGTATAAATTGTAGGGGCGTAAGTTACGCCAGTAATGTAGGGGCGTAACCTACGGCCCTGGAGGGCGTAAGTTACGCCAGGTATAAATTGTAGGGGCGTAAGTTACGGCCCATAGGGGCGTAGCTTACGCCAGTTGTAATTTTCTGATTTTGACGACATTTCGAAACGCTTATAACTTTTGATCCGTAAGTCCAAATAAGTCGTATGACCTATTGTTGGAATCGTGAAAGAGTCTATTTTCTTGTAGTAACATTCATTTTGTGTGAAACTTCTTCCATTTCTAAAAGTGTCGAGTCAAATGCGTCTTGTTCTTACTCGGTAAAGTTGTAGAAGTGTTTAGGGGTTGTGACTTGACTTAAATGTGCAAAACCAACTTGTTTAAGATTGTAGAGTTGACATTATGGTATTATGATGTATATTTATAGGTTGTGGACGTGTGGATCTTAATACTCGCTTGTAATCTTATATTAGCTTCTTTGCCAATCAAGGTGAGTTTCGTATCTCCCTACTCGCTTGAGATTCGGGCTGAAAAGTGTAAACCTTGCTTGTTTACTTGCATTTATTGATTTATTGATTGATGGTCTTGATTGTTGGATTGATGTGATGGTTCTTTTCGTTTGATTGACTTGGTTTATGTGTTGGTTAAGTATTCCATTAATATTAGGATAGACGTACATACATGGAAGTCGGTTATGCCTTCAATGGGTTTTAGATGTGGTGGGAAGGCTGCGGGTGACCCTATATATAAGCATCTAGGACTCGAAGAAAGTAGAATCCTCTTAAGTGTATGTACGTATAGAATTGGTGTCGATATTCTTATTTGATATAATATATAGTTGGGTAATGAATACTTATGTGTATGCTATCGGGAAGCTCTTCGGGCATTTGTTATTGTGATGTGGATGGGATTGTCTAATGGGAAGCGCCCCTGGCAATCTAACGGGAAGCGCCCCGGTTACTGATCATAGTGCGTAAATGTCTAATGGGAAGCGCCCCTGGCAACTCTTAGGGAAGCACCCCGAGTACTACGATTAGACGTATGGATGTGTTACATATGAGGTGATATTGCTTGGATTGATTGACTTGTGTTGATGTTTGTTATATGACTAGTGAGCTCTTGTTGTGGCTTCTTGTGCCATTGTATAAGGTTGTACTGTAAATTTCCTTATCGCTATGGTATTGTACTCACTTGTTTATCGGCACAAAAGGATTCTTGTTATTCAAACCTACGAACTCACCAACCTTGTGTTAACTATGCTTAGTACACTTTCCAGGTAACCAGGTTAATCCAGAGCGTGGAGTTTGATTGTTAGCTTGCTGCTGAACCTGGACTTGGACTTATATGGATCAAGGATCCATTTACCTTCTTTTGCATTGTACTTAGAACCGTTAGCCATCTTATGATGTTCTGTTGTAACCTTTGATGATGACATGCTCTTTAGGTATTTTGATACTTGTTTATCTTACCGTATGGATTCACTGAATCCTTTATTTGCATTTAGTTCATGTTCTACATTAATCCCACCTTGTGCTATATGATTTCCGTGATATTCTGAGCCTTGGCTTGGGGTGTTACAATTTCTTCTTCTAATCTATCATCTACTTGGTGTTTGGAACGGATATAACACTAGAATCATAGTCATCTATACCACATTATCGTCTATACGAAGAATCAAGGTTGTAGTGCAAGCATTTTAACCCATTTTGACCTAAATTGGGTTCTAGCTCGGAAATCAAGTTTTGGTAAGTCTAATTCATCCCATTTACTTCTATTTATGTTAGTTTACTCGTTTCTAGTCATCTCGTACATTTACAAGTTCTAAATCGCCTTAAAATGAGTTTTGGGTCGAATTAGGGTTTGGCTAGGTTTTGATCGATTTGGAGAATTTGATAATGTTATGGATGGAAATATGGGTTTGGGTAAGTGTATTTATGCATTAGAATGTCAAATGTAGCTTCAAAATGAGTCCTTTAATCTTGCAATGCGATTTAGGGTTTTGGTTCAAGTGATATAGGGTTTTGGTTCTTGATTTTCTGCTTAAACTGCTGCTGGTCGTGTTGCTGCCCAGTAAGGGGCATAACCTACGGCCCTATGGGGCATAGGTTACGCTAGTTATATTTTGACTGGGCGTAGGTTACGTCCCTTTGGGGCGTAGCTTACGCCGAATGCTCCATCTTACGCCAAAACCTACTGTTTACGCCCCTACAGACGCCAACAAAATTGCACTTTAGAGAGCACCGTACATTACGCCCCCTTTACACTAAAACTTTATAAGGGGCGTAACCTACGGCCCTATGGGGCGTAGGTTACGCCAGTTGTACTTTCCAGAATTTATTGTTTGACCTAAATTGACTTTCTGAACCTTTTTACGCGTCGAGCATTGATCTAATTCACTTCTTATCTTATGTATCATTGAATAAGAGTCTTATAAGTCATTTAACGTCGAGAAGCACTTAGAAAACCTAATTAGGGTTTTGCCGAGTTTCGATAATTACGTATATGTGTTTAGGTATGTTGATGTGGATGTATATGATCGATATCTAGGTGTTGGACGTGAAGTGAACATTGTACGACAATAACTCGACTTTATATCAACTTAACTTTTCATAACCAATCGAGGTGAGTTTCGTATCTCCCTACTCGCTTGAGATTCGGGCTGAAAAGTGTAAACGTGCGTGTTTACTTACATTGTTGATTGATTGAATGATTTGGTTTAAATGTTGGATTGATGAGATGTTTTATCACGTTTGATTGACTTGGTTTATGTTTGTTAAGTATTTCATTAATATTAGGATAGACGTACATACATGGAAGTCGGTTATGCCTTCAATGGGTTTTAGATGTGGTGGGAAGGCTGCGGGTGACCCTATATATAAGCATCTGAGACTCGGAGAAAGTAGAATCCTCTTAAGTGTACGTACGTATAGAATTGGTGTTAATATTGATTGTTGGTTCATGTTCAACGTATTGTGATTATTGGTTTATGATTGACGAGTATTGATTGTTGGTTCATGACAGACGATTGCATATACGATTGATGGTAAGCATGCATACTTAGTACATAATCCCTCGGTTGAGGACTCAAACATCCTAGTGTATAGATGTATACACTTGTCCATGAGATGTTGGTGACATGACATCCGGGTATATAGACATATATACGCCGATGATTTTGAGATACAGCCTTGTTCATTGTGATGACAGGCGGGTATCGTTGCATAGGTGACTTGAGTTCACGCATAAGATAGGCATGATGGCTTATTATGCATTCGGTACTTGCATTGATACGCATATCATTTGTACATTCGTATTATACACTTACTTGCCTTGTATAATCTTATTGTTGGACGTTATTGTGTTACTTAGAGGCTCGCTGTAAGTCATGTCTAGCCTTTACTCGTACATTGTGATTATTGACGCTGGTTCTTTATGGACCATTACTACGAACTCACCAACCTTGTGTTGACTATGCTTAGTACACTTTTCAGGTAATCAGGTTCTCCCCGGACGTGGAGTTTAGTTGCTTGCTTGCTGTTAAACCCGGACTTTGAACTTTATGAATCAAGGATTCATCGACCTTCTCTTTTGCATTATACTTAGGATCGACTTGCCATCTTTGGGATGTTCTTTTGTAAACTTTGATGGTTATTTGCTCCTTATGTATTTTGGTACTTATTTCGTATTGTTTGGATTCACTGAATCTTTATTTGCATTTAGTTCTTGTTCTATTGTAATTCCACCTTGCGCTATATGATTTCCGTGATATTTCGAGCCTCGGCTTGGGGTGTTACAGACGATCCATTATTCGAATTACCAGTATCACATGTAGTCGACATTTTGTGGAAAACAATGTGCTAAAATAAGTATTGTCGAAATAAAGTGTGTTTAATGTAACCAACGTGTGGTATATATAGGCAATTTAAAGATGGTTGTAAAAAAATCAGTTTCCTCCTTTTTTGTAGGCGAAATTTGACTTGGTCAATATGAAACCACCATATAACACACATATTAGAAACTGCTCAGCAAAAAGTAAAAAGGGTATTAATCCTGTAAAACGCATCAGTTATGATACGATAGACCCGCAGTTAGAATACAAATCCAACGGATGAAAATTAATTAACCATCTAGATCCAACGGTCTTGGAAATTCGAGAATAGATGGCTTAGATTTAATCTGACACTTGATCTAACGGCCAAGGATATTCGAGAACTTAAATAATAAACGGCTGAGATTTAATCTTAGACTTGATCCAACGGCCTTGGATATTCGGGAATCAAAGGCCCAGATCTAAAGTCAACGGAATCAAACGGCCCACATTGCAAGTCAAACTTTCCGGAAAAGTCGGACGTCGCGCGAACAATATATTAAGAATTCAAGGTGTTTATATATATTTTTGTCAATATTCTAATAGATTGAAATTTGTCTTATTTATTGATTTGATTTTTATAATGATTGTTACCATATAAAATAAAATTCAAGTGAAGCCAATCATATGTTGTAAAATCAATATATGTTTAAAAATATTGATTTCGTGTAATCAAATTTAAGGGTTAAGTTTGAAACCTAAAATTAAAATACAAAGTCAACATTTATAATTCCATGGTAAATATTTTAACATGTACAAAAAATATTAGAGCTATTTGATTCAGTGAAATTTAAAATTAACTTGTTTAAAATTAACTTAGCCTTAAATTATATGTTATTTTTTTTTTGACATGTGAATTTTACCTCAGACGCGTATGATGTGTGCTAATCGCACAACGAAAGGGTCCCGCACTAAGCGGATCTTAAATAGTCTTTCTCACCATACCACCTCCTTAATTGGAAAATACCACCTCTTAAATTATATGTTATAAATACGCATATTATAACCATTTGGTCTTAGATCAAGTGACCACCTGGGGCCTTCTTTGGGGGTTCTGGGAGGGGATGTTGGCTTGGAGAACAGAGATCGAATCTCAATTCCATATGGTTTCGGACATTTACCTCTTTATATACGAGCGGGTCGTGTTATCACACCCTTGGTCTCCAAGGGTGTCTTCAGGTTCCAATTTTTAGCATATTGTCCGCTTAGATGTCACTGCTAAGGTTTGAATCACTAACCAACTAACACGTCGTTCCAAAAAAAAAGATTCGTATATTATAGTTTCAGTTGATATATGCATAACATAAAGTCAAAATTTACAAATTAAATTTTATAGATAAATTTTACTCTTTTGAAACCTTTTCTAAATTTATATATATTTTTATTATCATACATTAATATTATTTAAACAAATAAAGTTATATTTTGGTTAAATATAAAGTAAAAAGACTAATGTTGTGTTTGACCAATTTTAAAGTCAATGATGAATCATCATTTTGATCTAAACGTTGTAACTAAAAATTAAAACTCATCTAATGATCATTGTTAAATAATTATAAAAACTCTTATATATAAATGATGTCATCTTTTACTTAAGTTTTTGAGTTAAGTCGATTTTAAGCTTTTCATATTATGAAATGTATGAACTATTTTACTCAAACCCTCTCTTCAACTATCATTCAAAATTTGTGTGAAAAGTTTATTATGATTTATTAAAAAAAAGATCAACTTTAAGTTTTAAAATATTTTTTAAAAGCTCATTCTACAATTTTTTTTAATTCTTTATTATTGATAGATTATAATTCCTTAGCCCCAAACCCAAAACAATTTTCACTGTGATTCCTAGCCATAATCGCTTATTCCTTTTGATTTCTTACTAAGCCATGGTTTGTTTGTTTCCTTCAACTTTTTTGTTGGTATATTTGTTCTTTTTGTATTGATTTTTAATAAGTTGTAGCACATAATTTATGTGAATTTATATAAAAAAATTTATTAGTTACTATTTTGTAAAACTTTACCATATAAACAATAAATGTATAAAGATAAAATACAAATGATAGTAATAGATTGAAAAGAAATAATGCATGATAATGATAGTAATAGATTAAAAAGAATTAGCGCAAGAATATACATTAACAAATAGCAATTATTATTATTTTATCCTTTAAGTTTGAATTTATATCTTGTCTAAACTATAAAGTAAAATTACTAATGTTGTGTTTGACCAATTATAAAGTCAATGATGATAATATCATTTTGATCTAAGCAAAATAATTCACACCATTAATTTCTTATTTTTTAAAATATCTACACTACTCCTTTAGATCAATTATCTTTACATCAATTACATTTACATCAACCTATACCACTCGACACCGCCACCATCACCAATAGTTGCGACATTACCACCTGTCGCTGACACCATCAAAGCGTCATCACAATCACCACCGCCGCATTACGCAAATACTGTGCTTTAAAAATTGAAACTCATCTAATGGTCATTGTTTTATCATTGTATAATTTAAGACTCTCTTATATATATATATATATCTTTAATATAATTATATATATATATATATGATGACATCTTTCACTTAAGTTTGAGTTAAGTCGATTTTTAGCCTTCCATATCTATGAATTATATGAAATATTCTATTCAAACCCTTTCTTATTAACTATCATTCAAAATTTATGATTTCTTAATATATATTTTTTATTATTTTAGTATAAATTGCAGCACATAGTTTATGTGAATTTATATTCAAAACAAATTATTTAATTGGTTATTAACTTTACCGTTTGAACATTATATGTATAATGATAAAATATAATAAAATAAAATACAAATGATAGTAATAGATTGAAAAGAAATAATGCATGATAATGATAATATTATGTTGAAAAGAATTAGTTTTTTTTCTTCGTGAATATACATTAAAAATAGCTATTATTATTATTATTATTTTTATCTTTAAAGTTTGAATAGCATATTGTAAATTGATGTTTGATAGCAATATTAGAGTTATTTATAATTAGCCATGTTAACAAAAAGGGAAAAAGAACAGCTTAAAACTCTTTGTTTAATATAAAATAGATATTCTATATTTTAGCGTTAATTGTTAGATGCATAACATTTAGTAGTTAGAAATAGTCATTTTGTTTATTTTAACAGATTTAATTATTGAAAGATAAAAATTATCATAAAAGTTCAACGCTATTATAATTTTTTTTAACGATAAATTTAGGCTCAACGACATGTCTCTTCATAAATGAGGGCAGTGTAGTTCTTTTTAGGGGTTGAGAGATGTATGCCGTACATAACTTTATTAAGGGTATTTTATAGGTATATTAAATGAAGATATTTAAACTAATGAATAAAAAATAATGGTAATTTAGGTATTTTAAAGTCTGAAAGTTGATAAAAAAAAAGAATAGTTTATTTTATTTAAGAGTAAAAATATTAATATCAATTAAATATTAATTTTTAGAAGACAGTGCAACTCAACTTAGGTTTCCATTTTCATGTGCATAACTACATAAATAATAATCATTAAGCTAAACAAAACTAATAAAGATTTCGAGTGGTATGACTTAAATATAATGAAAACGTTTTAGTATACGTCTCGAAAAAGCTAACATGTTTCTTTACGTTTAAAGAAAAAAAATATTATTATTATTATTATTATTATTATTATTATTATTATTATTATTATTATTATTATTATTATTATTATTATTATTATGATTCATAATCTTTCGATATTATATATTATTATTATTATTATTATTATTATTATTATTATTATTATTATTATTATTATTATTTTATCTTAAAGTTTGAACTCATCTAACGGTCTTTACTTCTCCATAAAAGAATTTAGAACCTTGTTATATATATATTGTAGATGTAGATGTAGATTAATTACATTAATAACTAAATAAATAAATTAGTTTAACGCCTATCTATATTTATGTAGATGAATTTAGAACTCTGTTACATATATATTGTAGATGTAGATGTAGATTAATTACATTAATAATTAAATAAATAAATTAGTTTAACGCCTACCTATATTTATGTAGATATATATTAATAATAAAATAATATATATTATTTATGGTCCAACTAATTTAATTTACGATTATAAAGATATATCTTAATCTTAATTTTATATACTAAAAGGCAACTGACCTAACCTCAATTGACCAATCACATACCTCAATTTTTTAAAACTAATTAAATCAACACATGTCTAAATTAATTTACACTTTTTGGTTTTCCATCACTAATTTTACACTTTAACCCAAATTACACTTTGGTTTTCCATCACCAATTTACACTTTAACTCAAACTAAAAATAATTATTAATTTAATATTGTTGTTAGTAGTAATTGTAAGCAAACTATAATTAGGATAATCATTATTGTTATTAGGATTGGAATCAAACTATATTTAGGATACAGATTCTTCATATATAAACTAAACCCTACAAATAAAATCACAACACACGAAATCATTGAAAACCCATGAACCAACTGCTACTTTTATTGTTCTTAAAAACTATGGCTAACGAAAATAAAAATACTTTTTTGCAAGACATCAATGAGAACTCGGTCAATTGTGTAATCAAAGTTAATATTGCTTCTCTTGAAGAGTTTGTATAAAAGAAACTCTGTTACACCATCCAATCTTGATATGATTTAGCATTCAGTATTTACATTTGAATATCTCAAAAAAATTTAAGTATATTTTTACATTTTAACGTACAAGTATTATTTTTTATTCCATATACTAGTTCTTATATTAATAATGTTATAAAACCGTGTATTTGACACGGACCTAAAATCTAGTTTTTGTTTATATGTGGTTGCAAACATAAGAAATCTCATGATCGGCATTTTACTTACTTTTTTTACTTCCATTTATGACGCTAAATAAGTTTGGGTTCAAAGTAATTTTCATATATTAGTCAATTCCAAACAATATCATGTTCATTAATTTTTTTTTATTGAAATATGTTCAATATATCAATTCAATCTGTGGTATTTTGTTTTTGTTTATTACAATATGGTTTACATGTTCTAATGCATGTTTTGAACTGGGTGAAGTGCTCAAAGAGGATCTTTTTATGAGGGTAAAGTAGTAACAAGTCATTTATATATTGCTCAGGTGTTGTTAGGATTATTTATGTAGTATGTACTTTGGTTTCGTATTAAAGTTAAACCAATTTCTTAGACGAAACTATCTTATAAGTGTTAAATTATTACTTATTATGATATCATGCAGGATGCTTGATGGTATGAAGATAGATAAATTTGACAATACTTACCATCAAAATAATTACCAGTTTAAATACAATTTTATTTTATAGTAATATAGTTTTTTTTTCTTTTATGGTATAAAGAATTACATGGTTAGATTTATTTAGTTTGATAAATAATAATTAATATATTCTAAGACTACGGGTGGTTATCCATTCTATCTACTTATTTTTGCTTTAGAATATCAGGTATTATATTCTCTACATCTGAATTGACCAGTTTGTAATTTTGTATACCTTTACTTTTGATTTTATATATTTAATAATTTATCTTATCATGAAAACGTCGTAAACATCCCGTGTATTTGACACGGGCCTAAATCTAGTATTAAAGTAAAATAAATAGGACAAGATCTGAACTCTTCAATTATATCATTATAAAATTGATGAACGAATCCACAAAGCACAAGTATATATATATATATATTTTTTTTTCTTTAGAACGGCATTATTTCTTAACAACGGCAACTAACAAGTATATATATTGATGTAAGATGATTTTCATGATGCACGATAATTTTCAGTAAAGAGAAACTATTGTTTTATTTGTTTTTTTAATACTTATTTTATTTTACCTAACTTATATATATACTAAACTAAATTTAGTTTTAAATACATTAATTATATACTAGTCACATGATCGTGGGATGCGACGATGTGGTGGCGGTGGCAACGGGGGTGGAGGCGGCGGCGGTGGCGACGACGGTGGCGGCGATGTGGTTATTAATGTAAAAGTAATTGACGTAGTGTAGTTATTTTAGGGGTTGAGAGATGTATGTTGTAAATAATTTATTTAGGGTTTTATAGGTATATTAGGTGAAGATATTCAAATTGGTGAATAAAGAAAATGAGTAGTTTGGGTAGATCAAGTTTTTTCTTTGAGAAAAATGAAAGGAGATCAAATGTTTTATAATGTAGTATATATAGATATAGATAGTATAGATATAAATAACTAGATACTTACGTGCGTGAGTTTATTAGAATAAAGATAAACTAATACTCAGCAATCTTTTGCTACTACGTAAGCATGAGCACGGGTCAAAACCCGGACCGGACCGACCCGAACCGGCTTGACCCGAAACCCGAAGTGGCAAGAAATTCAGAACCGAAGCCTGGCCCGTTACCCTATCGGGCGGTTCGGTTCGGTCCCGGGTCAAACCGGGTCTGGTTCGGTTTTTTAAGGCTTATCCCGAAAAGAACATAGTTTGAGATGAAGAAACTGATTTAACGGGAAGAAGAAAATGATTTAACGGGAAAGAATATAGTTTCAGATTTGCTGTGAACCCAAATCTTTAATCTTCTCCAAGATGAACCTACAAAGATCGGTTTCCAGAATCCTATGGAGGATTAGTCCATCTATCCGACTTTGATTTGCCAATGAAAATTTGGAGACGATAGACGGATGAAGCATGCTTTTTTCTAAAGAAAAAAAGATTACAGAGAGAAAATTTGGGCTTTGAAAGACATTGAAACTTGGCTTTTCTTCTTAATAGTTTATTGATGTGGAAAAGTTTGAGAATTGGGAAGTCACGTGTACCTATAATAATAATTTATTTAAAAAGCCTTTTTTTTGGGCTTTGAAAGACTTTGAAAGTCCAATCTCTGTGTTGTAATGTAGCTGTCATCACAAAAATATATAGATAAATATATATTTATATTCTTTTGTATGGATAAACATCAAACAAATAATTGTACCTATAATATTTATTTTTAATTAATATATAATATAATATATGAAAGTAATAATATCATGTATACATATATCAGAATATCATATGGCTGCAACATAACACCCCACCCGGCTTTTTTACTTTCCACTTTTCCTTTCTCACCGAGATAAAAAAAACCCTACTACTATGCCCAACCAAGAATTACAAAAGCTCACACAAAAACTGACGAAAAATTATAGTAAAGATGATGGTTTTTAACACAAGTAGCAATCGATGATCTCAAATCTTAGAGGACATCATTATCAAAGAGTAATAGACGAGCTTGAAGATGGTTTCCTGTGGTTTTTCTCGAAGTGAAGATGAAATACATTCAATTTAGTGTATACCTTCGGGTTTTCGGGTCAAACCGACTTTTTTCGGGTTTTGGACCGAACCGAACCGAAACCCGAAATGGCAGAAAACGGGGACCCGAGAACCGGACCGTATGGCTCTCGGGCGGTCCGGGTCGGGTCGGGTTTGGGCTGTTTTGGGTCGGGTCTCGGGTTTCCGGGCTATATGCTCATCCCTACATACATGTATAACTCATGAGTAATATATGCTTTTCGATCTATCATGTGTATATGATGTATAACTTATCTAGACTCGAAAAAATAAAGCTAAAATAGTTAATGTAGTTGATGCATAACTCAGTGGTACATCCTCCATCGTTGAGACCTGAGCACAGTGGCGGAACCAGGATTCGAAGTGACCCGTAGCACAAATTTATTTATCACTAGCCTTTGTATCGACGTTAAGTGACGATAACGACTAGATTGTTACGATTTTTAACTTTTTAAGATTTTTTGGCTATTTTTACCGGTTTTTAAGGGTTTTTTTTAGCAATTTGATTGTTTCATTTCTCATTTAGTCGTACAAATTCATCTTTATAAGATTTATTGTTAGAAAAATCTATTAAAAAATTAAAGTTATTTACAATGACCGGTATCCCAAATTAGTTTGACCCGTAGCACCATTAAAGAATACATCATTTTTCAAAAAAACTTACACTACATCAATTTAGCGGACCCGTAGCCCGGGCTACCCTAAGCTCAATGTGGTTCCGCCTATGCCTGAGCAGCCAGGTGGATCACTTAAAGAGACTTTGTCTTGTCATTCTCAGGACTAGTTCATGTAAGAATCATTTGAATTTAACAACGAATTTGGCTTCAAACGAATTTAAACAACGAATTTGGCTTCAAACGAATTTAAACAACGAATTTGGCTTCAAACGAATTTAAACAACGAATTTGGCTTCAAACGAATTTAAACAACGAATTTGGCTTCAAACGAATTTAAACAACGAATTTGGCTTCAAACGAATTTAAACAACGAATTTGGCTTCAAACGAATTTAAACAACGAATTTGGCTTCAAACGAATTTAAACAACGAATTTGGCTTCAAACGAATTTAAACAACGAATTTGGCTTCAAACGAATTTAAACAACGAATTTGGCTTCAAACGAATTTAAACAACGAATTTGGCTTCAAACGAATTTAAACAACGAATTTGGCTTCAAACGAATTTAAACAACGAATTTGGCTTCAAACGAATTTAAACAACGAATTTGGCTTCAAACGAATTTAAACAACGAATTTGGCTTCAAACGAATTTAAACAACGAATTTGGCTTCAAACGAATTTAAACAACGAATTTGGCTTCAAACGAATTTAAACAACGAATTTGGCTTCAAACGAATTTAAACAACGAATTTGGCTTCAAACGAATTTAAACAACGAATTTGGCTTCAAACGAATTTAAACAACGAATTTGGCTTCAAACGAATTTAAACAACGAATTTGGCTTCAAACGAATTTAAACAACGAATTTGGCTTCAAACGAATTTAAACAACGAATTT
This sequence comes from Erigeron breviscapus, assembly GCA_034093135.1. Taxonomy (NCBI): domain Eukaryota; kingdom Viridiplantae; phylum Streptophyta; class Magnoliopsida; order Asterales; family Asteraceae; genus Erigeron; species Erigeron breviscapus. The sequence goes on from CM067167.1 coordinate 288,096,990, forward strand.
GGCTTCAAACGAATTTAAACAACGAATTTGGCTTCAAACGAATTTAAACAACGAATTTGGCTTCAAACGAATTTAAACAACGAATTTGGCTTCAAACGAATTTAAACAACGAATTTGGCTTCAAACGAATTTAAACAACGAATTTGGCTTCAAACGAATTTAAACAACGAATTTGGCTTCAAACGAATTTAAACAACGAATTTGGCTTCAAACGAATTTAAACAACGAATTTGGCTTCAAACGAATTTAAACAACGAATTTGGCTTCAAACGAATTTAAACAACGAATTTGGCTTCAAACGAATTTAAACAACGAATTTGGCTTCAAACGAATTTAAACAACGAATTTGGCTTCAAACGAATTTAAACAACGAATTTGGCTTCAAACGAATTTAAACAACGAATTTGGCTTCAAACGAATTTAAACAACGAATTTGGCTTCAAACGAATTTAAACAACGAATTTGGCTTCAAACGAATTTAAACAACGAATTTGGCTTCAAACGAATTTAAACAACGAATTTGGCTTCAAACGAATTTAAACAACGAATTTGGCTTCAAACGAATTTAAACAACGAATTTGGCTTCAAACGAATTTAAACAACGAATTTGGCTTCAAACGAATTTAAACAACGAATTTGGCTTCAAACGAATTTAAACAACGAATTTGGCTTCAAACGAATTTAAACAACGAATTTGGCTTCAAACGAATTTAAACAACGAATTTGGCTTCAAACGAATTTAAACAACGAATTTGGCTTCAAACGAATTTAAACAACGAATTTGGCTTCAAACGAATTTAAACAACGAATTTGGCTTCAAACGAATTTAAACAACGAATTTGGCTTCAAACGAATTTAAACAACGAATTTGGCTTCAAACGAATTTAAACAACGAATTTGGCTTCAAACGAATTTAAACAACGAATTTGGCTTCAAACGAATTTAAACAACGAATTTGGCTTCAAACGAATTTAAACAACGAATTTGGCTTCAAACGAATTTAAACAACGAATTTGGCTTCAAACGAATTTAAACAACGAATTTGGCTTCAAACGAATTTAAACAACGAATTTAACAAAACTCCTTCTTACGAACTTGGCCAACGAAAATATCACTAGAACGAACTTAACATAACTAACGAAGATAGTCACAGAACGAAGATTAACTTCGTTCGAACGCTGGTTCGACTGCTTTTCAAAAACGACTAAGTTCTTCGATTTTCCAGAAAACGATCCATCTAGGCTTCACCCAAAATGATTTTGACACAATTAAACACATTTTGATCATCCGGATCGATTACAAACTTGTTTAACATCGTTTTGCACGTTAATTGACCAAAACACCATCTAAGCCCTAATTACGTGCATAACCCCTTTTTAATCAGATTTGATTCATAATTAAACAACCTCTAAATCTGAAAATACAATCAATACATCAATGATTACCTGCTTGCTAGATGGTTGATCGATTCCAACACCAAAAATACCCAATTGTTAGACCCAAAAACTAGATTAATTGCTTTAGGATTCAAGAAAGGATTAGAGACTTTGTTATTTGCTAATGGCTGCTTAATCTCATCTAATGGCAGCTCCTAAACCCTTAATCCCGTTTTTAGATTTCAACCTATGTCAAAATCAGTCCCTGGACTTCTAAACCCTTCATTATTGGTCACAAACTGCATTATTGACCATATACAACATTAGTCCTTCATTAAAAGGCACTACATAGCCTTTAAGCGACATTAATCACACTTTCATTCGTCATTACAATTTAGGCTTCTAAACCTAACTACTTTATCTACGTTAACCACACGTAACTACATTCAAATATTAAGTAAAGACTTAACGACACCCCAAATTGACTTAACGGCATTAGTCAAACATTAAATAAAAGTTCGGGATGTTACAGTATATATGTGAACAAATTCATTCATATATGAACAGATCAAGTTATATTTAATATTACCTATAGTTCATATGTATATGCTAATGTTTCCCACACGAACCTTACTCAATATAAACAAGTTATGTTTTCGTGTATCATATATTCATATATATAAAATATGCTTCGTTTCATTTCATCACACATCCATTATTATTATCATTTTAATATTTAAGTTGACAAGTTGTTTAAACTATGTGTTCTCAGGAGATTATACTTGGAGCAACCGAAACAACCACAACGTTAATAGAATGGGTAATGGCAGAGATTATCCAAAATCCTAAAGTAAAGATAAGGATTCAAGAAGAATTAGAAGATATTGTAGGTATAAATAACATTGTCAAAGAATCTCATCTCGGGAAACTGCAATACCTAGATGCTACGATTAAGGAAACATTTCGGCTGCACCCTGTTGCCCCTATCTTATTTCCTCGGGAACCGAGCCAAGATTCCTTAGTGGGTGGATTCAAAATCCCAAAGGGTTCTGCCATCTTTCTAAATGTTTGGTCCGGGATACTGGGACAATCCTTTGGAATTCTATCCCGAGAGGTTCTTGATCACTACTGACTCTAGGGTAGACAAATGTGACTACAATGGAAACAACATGAAGTTCTTGCCATTTGGATCGGGAAGAAGAGTGTGTCCAGGTCTTCCATTAGCCGAGAAAATGCAAATGTTTATTTTGGCTTCACTGTTGCACTCTTTTGACTGGTGTTTGCCCGAAGGTGAAGAGCATGACCTTTCCGAAAAACTTGGCCTTAGTCTAAGTAAAAGAAAAGCTCTCATCGCAATCCCATCTCAAAGGTTGCCTGATGTGAGTCAATATGTATAATGGACTTGTATGACCACGTATCCTCCCAAAAATTAGTTAAAAACTTTGTGCCTGGATTCCAGTGTTCACAATAGACTTCGCATTAGTGTTGATTAAACGTGCGCATTCCATACTTGGAACCTTTTTATTGTGTAAGAATAAGGAAAAAACTTCTGTATTATTATTACTTTTTTAATTGTGTCATTAATTTGTAAATGCTTGTTAATTAGATTCTCATGAGTCATGATCATAGATATGTGAAGTTTCAATTTAGTTTAGTTTGGGATAGAGATGAACATATGCTGCTAGGCACCCTCTACTAGGGTACTACACCAGATACAAGTCCCGGCACTTGAGTTGTATGTATGTATGCTAATGCACTTTACTAGCCATGAAGCCTCTCGTAATTTTAAACATCTAACCATTTGGGTTTCATTGTTAAGCATATATTCCATTCAGATATTTTTGCATTTAAACACTTCTTTTCTAACAGTAGGATTTCATTGAAGTTTAAAAAACATCCTACTGCTTAAATTATGTTGAATAATCACAAACTAACTGCTAAAACTTTTAGCCTAAAAGAACTTACACTTTCTGAAAAGTGTGGGCTTGGAATGCCTAGTGCCATTGATCTGAACAATGGAGTAACTTGACGTGGTGAATTGAAATCTAAACTTGGTAAAGGACATACACCTCCGGCATCATTTTCTTTATTTTCGGTATTATTCGGTTTTGGTACCGAAAAACCGGTACCGGTACCGTACCTATGTAATCGGTACGGTATTCGGTTCTCACTTTGGGTACTTTTTGGTTTCGGTACTAGTCGGTTTCGTTACGGTTCCGTACCGAAAACCATCCCTAATGTATACATGCATGTATACTTTCATACATGTATACGTATTATCACCATGTTCATAGACAATAAGATATATATAAAAAAAAAACTCTGAACCTTACATTATCACTCCAGAATAACAAAATTCAGTAGCACTAGTTCTAAGAAAACGTAAAGCTTACAATAGCCCAAAATGAAAAGAGTTGTCCAAACAAACTCAACAAAAGACAACATATCCAAAACTTATCTTCCAAACCCTTCGGATCACATTAATTTCAAATCCTATTTCAGACTGAGATTTAGACTGGTATGGGCATAGGTAAAGGCTCATCAGCAGCATGCGGTGGCATATATTCCTCTGCTTCTTTGGGTGGGTGGGTAAAAACGTCATCCTTGGGCATGTGAATTACAACATTATCAGGTAAGGGTGTCTTGGGGCCAAGCTTGCCGCTAGGATCCCAGTCAAGCATGATCTTAACTTTGATTCCAAGAACACCCTGTACACAAAATACACGGTTTTGAGTTATTATTAGCACATATGTTGAAAGTTGTTTCTCACAAAACTTTTAAAAGTTTTGCTTCTGCCCTCATCTAACGAAAAAAACATAAAGAGATAAAAAGTCACAACCCAAACAGATAAAACAGTGAACACTTGAGTTTACCTGTCTAAGAAGCACGTGCCTGACAGCATAGTCAATGTACTCCTTGACTGGTTGACCGGAGGATACCATGTACCCATCCTTGAACTTCATTGACTTTGCACGCTGTGCCCTAAGCTTTCCACTAACAATCACCTAAAAAATGATGAGAAGTATTAACAAAGGAAACGGTGCAAAGGAACAACGCAGGGACAGGCATATATGTACATACCTCACATCCCTTGGCTCCATTCTCCATGACGAATCTTAGAACACCATAGCAAGCCCTACAACAGTCGATAAGAAAATCAATCATACAACTTTTTGGAACTCAACCTTAATATATATATCTACTATAATGAACCCAAAAACAAAAACATAGCAAGTTTTACAACATAAGATAACAATCAGATATAAAAAATTGTCGTAAACTTCAAAGAAACATGTCGAATGACAATAAAAACACTTTTCAAAGAGCTAAATAACATGTCAATTTTGCAAAACAAACTCCACCAAGAACCAAAGGTGACCTAAAAATTTCACACACACAAATAGATTATATAGGCAAGTACATTGAGTGAATGTAAAAGTGAGCAGTCAAGCATTCTAAAATGTGTAAGAACCTGCGAACAGCAAGGCCACCGAGAAGCTTGTAACGCAAAGATTCGGCCTGGGCAATTGCACAGAGACCTCTGTTGTTGACCCTTTCAGCATAAAGTTCCACGCTGTTTTCTGGGAACTTGAAACGCTTCTGAACTAGAGATGTCAGCTCCCTAATTCTCCTTCCCTTCTCCCCTGTAAATTGAATTTCAATAAGCAGTTTACAATTGTTTATATAAAAAAAATCAACTCAAAAACAAACAGAGAAACTAAAACTTGTAAAAATCATCCTTATCCACAAAGGTTTTTATCTATTGTATAAACTTGATATCACTATTTCATTTTGTCATCCACGATCCAAAATTTAGTTCATTCTGTTCAGCTATGTTGATGGAATTAATACTGGTAGTGTTAATCATTGTATAAATGACAAAAATCATGAACATTACCTAAAACATTTTGGGTACGGGTGGCTCTGATGATGATCTCGGTACGCATAGGAGTAACCCTAACTTCGACACCAGAGTAACCATCTTCTGCAAGTTCCCGAGTGAGAACCTCGTTCAGCTCAGCAAAGAACACGCCATCAGCTACAAACTGATTACCCAAAAAAATACTAATTAGACCAAGATATACTGTAGGTACAAAAAGCGGAATCGTAATTATCAACGACCAACTAACCTTTCGTTTCTTGCTCAATTGAGTTGCCATGTTTTTCAGTAGTGTAATGTGGGTAAACAAAAGTTACCCTGAGAAAATAATAAGAAACTCAATTAACCGATATTGAGAAAGTATTCAAAAACCTCAATACAAATGAAATTCGATATAAAATACTTCACCATAATATTAGATTCTATAATCCATATTATATACATATATGTATATGCATAGTGAAGGGATCAAGTGAGAACCAACATATATGGTGAGAACCGTGAGAACCACTAAAAAACCATCTCTAAGGGCTTTGCCCTTAGAGTTAAGGGCTACGCCCGTACCGTATACAACCGTCACCATCTCTTGGATCGCCGCCCATCAAATCCATACGATTCCCATATGCGTCCCTTGACGGTCAGTTTAGAACGGATAAGGGCCTCTGGCCCGTACCGTATACATACGTTTTCTTAACGCGTAACCCATATGATTTTTTACAAAAAAATTTTTTTTTTTTTTTTTGGAATGGGTTTTTGTTAAAAGAAAATAAAAAACAAAAAAAAGTTTCAAAAAATGAAAAATAAAAATTAAAAAAATAAAAAACCACACAAAAAAGGGAGGAAAACTAGTGGTTCTCACGGTTCTCTCCATATTTGTGGTTCTCACGTTAACCCTACCCTATATATATATATATATATATATATATATATATATATATATATATATATATATAGTATATAATTGCTTAAAAATGTTCATAAATATTTATATATTCTCAATTCAATATGTCCATTAAATATTTTGATAACTGGTATCCAAACAAAGGAGGGGAAAAATATCTTCATATAAATTATATAATAAATGATTTCAAGTTTTTCTAATATACAGAAAAATGAAAATATTGCTTAAAAGGCTCAACTATCATGTAATATTAAATCTATCAGACACTGTATATACTGATATAAGAAAGATTGTCACTACGAAAACTAATTTAGCAGTACATAAAAAAATAAATTAAAAGAAAAAAGGACAGTGGAAAACGCTAACCTGAAAGTTAACTTAGAAAACTGAAGAAGGGGAAGATTTGCGGCGGTGGATAGAAAAGGAGGAAAATAATGAGTTATTAGGGCTTTAATATTACTATTGCTTGCTGTCACAGGGCCTGAAACCCGAACTTAAGTGAGATGTGGATCAAGCCTTTTTTAGGCCCGTTTTAGTTTTGGGCTGTAGTAAACTATGGAATATGAGTTAAGTAAGACAAATAAAAATTTTAAAATGCATCCAAAATTAAAATCTGTTGTTTTCATTTTTCATTATACAAAACTAGAATAGATGTAGGGGAAAGAAGGGAGGGAGATGGAAAATGTAAATGAAAATAGAAAACATTAAAATGTTGTTTCTCAAAATCATGTTCGAAAATTATGTGTTTTTTTTTCAAAGAAATTAGTCTAGAAATCGTTAATTTGATCACATTTTCTGTCTTTATGAAAAAAATCTAAAGAAATTAAGAAATGTTTTATACAACTATACACAACCTAATGTTTTGAAAATCAAATAGGAAATTTTCATGGTTTTATCAATCTTTAAAAAATCGATGTTTTATAAAAGAATGGGTTAAATTGACGGGCTCAATCGATGTTCGGTTCTTCAACCGGTTGAATTGTATATTTGCCTCCGATTTTTTATAGAATTGGTTTAAGTTTATATCGACCAATAGTCCATGTTTGAACATATAATTGGGTTCTTTGTTGTCCTTTTATTATAAAAAATTGGGCAACAGAAGAATTGACACACAAGATTGTTTATTTAGCGGTCATATTGATAAAAATGATAATAAATTCCCTCTAGTAAACGATCGTGAACTTGATGCATCAAATCACTCCAAAGTCTTAATACCACCTTCTTTTATAAACTATATATCAAAGATTCAACTTATACCGAGTTTAGATACTATTTGGGTTGATTATTATGTATTCTTATACTTTTGGTATTGTAGAAAACGAAACTGATGATGGCACGCAAAGTTTGAGAGTTCCACAAACTTTTGCACAAGACTCTTTACAAACAGTACGTATGCTTTAAGAAACTTTTTTTCATCTTTCCCAATTTGAAGTACCACGTCAATTGAAGTATCCAGGTGAGTTAACCCTCTTGGATTGTAATATCTTGCTCATCATTTTTAGAAATAACATATTGGCATTTAGTGGAGGCACTTTTTCCCTTAGTTTGATTGCCGATAGGTGGATTGAGAGGGATCGCTCAAAGTCATGAGAAGAGTTGGGTTATTGAAAATCCTTCTAAAATAATTCAACGAGACAATACCGAACTGGAACCAGAAAACTAACAAAAACCGAACTGTGAACACCACTCTAAACACTAAACAAGTCCAACGGACTTCTGGTTCCGTGTTTCCTCCCAGCAGACCATAAACCATGCCAAAACACAGGGTTTGGTATTTTAAAAAAATACTCAGTTTAGAAATAAAAAGACATGACCCGAACAGTATACAATGAGTACAATGGGTACCGGTCCCGTCCGGGCTCAGTTCTATGGAATTGTCAGTGACCGCTTTTCGAACACCCACATTATGCTAAATTCTACCGGAAAAATGATGGATAAATGGAAGATAGATGTTTCGTTCACCTTGCCCTGAAGCAACCCATCAAGCAATAATTTTGGGCCATGCCAAGCTTTGGATCTACCAGTACTAGCATGAAACAGATATATTGTAACAGCCAATTTAAACTAAAAGCATTGAATGGGAGTTAATCTTTCACAATTCACATATGATATGAACATTTACCATGCAACTGCTAAAAGGACTTGGCCATGAAAAGAACATATGAAAAAGAAAAGAATGGATTCCGCAAGCACATGAGATGAACAACATTAACAAAAAAATTTGAAATTTCATACTTTAAATTGCTGCTATAGTTAACCTTCTTGCGACACTATATCCAGTATGGGATCAAACCAATCAAACAATAACCGCTGCAATACTGGATGTTTTAAAACCACCACTATTTAGCTACAGTCGTTGACATCTTTAGGAATATGCATATCAGCATATCATATCATAGTATTTAAATGACAAACAAAATCAAATAGACAGGTATAAATGGTAAACCCAAGTTTCCCTGGGATCCTAGAAGCAAACTGTATAATCTTTAACAAGTTAAGATGTCCATGATTAAAAAAACTAATCTACTTATCAAGGTATAATCTTTCTACAGAATATTCAAACAATCCTCTTAGCGTAATAAAGTTCTAAAGTTATTAATAAGAATTCATGATCAAAAGAATAACAGCTATGCAAAAAGTTTTATAGAAACCAAAGTACCTGAACTTATCTACTCGCTGCTGATGACATATGTGCATTCTTGGCTCCAGAAAAAGCTGAGAATGTTGCATTATAAAGCTTATAGGCTATTCGAAAACATTTGCAGATTATAAAAGATGACATCTCAATTCATAAAATAGAAACAAAGCTTGCAGTGAAGCAATACTGCTCGAATTCAGAATTGAATGATTTTATTTGTGCTTCAAAGGATCAAGAATTTTAGTATCTTTTGTACTTTTGATTGAATTGATGAAAAGAAAGAACAAGATCTTGCAACAACTTATTACCACCCAATACCAATTCTCCACAAAACCTTGCTAAAAAAGCATTCATTATCCAATAAGTGGTACGTCAATCCCATATAAAGCAAAGTTTACATCTGATGCTGCACCTAAACATTAATCCTGTATAACTTAAATTTCATACCAAATTCAAAAGCTACTGCAAACCACAATTCAAGATCCTCTAGTCCTCTTTTTGTCACTATATAATTCCTTATTGCTAGCAATTTTGACAGCATTTTACCAATTATTCAAATCACATCTATACATTCAATTGAAACTAAAGCTAGTGCAAACTACAAAGAAAAAGAGAATGTGAATTGATTTCAATAAGCAAGTAAGCAACAAAAAATATCAACATAACAAAAAAAGTAAATTGGGCAGAATTTAGTCCCTCTTTTCACTGAAGATTGTAACAGATTTTCAAAACATATTGCCAAATCTTCAAGTCTCATTATAATAAAACGAAACCAAATATATCAAAACACAGCCCAAATTCTAAAGCTACTGAAAAATACGAGTAAAAAACAGTCCGTCATAGTAAAATGCAACATAAAAAATCCAAGAAAGGATTAACCTTCACGCAGCTTTTAGTCCTTTTTATCACCAATATAACCTTCTTTTCGCCCTTCAAATCCAGGCCTCATGAGCTTCTTCTCCCTCTTTGCAATTTTTCTCGCCTTCTTTTGGTTAGCCCTCTCCTCTATATTTCCTCTTCTCTTCGCTTGTTTCTCCTCCCTTAGCTTATCCTGAGTCTCGACTCTATCCTTCCATTTCCCTGCACTCTTCTCACGCCTCTTCTTATCCTTCTGCAAACTTCTCTTCAAAAGCTTCGGGTCATCATGAACCTTCACACCCATCGCCTTATCAGTTGCAGCCTTCCACGAATGCTTTGTAGCTACCACCGGATTCGCTTTCCTAGCTTCCTTCAACTTCTGTGCTTTCTCCAATTCCTTTACTTTCGAACCCTTCTTCATTTTCTTCTTCTTACTCTCATCTTCATCTCCCAATTTCACTTTCCCAAACTCAAAATCAGTCTCGATCTTCTCCTTACCTTTATCACTACCACTAGCACCCTTACTGTCATTATTACCACTAGCACGATCCTCCCTTTTCCGCTTCTTATCAGTAAAATCACCACTCTCCCTAATCTCATTCATCCTCATCGTTCTTTTCCCTTGGCCACGATTAGAACGAAGCATTTCAAGCTTTTGATGCAATCTCTGCTGCAATTCCTCATAAGTAACAGACTTACTATTACTACTTTCACCATCAAAACCCGTTATCGGTTTCACTTTAATCTCAATCTCCTCCTCTTCATCATCATCATCATCCTCATCCTCACTACCCTTCCCAGCCTTACCAATATTTTTCTTAAGAAGATCAAGCGTCGTCTTTTGTGATTTCTCAGGGTCAAGACGATCACGACGGGATTGCTTGATGTTTTGGCGTGTCTGTTGCTTCAGAGAAGCTCTTTTGACTTTACTAAGTCCTTGAACCCATGTTTTCGAATCTTCGTCAACCGGAAGGTAAAATTTTGCAGGAATTAACTCTATTAGCTTATCGAAGAACTGCGCGTTGTCGCGGATTAAAGTTTTGAGGTCAGCATTTGGAGTAGCAACAGCATCAGAAGTGACAGAATGTGCCTCCTTTTGCTTCTGATGCTTCTTCTTCATTTATGACGTCTAAATTATTCAAATGCTAAAGGCTATAACCTGAAATAAATGTATATTTTTTAAAAGGTAGCAACTTTTAAGTGTAAATGAAAAGGCGTTACGACTGTTATAACACACACACACGCATATATACATATATATACATACAATTTTGAAGAACTAATACGCAAATTCTACACTGATGATAATAAAATTAAACAAAAAGGAATATTATATGATATAATCACTGGCAGCAGAAATTGAAGAATAAAAAGTAACAGTATGTAAAGTAATTAAGAGGTATATATATATAATTAGAGTAGTGTTTACCAGGCAAAAGTGGAGAATGAAGAAATAAGGAGCGACAAAAACCCTAATTTGATAAGAGGCGATGGAATGGTGATGAATAAAAAGTGAAAGAGGAGGAAGAAAAGGGGGTAGGGTTTAAGTTTTAAAAACAGGTTATTTCTTTACCCCTTGTTTGATGGTTGGTTAATTGATAAATGTATTTTTTTAATAAATAATTACTAATTTAAAATAAATTTTTTTATTTTTTTTTATTTTACATATGATGTAATTTTTTTATTTTTTATTTTTTTTTTGAACGTTCGTGTCACGGGACGGCTAGCCGTTACATCCATACGGGCAGGCAGTCACTAGCGACCGATCCACGAAGTCAGGGACCAGGGAGGGAAAACTCACCAATTTAACCGCTACAGAAGGCACGACGTTAAATTGGAGGTAAAACTTTGGTACATTACTTCTTTTTTTGAAAAAAAATAAACAAAAGAAAAATACATTAAATGGTTTTTTATAGGCATTTTAAGTTATAAAATTTATTTGTTTTTTGTAAGACATGTTTAAGATTTTCATAATTGAATTTAAAAAAATAGAAGTTAATTACATAAATGAAATTTTTAACTAAATAAGATATGCATTAACTGAGATATAAGTTATAAAAATATCTTGAATATTTCACAAATATATATAATTTAAATAATTTAACAGCCGAAATTTCTCATAAAAAATATGGATGGTAGACCCTAGTACATCAATTATATATAATGTTTTTATATATAATAAATATAAATATGTATGAAATAATTTTAGTGTATGAAAAAACTTAGATTTTCACTTAGAGGCTACCTTAGAGTATTCACAGTGCCAGGACTCATCCTCCAAGGACTAGTCCTTGTCAGCACCACATCAGCTCCACATCAGCCCAAGGACTAACCAAGGACTAATCCCCCAAAACACCCACAATGTCAGGACTAGTCTAGGACCCACCATTTATTTAATTAAAAAAAATTATATAATACTACCTCTTTTATATATCATCTGGATCTATCTATTATCATCGATCGATCTGCATTGTATCTATCTATATCTATATATAGTTATATATCATCTCATCTCATCTGTATCTATCTATATCTATCATATGTACCTATCTATCTATCTATATCTATCTATATCTATATATATCTATACTTGTATTCCGATTCATCATCAACATTCATCATCATCATCATCAACTCAACCGCCGCCATCCACCTCAGGCCAACCTCCATCTACAGAGACGACCGCATAAACCCTAGCCGCAATCAACCACCTCCGCCCGCCTCTGCCCACAACCACCGGTTCTTTCTTCCTTTCTTCTTCTTTAATTTTATATTTCTTATTCTTTAATTAAAAAAAAAAGAAAAAGGGTTGAACGAGCTTCGTCCCTGTGGGGACGGACGAGCGGAAAAAGAAGGACGGACGAGTCACACCTAGCGGTGTGCACTCGTCCTCCAACATGGGACGAACGGAGGAACGAACGAGAACGAGGGCGTTGTGAACCCTCTTAGATTCATCCCTCAAGGACTAGTCCCTGTCAGCGCCACATCAGCAAAAAACACTCCAAGGACTAATCCCCCAAAACATACCCAATACACTCATCCCTCAAGGACTAGTCTTGGACCCACCAATTATTTAATTCTACCATTTTATCTAAACTTTACACTTTTAACCCTCTAAAATTATAACAAACTAAAACATACACAAATTAAAAACACTTCATTAAAAATAAAAACATTACACAATTTATTTATTTTTAAAAAGCACACATTAAAAAAAACATTAATACTTGATTAAAAAAAACACACATTAAAAAACAAGGTTATTAAAAACCATTCACGGGAGGCGCCATATATGCTCCGTAAGATCATGACGAATAGCATGATGCACATGTCGATCTCGAAGCTCCTTGCCGGTTCGTAAACCAACCCTTCCTCGAGAATTGACGAGCTTGTCTTGCATTCTTTGAAAATGCAAGGGCACAGGACCTGGATGTCGAGATGGATATGATTTATATCGTTCATAATGCGCATGAACATAGGTCTCGACATACGAAATTGTCGCCTAAAGCTCTTCAACGAATACTTTGGGTTTTCGCTAAAATAAGCTTCCATTAGGCGTTGTTCAGCACCATATCGATCTCTCTCGACGGGCATACGGAGTATGAATGGTCTTGATGATTCACCTTCTTCAAGCAAATCAACGCATTCGGTCATGATGCCCATAAGCTCATCATCGTCAGAGTCATTAGGAAACAAATCCGGTCTCATGTACGTTGGTACACTCGAAGGAAACATGTTGTTCATGATGATTTGTGTATACAAAAGTGTGTTTTGGTATAATATATCTGAATATATTAAAAATGGTGTGATATGGTGGTTCAATTGAAGTGTATATATAGGATTTTACAAAAACTAGCCGTTAGGGACTAAAAGTGTCATTTTTTTGAACTGATTTTGGTCAAAACAGCCGTTACAGGGGCCTGTTTTGCCAAAACTTGAAACTTGTTTTCTTTTGTCTTCTTCCTTTGAAACTAGCCGTTGCACTTTTTATAAAAAAAAAATAAAACAAACAAAAACGGTTTAACAATTCGTCCCCAGGAAGGCTCTCCTCAGGAAGGCTCTCCTCAGGAAGGCTCTCCCCAGCAATGCTCTCCTCAGCAAGGCTCTCCTCAGGAAGGCTCTCCTCAGGAAGGCTCTCCTCAGGAAGGCTCTCCTCAGGAAGGCTCTCCTCAGGAAGACTCTCCTCAGGAAGGCTCTCCCCAGCAATGCTCTCCTCAGCAAGGCTCTCCTCAGGAAGGCTCTCCTCAGGAAGGCTCTCCTCAGGAAGGCTCTCCTCAGGAAGGCTCTCCTCAGGAAGGCTCTCCTCAGGAAGGCTCTCCTCAGGAAGGCTCTCCTCAGGAAGGCTCTCCTCAGGAAGGCTCTCCCCAGCAAGGCTCTCATCAGGAAGGCTCTCCTCAGGAAGGCTCTCCTCAGGAAGGCTCTCCTCAGGAAGGCTCTCCTCAGGAAGGCTCTCCTCAGGAAGGCTCTCCTCAGGAAGGCTCTCCTCAGGAAGGCTCTCCTCAGGAAGGCTCTCCTCAGGAAGGCTCTCCTCAGGAAGGCTCTCCTCAGGAAGGCTCTCCTCAGGAAGGCTCTCCTCAGAAGGCTCTCCTTAGGAAGGCTCTCCTCAGCAAGGCTCTCCCCAGCAAGGCTCTCATCAGGAAGGCTCTCCTCAGGAAGGCTCTCCCAGAAGGCTCTCCTCAGGAAGGCTCTCCTCAGGAAGGCTCTCCTCAGAAGGCTCTCCTCAGGAAGGCTCTCCTCAGGAAGGCTCTCCTCAGGAAGGCTCTCCTCAGAAGGCTCTCCTCAGGAAGGCTCTCCTCAGGAAGGCTCTCCTCAGGAAGGCTCCCCTCAGGAAGGCTCTCCTCAGAAGGCTCTCCTTAGGAAGGCTCTCCTCAGCAAGGCTCTCCCCAGCAAGGCTCTCATCAGGAAGGCTCTCCTCAGGAAGGCTCTCCTCAGGAAGGCTCTCCTCAGGAAGGCTCTCCTCAGGAAGGCTCTCCCCAGCAATGCTCTCCTCAGCAAGGCTCTCCTCAGGAAGGCTCTCCTCAGGAAGGCTCTCCTCAGGAAGGCTCTCCTCAGGAAGGCTCTCCTCAGGAAGGCTCTCCTCAGGAAGGCTCTCCTCAGGAAGGCTCTCCTCAGGAAGGCTCTCCTCAGGAAGGCTCTCCTCAGGAAGGCTCTCCTCAGGAAGGCTCTCCTCAGGAAGGCTCTCCTCAGGAAGGCTCTCCTCAGAAGGCTCTCCTTAGGAAGGCTCTCCTCAGCAAGGCTCTCCCCAGCAAGGCTCTCATCAGGAAGGCTCTCCTCAGGAAGGCTCTCCCCAGCAATGCTCTCCTCAGCAAGGCTCTCCTCAGGAAGGCTCTCCTCAGGAAGGCTCTCCTCAGGAAGGCTCTCCTCAGGAAGGCTCTCCTCAGGAAGGCTCTCCTCAGGAAGGCTCTCCTCAGGAAGGCTCTCCTCAGGAAGGCTCTCCTCAGGAAGACTCTCCTCAGGAAGGCTCTCCCACAAGGCTCTCCTCAGGAAGGCTCTCCTCAGGAAGGCTCTCCCCAGCAAGGCTCTCATCAGCAAGGCTCTCCCCAGCAAGGCTCTCATCAGGAAGGCTCTCCTCAGGAAGGCTCTCCCCAGCAATGCTCTCCTCAGCAAGGCTCTCCTCAGGAAGGCTCTCCTCAGGAAGGCTCTCCTCAGGAAGGCTCTCCTCAGGAAGGCTCTCCTCAGGAAGGCTCTCCTCAGGAAGGCTCTCCTCAGGAAGGCTCTCCCCAGCAAGGCTCTCCCCAGCAAGGCTCTCATCAGGAAGGCTCTCCTCAGGAAGGCTCTCCTCAGGAAGGCTCTCCAGCAAGGTGTCACACCCCGTTGTAGCGGAAATACAGGGTTAACAAAGAATTGCGTACTAATCAGAAGGTTAATAGAGATTACATCCATTTATGCCAATACAAGTCAATACAAGTAAAATCGTTCAAAGTGTGGACCCCAAAATACGGATACAAGTCATCCTCATTTGGAACTGGGCCCACTGAATACAAGTTCAATAAATTGGACAGTCAAATACAACTAAAGCCAAAAGCATGAGAGTCCTTAATGTCTGATGCTAATTGTACGTCCAAAGTCAAAAGATTGGCCCTAGTATGCCAAGTACGATTCCACGACTTACTGATGGTCACCTGAAAAACATGAAGTTTGAGAGGATCAACTATCGAAATAGTTGGTGAGTTTACAGTGTGTTTGACTAAAAGATCAATCGTCGTTTGTTGTAGTTATTTAATACAGGACGGTCCAGACCGAAGTCCGACCATGATACGAAGACAAGACGGTTCAGACCGAAGTCTAACCTTAATATATAGACAAGACGGTTCAGAACGAAGTCTAACCTCAATATATAGACAAGACGGTTCAGACAGAAGTCTAACCTCAATATATAGACAAGACGGTTCAGACCGAAGTCTAACCTCAATATAAGACAAGACGGTTCAGACAGAAGTCTAACCTCAATATATAGACAAGACGGTTCAGACCGAAGTCTAACCTCAATATAAGACAAGACGGTTCAGACCGAAGTCTAACCTCAATAATAAGACAAGACGGTTCAGACCGAAGTCTAACCTCAATAATAAGACAAGACGGTTCAGACAGAAGTCTAACCTCAATATAAGACAAGACGGTTCAGACCGAAGTCTAACCTCAATAATAAGACAAGACGGTTCAGACTGAAGTCTAACCTCAATAATAAGACAAGACGGTTCAGACCGAAGTCTAACCTCAATATATAGACAAGACGGTTCAGACCGAAGTCTAACCTCAATATAAGACAAGACGGTTCAGACCGAAGTCTAACCTCAATATAAGACAAGACGGTTCAGACCGAAGTCTAACCTCAATATAAGACAAGACGGTTCAGACCGAAGTCTAACCTCAATATATAGACAAGACGGTTCAGAACGAAGTCTAACCTCAATATATAGACAAGACGGTTCAGACAGAAGTCTAACCTCAATATAAGACAAATGATTTCATTTACCAAATCTCATGGCGTAGACAAAGACAAATCATTTACAAAGTAGTCGTGTATACAGTACATGCTTTCAGGCCCAAAGTAAAGAAAAAAGGGCGCCATAAACTCACCTTAGCAGTCTACGAGCTAAAGTATGAGTAGTCCGAGAATATGAGCAGTCTAGTCTCCACGTCTATCCAAAACCTAGGATAAGAGTACCAATGGTGAGGATCAAATCTCACGACGACAAGTATCCTACGTATAACTACTTAGCTATCAACCCTAGAATGCCTTAACCGAGAATGTGTTACAAACCTTCATTTTATTTGACTCAAAATATTAATGTCATTGACACTGTTATTAAAAGGTAGTCCAAAGTACCATTTCGTACAAACGAAGTTCAAGTGTCCAAGGTGTCAAAAACTGAAACGTCAAACAGTTCCAGAAATCGCGGCGCGACCTGGGGTCCTCGCGGCGCGACCCTGCTATGTTCCTCGCGGCGCGACCTGGAGGTTTTGCGGCGCGAGTCAGTTCAAGTGCAGGTTCTGTTCGAAAATCGACACACCTCGCGGCGCGAGCAGGATACCTCGCGGCGCGAGTTCTACCTGACCGGGTGAAAAACCTGGTTTATGACCATTTTTAGCAAACTATATCGACTCCAAATCGATTCCTTTCATTTCTAACAAGTTTTATCATGTTCAAAAGACCTGGAAACATACCATTCCGCCAAAACATTTCGCCATTTCAATCATTTTGATTTCAAGACCAAATTCTAAATCAAAACTTCATAAATTACCAAGAACCCTAATTACATAACAAGTTTAAAGCCTCTAATTCCGTTTACAAAACTAAAACAAACCCTTAGTTGAATTTAAATCAAATCAAAAGTTTGAAGAAGAAAGTTACTTACCAAAATTTGGTGTTCTTGAGAAATAGGAAGAAAATGGTGAATATGATGATGATAAACCCTTGAAACTAATAGATGATTACTTCTCTTGCCCAAAAAAAATCAGATTCTTGATGATGATATGATAGATATTTGGGAGGATTTGAAAGTATTTTGGTGATTTGTGTGTGTTTTGTGTGTGTGTGTGTGGTCGACAGGCAAAGAAAAGGAAGAAGGAGGGAAGTGTTTGTTGTTAAATTCCCAGCCACAACAAACATTTCGGTCTATGTGGCCCTTTTTGGGATATTTTTAATACCCTTAATTCGGTAAAATGCTTACGATTTAATACCGTTTGACCAAAAGTTTAAAATGTAAAATAAAGGTATTTTCCCTCGTCTCATTTTAGTTAAGTCAATCCAATAAAGTTTCGTCAAAGTGAACTTTATTAATATCAAGTCTAGACAGTCTAATTATTTTGTACAAGACATAACCTTTAAATATTTATTTAAAGTTATTTTTAAGACTCGGCATTCGTCTAGATAGCTAAAAGTCTACGTCATCAAGATACGTCTAATTTGACTAAGTCAAAAGTCCAAAAGTCTGATAATTTCCACGTCAAATGACTGTCTAATTGAGATTAAGACTAACCCGATGTTAAATAAATTACGAGTTGTCACAGCATCCCCGACTTCTAAGGATTTCGTCCCGAAATCAAGTCTTGCTCAGTAAAAAGATGAGGATAGTTATCCCTCATAAAGTCTTCACGTTCCCAAGTCAAGTCGGGTCCGTGTTTTGAGTTCCAACGAACCTTGACCAATTTGATACGACTACGTCTAAGTTGTTTGAGCTGTTGGTCTAAAATTTCAACAGGTTCTTCGACAAATTGAAGAGAGTCGTTCACTTGCAGCTCTTCGACAGGTACTACTAAAGTTTCATCAGTTAGACATTTCTTAAGATTTGACACGTGAAACGTGTGATGAACGTGTTCTAGCTCTTTGGGTAAATCGAGCTTATAAGCCACGGAACCAATTCTTTGAACAATCTCAAATGGTCCGATATAACGAGGACTAAGTTTTCCCCTCACACCAAAACGAGCAGTGCCCTTCCAAGGTGACACTTTCAACATGACTTTGTCTCCCACTTGAAACTCAAGTGGTTTTCGTCTACGGTCGGCATAGCTCTTTTGGCGATCTTGAGCCGCCTTCAGCCGTGCTCTAATTTCAACGATCTGATCAGTAGTCTTCTGAACTAGTCCATATTTGTACAAGCGACGTTCTCCAGCATCAAGCCAACAGACAGGCGATCTACATTTTCGTCCATACAAAGCCTCATAAGGAGCACATTTGATACTAGTGTGATAGCTATTGTTATATGAAAATTCAGCTAACGGCAAAAAAGGTATCCCAACTACCTTTGAAGTCAATGACACATGCCCGAAGCATGTCCTCTAAAGTCTGGATGGTACGTTCACTTTGTCCGTCAGTCTGGGGATGGTAAGCCGTACTTAAGTGCAATTGAGTGCCTAGGGCGTCTTGAAAATATCTCCAAGATTGTGAAGTGAACCGACCATCACGATCAGAGATAATAGACAAAGGAACGCCATGAAGTGATACGATCTTTTCAATATATAATTGAGACAATTTCCTTATCTTCCAACTCTCTCGGATTGGAATGAAATGAGCAGACTTCGTCAAGCGGTCGACAATGACCCAAATAGTATCGTATCCTCTCAGGGTTCGAGGCAGTTTAGTAATAAAGTCCATAGTAATCTGTTCCCATTTCCAGTCAGGAATTTTGGGTTGTTGGAGCAGCCCAGAAGGCTTTTGGTGCTCCGCCTTGACCATTGAACAATTCAGACACTTTGAGACATAAGTGGCGATATCTCTTTTCATACCAGGCCACCAATAAAAGTCCTTTAGTCCATGGTACATTTTGTCAGCACCAGGATGGATTGAATATTTAGATCGATGACTCTCGTTCATCAAGAGTTCTCTAAGTCCATTATATTTGGGAATCCACACTTTGCCCTTAACATGTCGGATTCCATCGCCATCCAATTCAAACAAACGTTCAGCATTCCACAATGCTTCTTTCTCGATACGTCCTGGTTGTAGGGCTTCGTTTTGATCGTCTAAAACTCTATCCCTTAATGACGAGCCAAGATAATAACTTGCTCTTGTTATGACAGATAGTGAAATTCTATCTTTTCGACTTAGCGCGTCAGCAACAACATTGGCTTTACCGGGATGATATTTAAGATCACAGTCATAGTCACTGAGTAATTCTACCCACCGTCGTTGTCGCATATTCAGTATTTTCTGATCGAAGATATGCTGAAGGCTTTTGTGATCCGTGTATACAGTACACTTGGTACCATACAGATAATGCCTCCAAATTTTTAATGCAAAGACAACCGCTCCGAGTTCTAGATCGTGGGTCGTATAGTTCTTTTCGTGGGTTTTGAGTTGTCTGGAAGCGTAAGCAATGACCTTACCCTCCTGCATAAGTACGCATCCCATTCCCTGATGTGATGCGTCACAGTATACCACGAAGTTTTCAATTCCATTCGGTAACGCTAAAATAGGAGCATTACACAGTCTGTCCTTTAACGTCTGAAATGCATTTTCTTGGGCATCCTGCCAAATAAACTCCTTAGCCTTCTGAGTTAATAAAGTCAAAGGTTGAGCAACCTTAGAGAAATTTTCAATGAATCTCCTGTAATAGCCAGCCAGTCCAAGAAATTGACGGATTTCTGTCGGAGTCTTAGGGGCTTCCCACTTGTTTATCGCCTCGACCTTAGATGGATCTACATGGATTCCACCTGCATTCACTACATGACCCAAGAAGTGTACTTCCCTAATCCAGAATTCACATTTTGAGAATTTCGCGTACAACTTTTGATCCTTGAGCAGTTGCAGAATGGTTCTCAGATGACTTTCATGTTCGTCTTTATTCCTTGAGTATATCAGTATGTCGTCAATGAACACGATGACAAACTTGTCTAGGTACGGTCGACATACTCGGTTCATTAAGTCCATAAACACAGCAGGTGCATTGGTTAAACCAAACGGCATAACCAAAAACTCATAATGACCATAACGAGTTCTGAAGGCTGTTTTAGGAATATCCGTCTCTCTGACTCTGAGTTGATGATACCCAGATCTGAGATCAATCTTGGAAAAGTGTGATGCACCTTCCAATTGGTCAAACAAGTCGTCAATACGAGGTAAAGGGTACCTGTTCTTGACAGTTAACTTGTTCAGTTCCCTGTAATCAATACACATACGCATAGAGCCGTCTTTCTTCTTCACAAATAGGATCGGAGCTCCCCACGGTGATGAACTTGGACGAATTAGTCCTTTAGCTAACAACTCTTGAAGTTGTTCGGACAATTCTTGCATTTCTGATGGCGCAAGACGATAGGGTGCCTTGGCCACGGGTGCAGCTCCAGGGACTAAGTCTATTCCAAACTCAACTGGTCTGTGAGGTGGAAGTCCCGTCAAATCTTCAGGAAATACCTCCGGAAAATCTTTAACTACTGGGATGTCTTGAATGTCTTTACCCTCCGGCTTCCTTTCAACAACTAGTGCCAAGAAGGCAGGGTATTCTTTTTGTAAGTATCTATTCGCCTTTATCGCCGACACTAAAATCAATTCCTTCCCTGACTTGTCTCCTTGCACTACTAGGGTTTCGTCATTTTGAAGGGGTATTCTAACAATCTTCTCGTAACACATTATTTCAGCTCTAACCTTAGATAACCAGTCCATTCCAACAATTACATCAAAACTACTTAGTCCTATGGGAATAAGATTTATTTTAAAGGTTTCGCCAGACAATGTCAAATTGCAATCTACTAAATGGTCTCTAGCAATATACTTTTGACCGTTTGCATATTCAACGATATAAGTTTCTTTCATGGGGATTGCTACTAAGTTAAACCGAGAATAGAATTCTAAGGATATAAAGCTTTTATCAGCTCCGGAGTCGAATAGCACAAATACGTAATGATTATTGAGTATGAATGTACCTATCACCACGTTGGGGTCACGTCGTGCATCAGCAGCATCCAAAGCAAACACTCGACCCCTGCCTTGTCCACCTTGATTCCTTGCTTGATTATTCCCCGCATTGTTCCTTACGGGAACCATTGCATTGTTGTTCGGGTTCAGATTGAGTCTTGGACATGCAGGTCGCAGATGGGTTTCGCTCCCACATTCGTAGCATTGAGCTAGTGCCTTGCCCCTACAAAACTTTTCCAGATGTCCCGCTCTTTTACAACGGCGACAAGTAGGACAATTTCCTCTGTGATGGAGATTACACCTATTACACCTAGGATCTGCGCCAGTGTACCTCATGACGTCTTGAGTAACTACCGCAAAGTTTCTTGCAGTCTTAAACCTCTTGCCATTTCCACCGCCACCATATCCACTACCAGAGGCATGATTACTCCTTCTCTTGACCACTTCAGTTCCACTAGAAGAACCAGTGGTTCTTTTCAAGTCTATCACCATCCGGTTGGTTGCACTAACTGCCGCTTGAAGAGTCATAGGATTAAAAGCGGCTACCAATCTTCGGACATCAGGTGACAAGCCATAACAGTATCTCTCGATCAATTTCTCCTCCGTATCTACCATACGAGGAACTAGTCTAGCCAATTCATGAAAACGAGTTGTGTATCTCTCATTGTCTAGTCCAATCATACCATGATTCCAAAATTCGCCTTCCATTTTCTGTACTTCCTCACGAGGACAGTACTTTTCCATGAGCATCCTTTTAAAGTTCAACCAAGGTATGCTATATGCCGGCTCTCGGCCACGAGTCCTTATCTGTTCGTTCCACCATGACAGAGCGTGCTTTTGAAACTGAGAGGCTGCATACTCCACTTTGTGCTCTTCGGCACAACGGCTGATATGGAGCACTGCCTCAATGCTTTCCAGCCAATTTATTAGACCGACAGGACCTTCGGTGCCATGAAATTCCTTTGGCTTGCAATAAGTGAAGGTCTTATAATCACTCCCGTGAGTATGGCCTCGTGGGATAACCTGTTCCGCAGTAGGCTCGACATTGTTGCTATTGTCAGCCGGATGGTTATTATTGGCATTCAAGCTTGCCGTGATCTGGGCGACCAAAGTAGGCATAGCAGCCAACAACTGTTGTGTCACAAATGCTGCCATATTATTATCCCCGCCAGTATTTGGGGTAGGTCCAAGACCAGTGTTCACCTGGACAGTAGCAGCTTCCGGTCTTTGCTGAATCACAGGTTCTTCCTGTTCAGCTTCATTATTCAAAGGAGTTGATCGAGTAACTCTCCTTGGTGCAGTTTTCTTGACTTGAGCCTTTTTCTGAACTTTGCTTTTCGTCTTAGGAGCCATAAGTCTAAGATATGAACAAAAATGTCATTTAGATATTTCCTTGATAGGGTAAACAGAAAGTAGCTTTGCAAGACAGATGACAGTACAATGCAAGTCACAAATTGTTGACTTGTATGAATTTATGTACTATACAAGACAATAAAATATGGAATGTCATATTTCTAGAGCTAAGAATAAGCAGTTGACATAGTCTGAACAAGTATGTAAGCCAAAAGACAATCGTATTTCATTGATGTTCAAAATTTTACATAGTCAGGTATGTACAGTCCAAAAGAAACATGTGGGAAACTTCATCCACAACGATAGACCACATAGTCGGAGCAATACGATTTAAAGACACGTGGGAAATACATCCACAAAAGATAGACTACAACTCAAAGTACAGAAGTACGAGTTGTTATAATTTCTAGGCTTACAATACAGAAAGATTATTACAAGATTACATCTTGCAAATGACAACGACTAGCAAAGCCACCACTAAAACCACCACGATGGACATCATCCAGATCAACCTCCCAATAGTTTCCCTTCCTTCTCTAGCAACAGACATAGCCTCAGCCGCCTGATGATAAGCTCCAGTCAATGCCTGAGCTTGATTCTCTATTTTCTCTCTGGTGCAGATGAGGGAATTGTTCATCCTTGACAATTGTCGGCGATAATATTCCGACCTATCAGCTGCAGATGCAACTGGCATAACAGCACTTGGATTGTAGACAGGCACTCTGGAGGGACCCGCCGCATACGGATCTCCCTGAAAGAATGAAAGACCAAGCCCACAGTTGCCCTGAACTGGTGCAGAAGGACCAGGAGCATAAGGGTCTCTAGGAGCATAAGGCATATGAACTCCCTCGGTAGTCCTCCTCTGATATGGAGATACCGGTGTTACAGATGATTGAACATGGATAGACACATGTTCTCCTCTAGATTCACTGGAAGATGACACTAGATTGATAGGGCGTGATTCATTGCCCGATTCCTCCATTGGTTCCTCTTCATAAGAGTCAGGAACACAAGGAATGGAGTTTGCTATGATAGGAACTGGAGGTGTACAAGGTACAACAGCATTTGAGCTAACTCCATCCGACATGACTAGTCTGAAAAGATAGTCAAAGAATCCATATAAGTCAAATGGATAAGGCAGTACGTCTCAAATGGATGATACAGTACGCAATTTGAGTTTTAAAGAAATCTTTGTCTAGATTACACATATTTGGTTTGGGTTTCTATTACCAACATATTTGCAATGCTTATATATAGGGTCACCCGCAGCCTTCCCACCACATTTAAATATGTTGTTAATATAATCCAAACTATCACGTATATAAATCTTATGCATACACATACGATTTGAGTTTCTATTCCTAACATACCTTCAATGTTTATATATAGGGTCACCCGCAGCCTTCCCACCACATCTACAGTATGTTGTGAATATAGCTCAAACTATAACGTATATACAAAATCTAAGATATTTATTTCGAGCCTTATATTATTTTACATAATCGGGACGTAGTTGATCAGGTTAGGTCTAATTATAGACAAATAATATAACTCCTGAAATAAGTATCCTAAACCTAAATAGACTTAGATTCCCTTTTGAAACGAAATGGCTATAGATTGAGTTTTTCCAGCGGAAAAACTCGGTATTAACTATAACCTTGGGCTTTGATACCAATTTTTGTCACACCCCGTTGTAGCGGAAATACAGGGTTAACAAAGAATTGCGTACTAATCAGAAGGTTAATAGAGATTACATCCATTTATGCCAATACAAGTCAATACAAGTAAAATCGTTCAAAGTGTGGACCCCAAAATACGGATACAAGTCATCCTCATTTGGAACTAGGCCCACTGAATACAAGTTCAATAAATTGGACAGTCAAATACAACTAAAGCCAAAAGCATGAGAGTCCTCAATGTCTGATGCTAATTGTACGTCCAAAGTCAAAAGATTGGCCCTAGTATGCCAAGTACGATTCCACGACTTACTGATGGTCACCTGAAAAGCATGAAGTTTGAGAGGATCAACTATCGAAATAGTTGGTGAGTTTACAGTGTGTTTGACTAAAAGATCAATCGTCGTTTGTTGTAGTTATTTAATACAGGACGGTCCAGACCGAAGTCCGACCATGATACGAAGACAAGACGGTTCAGACCGAAGTCTAACCTCAATATATAGACAAGACGGTTCAGACCGAAGTCTAACCTCAATATATAGACAAGACGGTTCAGACCGAAGTCTAACCTCAATATATAGACAAGACGGTTCAGACCGAAGTCTAACCTCAATATAAGACAAGACGGTTCAGACCGAAGTCTAACCTCAATATATAGACAAGACGGTTCAGACAGAAGTCTAACCTCAATATATAGACAAGACGGTTCAGACAGAAGTCTAACCTCAATATATAGACAAGACGGTTCAGACAGAAGTCTAACCTCAATAATAAGACAAGACGGTTCAGACCGAAGTCTAACCTCAATATAAGACAAGACGGTTCAGACAGAAGTCTAACCTCAATATAAGACAAGACGGTTCAGACCGAAGTCTAACCTCAATATAAGACAAGACGGTTCAGACCGAAGTCTAACCTCAATAATAAGACAAGACGGTTCAGACCGAAGTCTAACCTCAATAATAAGACAAGACGGTTCAGACCGAAGTCTAACCTCAATAATAAGACAAGACGGTTCAGACCGAAGTCCGACCCTGATACGAAGACAAGACGGTTCAGACCGAAGTCTAACCTCAATATATAGACAAGACGGTTCAGACCGAAGTCTAACCTCAATATATAGACAAGACGGTTCAGACCGAAGTCTAACCTCAATATATAGACAAGACGGTTCAGACCGAAGTCTAACCTCAATATAAGACAAGACGGTTCAGACAGAAGTCTAACCTCAATATATAGACAAGACGGTTCAGACCGAAGTCTAACCTCAATATAAGACAAGACGGTTCAGACCGAAGTCTAACCTCAATAATAAGACAAGACGGTTCAGACC
This sequence comes from Erigeron breviscapus, assembly GCA_034093135.1. Classification (NCBI taxonomy): domain Eukaryota; kingdom Viridiplantae; phylum Streptophyta; class Magnoliopsida; order Asterales; family Asteraceae; genus Erigeron; species Erigeron breviscapus. Next base: position 288,122,859 of record CM067167.1, read on the forward strand.
GAAGTCTAACCTCAAAAATAACTACAAGAAGGGGGGGATCAGTTTAGTTCGTCAAAACACAAGGAACAGTTTAGTCAGCCGACAACATGGCAAGTCAAGACATATAGATCGATTTTCATAAGACATGTATACACATTTTTAGACAGCCGTCTCATGGCAAATATAAGACAAATGATTTCATTTACCAAATCTCATGGCGTAGACAAAGACAAATCATTTACAAAGTAGTCGTGTATACAGTACATGCTTTCAGGCCCAAAGTAAAGGAAAAAAGGGCGCCATAAACTCACCTTAGCAGTCTACGAGCTAAAGTATGAGTAGTCCGAGAATATGAGCAGTTTAGTCTCCACGTCTATCCAAAACCTAGGATAAGAGTACCAATGGTGAGGATCAAATCTCACGACGACAAGTATCCTACGTATAACTACTTAGCTATCAACCCTAGAATGCCTTAACCGAGAATGTGTTATAAACCTTCATTTTATTTGACTCAAAATATTAATGTCATTGACACTGTTATTAAAAGGTAGTCCAAAGTACCATTTCGTACAAACGAAGTTCAAGTGTCCAAGGTGTCAAAAACTGAAACGTCAAACAGTTCCAGAAATCGCGGCGCGACCTGGGGTCCTCGCGGCGCGACCCTGCTATGTTCCTCGCGGCGCGACCTGGAGGTTTTGCGGCGCGAGTCAGTTCAAGTGCAGGTTCTGTTCGAAAATCGACACACCTCGCGGCGCGAGCAGGATACCTCGCGGCGCGAGTTCTACCTGACCGGGTGAAAAACCTGGTTTATGACCATTTTTAGCAAACTATATCGACTCCAAATCGATTCCTTTCATTTCTAACAAGTTTTATCATGTTCAAAAGACCTGGAAACATACCATTCCGCCAAAACATTTCGCCATTTCAATCATTTTGATTTCAAGACCAAATTCTAAATCAAAACTTCATAAATTACCAAGAACCCTAATTACATAACAAGTTTAAAGCCTCTAATTCCGTTTACAAAACTAAAACAAACCCTTAGTTGAATTTAAATCAAATCAAAAGTTTGAAGAAGAAAGTTACTTACCAAAATTTGGTGTTCTTGAGAAATAGGAAGAAAATGGTGAATATGATGATGATAAACCCTTGAAACTAATAGATGATTACTTCTCTTGCCCAAAAAAAATCAGATTCTTGATGATGATATGATAGATATTTGGGAGGATTTGAAAGTATTTTGGTGATTTGTGTGTGTTTTGTGTGTGTGTGTGTGGTCGACAGGCAAAGAAAAGGAAGAAGGAGGGAAGTGTTTGTTGTTAAATTCCCAGCCACAACAAACATTTCGGTCTATGTGGCCCTTTTTGGGATATTTTTAATACCCTTAATTCGGTAAAATGCTTACGATTTAATACCGTTTGACCAAAAGTTTAAAATGTAAAATAAAGGTATTTTCCCTCGTCTCATTTTAGTTAAGTCAATCCAATAAAGTTTCGTCAAAGTGAACTTTATTAATATCAAGTCTAGACAGTCTAATTATTTTGTACAAGACATAACCTTTAAATATTTATTTAAAGTTATTTTTAAGACTCGGCATTCGTCTAGATAGCTAAAAGTCTACGTCATCAAGATACGTCTAATTTGACTAAGTCAAAAGTCCAAAAGTCTGATAATTTCCACGTCAAATGACTGTCTAATTGAGATTAAGACTAACCCGATGTTAAATAAATTACGAGTTGTCACAGCATCTCCCAGGAAGGCTCTCCTCAGCAAGGCTCTCCCCAGCAAGGCTCCTCAGCAAGGCTCTCCTCAGGAAGGCTCTCCTCAGGAAGGCTCTCCCCAGCAAGGCTCTCCCCAGCAAGGCTCTCCTCAGGAAGGCTCTCCCCAGCAAGGCTCTCCTCAGGAAGGCTCTCCCCAGGAAGTCTCTCCCCAGCAAGGCTCTCCCCAGCAAGGCTCTCCTCAGGAAGGCTCTCCTCAGGAAGGCTCTCCTCAGGAAGGCTCTCCCCAGCAAGGCTCTCCTCAGGAAGGCTCTCCTCAGGAAGGCTCTCCTCAGGAAGGCTCTCCCCAGCAAGGCTCTCCTCAGGAAGGCTCTCCTCAGGAAGGCTCTCCCCAGCAAGGCTCTCCTCAGGAAGGCTCTCCCCAGCAAGGCTCTCCTCAGGAAGGCTCTCCCCAGCAAGGCTCTCCTCAGGAAGGTTCTCCTTCACTAAAGCTTGGGAAGCCAAGGAGTGTACCATTCTTATACCTCGTATTGTACTTTTGGGTTTTAGGGCCAGGGCCCATAACTGATATGGGCCAAAATACGAGGTTGCCCTAATCTGAGGCCTATATATACTACCCATCAATACTTGTCAGAGGTTACAATTCATCTTCAGAAACATTCACATACATTCAATACATTCAATCATTCATCAATCATTCATAACACAAAATCATATAACATTAATATCCTCCAAAGATCAAACATCTATTTGGGAAAATCATCATTCACCTTAGGTTCGTCAAGAACTTAGTAGGTTTGCACTCTTATATTGAGGAGATTTTGTTGATTTTCATGGTTAACCCTTTTTTTGTGATTGAGCTTAACATTCAATGCTCAAACATTGGCGCCGTCTGTGGGACTTACTGATCACTGGACGGTTTTTTGTTGTTACAAAGCAAAAATCATCTTTGTTCTTGTCTATTTTTTGTTTGTTTCTTAGCTTCACATGGCTGAGGAATTTACTCATGTTTCTCAAATTATACCTTCTGGGTTGGGGAAGGGTGTTGATGGAGATGATTCTTCAATTATCAATCTGGAAACCTCTGAGATCTCTAATGTTCAAAGTGTCTCTGGGGAAAAATTTCCAGATTTTGGTCCTAGATCTAGTGAAGTGGTGACAAATGCAACCAATGTTGTTTCTGGTGGTGGATCTAGGTTGCCACCCAAGGTAAGCTTTGCATCTAGCCTTGGGTCTAGTAGTGTTAGTGTGGGACCGCTTTTTGCCACACCTTCACCTTCACCAACACCCCCAACTGGTACATCTCCTATCACTATGCTTTCTTCTGGCCCTAGTCAGTTAAGTTCTCACATGACTAGCATGGCCAGCCCACCCATGAGTGGAGGTCATGCATCCTTGGAATTAATGGCTAGCTCCTCTAAATTTGTGACTATCAAGGAGAGCGATTTGTTGGAATTGATAAGGCTAGCTGCCAAGGGCACTCAGCAGGTGCAAACACCACCACCTCCTCCAACCGATTGGTTCTCTCAACTCTCCGCTGCGTTAAGGCAAGCTCCACCTCAGCCAGCCCCACAAGCTTCTCCACAGCCTACAGGCATGGAGTCCATAATGAAGTTGTTGGTGGACGAGATGAAAAAGCAAAGGCCAGTCGAGCCTGCTCCTGAGCTAGTCAACGCAGCAAAAGAGTTGTTAAAAATGCTAAAAATGGCAGCGGGGGAGGATGTTGATGAGCAAGCAAGGGTGGCCACAGTGCCAAAATCTGCAACAAAGTCAAGGTTTTGTGACTGGGTGGCAAATTATGCCTTCCCAGACGGTCAGAAGGTTCCCGCTATCGTCGGGACTTACGATGGTACTAGGGACCCAGAAGATCATCTCGCAATCTATGATCAGGCCGTGTTAACTGAAAAGTGGGTGGAGCCAGTGGCATGCCACTTATTCCCAGGCACCTTGCAAGGCTATGCCTTAGAGTGGTTCACCAAGCTTCCTGAGAAGAGCATCAAAGACTATGAAGATTTGAAGAAGAAGTTCATAGCTCAGTTTCTCCAACAGAAGAAGCGTCAGAGAAGTCACTTGGAAGCTCACCTAATTAGACAGAGAGAAAGCGAGCCACTAAGGAATTTCATCACAAGGTACACCGAGGAATGCCAGAAGATACCGGGTCTCCCTGAAAGTCAACAAGTCTCAGGTTTTACCTTGGCACTGCTCCCTGGCGAACTCCAGGATGATCTAAGCAAGAGAATCCCTTTAACATTTAAGGAAGCTATTGATACGGCGTTCGACTTCATTCGCTCCAAGGAGACTGCCTCACTAGTAAGAGGTGTCACAAAGAAAGATAAGTCTGGAGGAGGATTGGCTAGTGAGGAATGGAGTCGACACGGCCAAAGACGAGACGAACGTCGGGAGGAACGTCTGGATGAGCGTCGGGAGAAAAGGTTTGGACCATACATCAAAGATGCACCAATTGTTAACTTGATCAAATGCCCTAGAGAAATTCTGAACACTGAGACAGTGTGTGCTACTTTCAAACCTCCCTCACCAATAGCCTTCAAGTCTGGGAAGAAGAACATGAATCAATATTGTGAATTCCATGAGGACCACGGACATGATACTAATGCATGTAGACAGCTAAAGTGGGAGATCAAGAGGGCATTGGATGAAGGAAAGCTTGAACACTTAGTCCCTGGAGCTAAGCAGGCAAGGAAGACCTTTGCATGGCAAAGGAAGGTGGTGGATGAGGATGATGATCCAGGAGAGGGCCATGTATACATGGTCCATGAATAAGACAAATGACAAAGACTCTAAGTTAGTATGGGTCCCAGCCTCCTTTCTTTGAGAATCATCCTTCCCCCTTCTCTAAAGCATCTTGATCAAGATACTTTGTCAAGAGTTATCACTTTATTTTTAAGTATTTCCATGTCATTTTACTTCAGCTATTGTTATGTTTGTTGGTCTGATCATGTATCCCAACCTTATCATTAATATCATCCTTTTTTCCAAAATAATTGGTCAACAAATTGTTGTAAGTATATTTTGGCTATGAGACAAGTTAGAAGGGTAATCCGAATGAAAAATTCCAGAAGTCAAGTGCTAAGATGGAAGAAAGAATTCCTAGCCAACTTCTGACATGGATTAATAAAACCCAAGTACTTGTGATTGCAAGACAGACAAACCAAGTGCCTAAAGGCTAAGACATGCCTCATATGTATGAGTGGAAACTTCAAAAAGGACAAAAGCTACAAAGCAATCCCCAACTAACACTTAAAACGATTTTCATCTTCCTCACCCATGAGGATAGATACTTCTCACAGGAAAAAGATAGATAAATAAATACAAAATGAACATATAAGCTAAGCTTGGCTAGCGCTCAGAAAATTTTCATCCTCTAGATGGAAAGCTTAGTTAACACTTAGAAATTTTCATTTTTTCTCATCTACCGGATGGGAGTAGAGTGGTTCTCACTGGGAATCAAGGCACGAATAAGACAAAGTCTCACAAAATGTGAGTCCCAAAGTGTAACAAGCCAAAACTGGGCCCGGCTGAACACTAATAAAAATTTATTCATCTTTTTATTCATCGGATAAAAAGGTAGGCACTTCTCATCGAGAAGTGATATTTTTATTCATCTTTTTGTTCATCGGATAAAAAGGTAAGTACTTCTCATCGGGAAGTGATATTGATGAAGGGATAGCGAAGAAATTACTCCACCCACATCAATTGTACGTCTTATTCATTTATTGGATGATAAGATAAGCGTTTCCTATTGGGAAGCGGCGCACATAAAATTTAGTCATCTTTTTATTCATCGAATAAAAAAGTAAACACTTCTCATCGGAAAGTGACAATACTCGCGAGTAATAAAGTTTTTTTTAACACCCAAACGTGGGATAAAAACAAAAATGAAATAAA
>CM067167.1:288133461-288310961 GCA_034093135.1 Erigeron breviscapus
TCCCAAGTAGTACTGAACCTCTTTTAGATGGGCAGGAATGAACGAAATCCAGTACCACAAAATCTGTCTTCTCAATAAGTGCTAGTGATTGACTGTATGTTCTAAAATTACTAACATGGTCAAAACAAGAAAACTACTGTTATAATACATAGTTCAAAGCAGTAAAGTCAATACAATGGTGACTGACCACCGAAAAATATACAACACATCTCAAGCAATGGCAACTGACCTTCCGGCTATGCATTGTACCCAGCTAATCACATAGCCCAAAAAACTGACAACAGAGGACCCCGTCGAGTAAACAATTTATAGTCCTCAAGGGTGTCCAGTGATAATCCTAACTTCAATTGGGTTTGAAAGAAAGCCAATTTCTTAAATGTTTGATTTAAGATGATTAACTATAGAGCACAGAACCTATGCTAATCAGATATCAAATAGACCTGACGTTTTTAGAAATTAAAATACCACTATAATTCGTTCTACGTAGTGGCAACATTGCCAAGCTCATAACGGGTCATATCCTCAGAGTAGAGGATGCCATTTGGAGAGAGGAGACGTATGAGAGCAACCGTAAATCGAGACTGCAAGTCAAAAAGCAAAAATAATGTAATAGCTCATTTAAAAAATCATTAACACAGATGGTTCAGATTTAGTTGTAACTAAAGTTTTACCCATTGAAACAAGACTAACGTCCACCAGCAGCCAGGCAAACCAAATCCTGAACTGTTACAAAACTGATAGCAACATATATTGTATAAGTGTGCAGAAAAATTAAAAAAGAAAAAGAAAAAGAAAAGGGAAATTTCATTCATTTTGATCAAATAATATTTCCTAATTCTGTAATAATCGAGAGTTGTCATATTATTTGAAGAAAACTAAACAATCTAACTGAACTATGACAATTCAGATATTAATCATACTATGAGACACATTGAGTGGAAGGGGTGGTTCCAGATATATCAGAAATGAAACCAGCACTAGAAAACCAAATCTGAATTCCTTACCATGAGGAGAAGTGTACCCAAACAAAAGATTGTGCTCATTGATAAACTAGCAAATCTCAGATCACGTCCAGCCTGCAAAAGAAATGCCATATGGTTTAAAAACATTTGAATAATTAACAAGGAACAAGCAAATGCACTACAACATTATTAAGTGTGAGAAGATAATGCTATCCGAATCTTGCTGTAACTAGAGTGAAATTTCAGGCTAACAATAGGCATACCAATAATGTTCCTTCAAGGCTATGAGTACTTGCTGTCACAGACAAAGCAAGGAAGTATGGTAGTAGAACTGTGTGCATCTGCAATGATGGAAAATGAGAGTAAAACTTCAAGAAACAAATAAAAACTTTTCATTCATTAGAAGGTATTGTAAGAGTTATCCAACACTCCAGAAGGTTGCTAAGATTGATTTGGCTTTAACATGATTCTTTGACTACTGACCAAATACCTAGATGACCCCATAGGCCATAACAAGACAAAACTAAGAAAACTTGTGAACCATAATGAATCTCAATTATATATCGTAATAACTGCCATGGGCAAATAGGAAGAAATAACAAAGAACTTTACAAAAAACTGATTCTTTCGATTTCACAAAAAATAGTGTTGCATTCTTATTTCTTTGTGTTCGACAGAGGGTGACACGGAGTAATAAATAGGCAGAGAATAACATATAAAGAAAGGAGGGGGAAAAAAAGAACTGACCTTCTTTATGACCTGAGGATCAGGTGAAAATAGTTGGGGGAATAACCAGGGAATAATTGTTCCAACAGCCCCTAATATCAATCCACAAAATGCACCAATTATCAACAGCGACTTTAAGAGCATTCTTGCCTGGGAGAAATCAAAGAGACAGTGGTGTTCATGAAACAAAAGTACACATGAATAAAAAGACTAACACACACTAAGAATAAGCTAAAATGATTGCAGAACAGCACTCACCTTATATAGGCTTCGTTTAGCACCATATATAAGCTCTGGCATAAATGATTGTGCGGTTTGGGAGAGGGGTTCACCAAATACAGTGAACATAGAGTATATTTGGACAAGAACCTAGACTAAAAAGTAACTTGTTAGAGTCAAAATGAATCTTACTAGCATGTAACAACTTAAGACAAGTAAGCAATGCTGCAAGTAGAGCTAACCTGATGAGCAGCAACAGTTTGTGTTCCCATTGATGTAGCGAAGTAAATTAGTAGCGAATAGAATGCCACCTAAAAACTTAGATAGCATAAGAAAAGGGTTTTCTTTCCTGAATGTTAACATCTGTTTTCCTTTTTTTTAATGAACAGCTAAGTGCAGCATATAAACCTTTGACATCATCATTATAAAGACCGGAGCAGCAAGCTTGAATATTAGTAACAACTCAGGGGCTGATGGAACAGCAAGGATATAACCATTATACCCTTTATCCTTCAGGGCTTCAATCATCATAAATCCCGCAACCACCTACAACATGTGTAAAGTATGACACAACAAAAAAATAACTAGTTATGATAGCTTAACAGAAGCATCTTGAACCATTTAGCATACCTGTGACACCATTGTTGCCCATGCTGCTCCGGCAATACCATAGCCTAAGAATAGGCACAGAACCACATCACCAATGCCATTGATAACACTTGCAACTGCCAAAGCCTTCATAGGCCCCCATGAATCCTTCATTCCAAGACTGCTCAATTAAAAAATACATTGGCATTACAAGTCAAGCCACTTATCCATTAAAAAATTCCAAGTGTTAGTTATAATAGGCCATCATTTCTTATTGATTCTCCAGAGTTTATAATACACCAAGAACTTTATTACCATCATATATGTGTGTGTGTGTGTGTGTGTATATTTGCACAATATGATCCATCTGCATTAATATGTCATTAACTTTGCAGGACAACATGAGATGATGTTTACTAGAATCTACTAAATAATCATCAATTGAATATAACAAATGTTTAGTCACCTTGCACTCTGTGCAACCCATCCAGCAAGAACTGCAGGCCATGCCAAGCCTCGAATCTACTAGCATTAAACATATACAAATTGAACTGATTAATCAATGTGCGTTCGACGTCGTTATCCATATGTTTAACGTATCCATCCATCCTCCAAATCAATAAGGATTTCTAAGTTAATCAATATAAAGAAGTAGCATAAATCAATCAGGATCAAAAAAATAACTGTTATACAAAAAGAGTTTGTAGATTCCAGAGAACCTGAATGTATGTGTTTGCTGCTGATAACATATGTGCATTCTTGGCTCCAGAAAAAGCTGAAAGAGTTGAATTCATAACTCGTCACTTACTGGAATCCATTTGCTAATCACAAAAGATTATAAAGCGCTTCAAAAATTAGAGATGAATTTCCCTTCCCAACAACACTGATCGATGTTCTATTTTAACTTATATTATCAAAAACTGCGTTGTAGCTTGTGATCTATATATATAGGAGAAAATAATAGTCATGTCTTGCTCTAAGTCTAAATGAACCCATATCTAGGGGTGTTCACGGTCCAAAAACCAGACCGAACCGGACTTGTACAGGACCGAACCGAGAACCGTTTTTCCCAAAAAGTAGAGTCGAGGACCGAACCGATGTGCTCGGTCCGGTTCGTGCTCGGTTTGCATTCGGTTTTCGGGTTTGTAAGGTTGGACCGAGACCGAGTGAAAATAACATGAAAAGAGTAGTTTTCATTCTTCTGAAGAAGAAAATAGCATTGCTTTTTGCTTGGCTGCTTGCTATATAACGAATTTCATGAAGGGTCAAAAAGAAAAAAAAAATGCTTAAACAATCTGTTTGTAAGGTTTGGTTATAGAATTCAATGGCAACACCCATTATAAAATTCAATGGCATCACGTTAAATTGTAAAGTGGCATGATCTTATTTCCTAACTAACTGAAAATTGTATTACACGACCATTATATCACAATAACAAAAGCTTAATGTTATTTCTAATGACTGCAGTTGTAGTTTACTGATGAAATTCTGAAATTCTAAAATTTGGAGGAAAAAGTGTAAGTAGGTTGAATATGTATATCTTATATGCTAAATAGAGGGAGTTAGAATCTCACTTAAATTTATATAACGGTATCTTTTTTCGGTCCGGTTCTAAACATGGGTTTCGTCGGGTTAAACATGGACCGAAATTCATGAAAATATGGAACCGTGGACCGGACCGATGCCTTCGGTTCTTGTCGGTTCTGGTCCAAAATCGGTCCGGTTTCTCGGTTTTTTCAGTTTGGACAGGGATATGAACACCCCGACCCATATCAAGTGTCTTGTTAAAAATGGCTGTTTTGACCTCAATTTAAGAAATCAAACTTTATCTCAAGTCAGTAAAGAAATAGGTGTTATCATTATTAGGTTTTTATACAGCCAAGCACTAAATATCTCCAGTTGAAGGATATAGGAAATAATCTTGGAGCAAGTTATTACCGCTCAATGCCCATTCTCCCAAGAACCTTGTAAAAAAAAGCATCATTATCCCACATGTCAACCCCACGAAAAGCAAAGTTGATATCTGATGCTGCACCTCAGATTTGTCCTGAATAAATTGACTAGTCAGCTAACAATAGAAAACCTATAAATTAAAAAAAAAAAGGTAGAAGCAAATGATTAATTTCCTCGGATATAATCAAAGACTACCCATTTCCCGGCATCGGTTATTTACAACAAATTTCAAAATATTCTGGAACATGGATTTGTACAATTTAAATGTTGAACATATATCGTTCCTATTTCACTCACATACTATGAGACTGGAACTAAAATAGAGATCATGGGATCAAGTTATTACTAGGTAACTCGTAAATATGTAGCAAGTACATTAAAAGGTGTAATTTTCATAACAAAATAAGCATGACGTGCATGCAAAGATCAAGCACCAAGGTTCCCACAACTAAAGTTTAAAACCAGACGAGCCCAAGAATTCAATGTGCATTCAATACTATCTTAAAAACTCTGGAGTTCACGGAACCAACTTCTCGAATACCAAACCATTTGAAGAATTTTTGCACGAGCATCAAAGGAGAAAGGCAGAACCCTAATGAATAAGTACAGAAACAGCTATTCACATAACTTAAACGGTTTCATATATACGACATATAACTTCAAATTGAATGGCATTATCCATCAAATTTACTCATAAACCTAGCACCACATCCACGATTACTAATAAAGTAATAAGATACCATAGCTTATACTATCTCAATAACAAAGCTTTCAAGAAAATGAAACAATACATACCGAACCTTAACCAATGCCAAATTTTATCGCATCTAAACAAACCTGTTTTGCAAGTGAAGTGGCCACCATATTGGAAGTGGCTACAGAAAGAAACATAAATATATAACACATATAATCACATAGCACCGTCCCTGGCCCTGCAAAAACATTCATATTCAAACAAACCACTACTCAGCTCTAAAATCATATTATTATAACTAACATTTTATATTATTATAACTGACATTACACATTACACACAACTATGCATACAATGACTGCACAAAATACAACAAAAAAAAAACAGAAAAAATGGAACAAATTAAACAATACCTAACGCCGCGAGTTCGATGGAGCTCGACTGGCCGATAACAGCAGTATCAATCAAGCTCATCAAAGGTCCACACAGCCATAAAGCAGTAGCAGGACCTGAAAACTTAACAATTTCAACTAATTGTTCCCATATACTCTCATTTCCCGCCAATTCCTCTTCAACAACCACCATTTTACTGGTGGTATTAATTTCCTCTTCTTCATCTTCGCCGACAGACGAAACCGCGGCGAAAATCCGGGTGCGGTTTAGACGATTTAATACTATCAGGTTTTCAACCCGGGTTTTTCGGAGGAGCGGATAGTGAGATGATCGGAAACCGGATTGAATGCGGCACTGTGGATTGAATTTAGGACTGATTGAGACTGGGATTGGAATTGATTTTAGGTGTAAGTTGTGGCGAAATAGGGCTTTGGAATTCATGATTTTAGTATGTGTGTGTGTGAATGTGAATGGTGCGTGTGTTTTGTATGGGTAAAAATTGGTGCTTGAAATGATGTTACAGAAGATAGATACAGATAGCAGTGAGATTTATGTATCTGGACTGGGTTTTAGACACGTTGTTTATAAAATTGTGAACTTTTGGAGGGGATGGAAAATCAAAGAAGGAAGAAATTCTTTATAAAAAAAATTAGCCTACAAATTCTTATAAAACTATGGAAAGGTAGACATGTGTTATCCATTAATTTTTTTCCTTAATCTTGCCTCCTGACACAATTAAAAAGATCTTTAAACTATTTAGTTAACTCATTCTCATTAAAAAATGTTTTCATTCCTTTTATTTTTTTTAGTGGCATGGGAAGATTCTTCATATCTATAATTTATGATATATCTTTCGTTTTACCGTTAGTATTTTTTCGAGTGTAAAACTTTATATTGGAAGTCTTTTTAAATACCATTGTCATATCAATTATGATCTATAATCAGCAACAACAGCAACAACAGTACCCAATCCCAGCATAAGCCGAGGTATGGGGGAGGTACGATGTAGACAGACCATACCTCTACCCCAAAGGTAGAGAGGCTGCTTCCAGGTCCACCGAAGTGGAGAGGGACCTCCGGCCCGAAAATGTATAACATGTAGGTAGAGTATCATTACATATATATATGTATATTTATCAGAGGAAGGAAGGGATGACTTATCTCGTGACGTTTGATTTTCTGAATTCTGGACATCCATGACTTTCGCCCATGCTCTCTCCTGTCGCCATTGTTACATAACTAGAAAGCAGCCTGTCTTCATAGTTACATAGCTAGAAAGCAACCTTGTTGAAACAACCGAGCATAGAGCATGAAAACATACAACATATTTAACATAACATATTACATCATATTAGGCAATGAGAATATGACATAATAGCCTATTAGAACAATTACATAGGAATGAATATATAAAGTCCATTACATGTGTTTCCTATATTAGTTTATAGTAGCTTAAGTAAAGCGTAACCTAAACTTAGCTGGCATATCTATAAGCCCAACCCCTAAGCTTATCTTTTCCCGAAACTAGAAGTAAATCTACTATCCCTCTACCCTAATTGCAGTCCTCCAAGCATTCCTATCCACGGTCAAAGCCTCTGCCAGGCCAAGCTCCTTAAGGTCGTTTGCAAGTCTAACCTCCCAAGTCATGTTAGGCCGCCCCCTTCTCCTCACGCCTTCTACCTGGATGGGTTCTGCACTCCTAACAGGCGATTGCCGGTCTCTCCTCTTGACATGGCCAAACCATCTCAAGCGTCCTTCCCTGAGCTTGTCAATGATGGTCCCCACTTCAAGTTGAGATCTAAAAACCCCCGTCGGAATCCTGTCTAGCAAGGTCTTTCCGCATGTCCACCTTAGCATCCTCATCTCGGCCACCTCCATCCGAGCTGCCTGGGCTTTCTTCATCGGCCAACATTCTGACCCGTATAGTATAGCCGGTCTGATAGGCACCGTGTAGAACTTCCCTTTCAGCTTTAAAGGGTCCTCCTGTCGCACATGACACCTGTAGCCGCTTTCCATTTCATCCATCCTATTTGTATCCGATGAGCCACGTCTTCATCTATCCTCCCTGACTTATGTAGCACCGATCCCAAGTATTTAAAGGACTCTTTCGGTTGTAGAGTACGCTTCCCAATGCGGATTTTGTCGCCACCGTTTAGTACATTCTCGTCCTTGTTGAAGTCACATCGCATGTACTCGGTCTTTTCTCGGCTTACCCGCAGGCCATTGTCTTCTAGGGCTGCCCTCCATTTCTCTAATCTGAGATTTAGGTCCTCTGCAGTTTGTAAGATAAGCACAATGTCATCAGCAAAAAGCAAGCACCACGGTAAACCCTCCCCTAAGCTGCTTGACAACTCGTCTAAAATCAATGTAAAAAGGTAGGGACTAAGTGCTGATCCTTGGTGCAAGCCCACTTCTACCGGGAAAAGCCCCGTATTCCCCAGAGGGGTGTGAACGCAGGTGTTAGCTCTATTATACTGTCACACCCGCCCTAGACGGGGTATGACGTACATGGATTCACAACACAAGATATACTGAACGACACAAAACATTGTCGTTTTAAAATATATTTATATAAAAGCATTGTTCACAAATTTATATTACAATTTATGAAAGATATTATCCTTGAAAACATTTATTCAATATTAAACAGTAGATAGAGAGTCTTTAGCAAATTGAAGAGTCTTTACTAAAGTCTGAGGGTAGATCGTGGTCCTTCATGTAATATGCAGCGGATAGTGGTCCCATGCACAGAGTATCATCTAGTTACCTGAGAATACATGCTAAAATACGTCAACATAAAGTTGGTGAGTTCCATAAGTTTTTCAATTGTAATACCCAAACCTCCTTCGTATAGTCTACAACACAAGAGAGCTCGGTAGCTCCAAATGAACGCACAAAGAAGCGCAAGGGCAAAGGTATGCGATAAACGCGATTTAAAAACCCGCCCTTTTTGGAGGCTAGCGCACTCCGACTTATACCTCTCTTAGAGTTTGTTCAAATGGGTGAGCCGGTGTATCTCAAGGTTGTAAAACTAAAAACCATATTTTTAAAAATACTTTTCAACATTCCAGAGTGATCATTGCCTTACCGCAATATCCAGTGTTTATGATACAATCTAAAGCAAAGAGTATCATATGTTTTTAATCAAAATACAGAGTATGAACCACAAGATTTAGAGTAACTATTTGATCACACAATGGATCAAACATAAGCAAGAGTTGAAACTGTATATACCAAGTTCTAAGCTCATGAACCGAAACTAGACAAGTGTGTGTTTATTTGCCTCCATAGTAGGTACCTTGTTCAGGGTACCCTAAGCTTTCCAAATATATATGCATCCGTATCCAGTTGGTATGACCAACACGAATGGGGGTGCCTACCCCAATAGTACTATTCAATATACCCACGTTTATGTTTCCATAATTAATCGTTCATGATGGTGAGGACTTTGAGTGAACAGAGCAACTTAGAATCAACCATATATACATTTCTGGAGTACTTGTGTTCATCGTAACAGTAAAGAGTATGTATTTTACCCCGAAGGTAAAATAAATAAAGTGGAGTTACAAAATATATATAATATATATAATTTTGTAAATATACATATAAGTATAACAAACAGTTTTTTTATGCATGTATCTCAGCCCCTAAATAAATAAAAGAGTTGAAAAGGGGATTATAGAAACTCACCTTAGTAATAATAGCAGAAATCAAGTAGATGAAATAAGCCTTGTATAGTTATACCAGAGAGTATTTAAAAGAGAATATGTAGTGGTGTGTGTTTTAAAGTTTAATATCGTCTGCTATTTATAGGCGAACGAATTCATTCGTTTGATTATTATAATAATAAAATTACTATCCAATTTAGAAAAAAAAACATTCAACGTCTTTGAATTCCACGAGAGAAGTTTTTAAATTTTATTATTATTATATTCTAAAGTTAGTCATGAATAAGGGTTATGTATATATATAGTATTCTTTTTGTCCATATCTCTAGTGAACTAAACCCGTGATTCATAATTTATAAATTTTAAATTATAAAGTAGATAAAAGTGTGTTTTTCACTACCTTTTGGACGTTTCTAATGATAGATTTCTTTTATACTAGTAGTATATATTTATACATTGTTTTAATCCTAAATTATGCATATGGGCTCCTATTGAAAAAATTCAAGTTTCTATAAGATCAGAAAATTAAGATCTACAACTTTCATTTTAATAATTTTTACTCAACTAACCCCTGTGAGCGAGTTTTGGACGTTTATATTATAAGAATAAAGTATGAAAGCGATGTTTACTATTCAGCACTATTCATCTTTTGAAATTTTCGAATTCAGAATTCAACGTTGAATTTAAATTATTTGACGTGGGTCCCGCCTTTATATTATTTTATTTTATTACCCTTTCTACAATTTACTTTCTACCTTTACTATTTACAATTTACTTTTACCTTTACTATTTAAAATTTACTTTTTACCTTTACTATTTAAAATTTACTTTTTACCTTTACTATTTAAAATTTACTTTTTACCTTTACTATTTATAATTACTATTCATGAATACTGAATACAGTCATTATTCACGGTACTATTCACGTTCATTATTCACGTTCACTTTTTATAAATACAATTTCTAGATATGATTTCTATTCACGATACGGTACTATTCATAAATACGGTTACTATTCACGAATACGGTACTATTCATAAATACTGTTTTTGATAGTATAAGTATGGAAAAGTATTTCCAAGCAACTCTCAAATAACTATTTGAGTTCTTGACAATAGTTGTCCATGATTTATCAAAAGAATATTTGTTCAATTTATTTTGCCATAAAATGTTTGTTCATGTTGTTTGATCTACAAAGATTTTTTTTTTTTTTTTTTTTTTTTTTTTTTTTTTTTTTTTTTTTTTTTTTTTTTTTTTTTTTTTTTTCTTTTTTTTTTTTTTTTTTTTTTTTTTTTTTTTTTTTTTTTTTTTTTTTTTTTTTTTTTTTTTTTTTTTTTTTTTTTTTTTTTTTTTTTTTTTTTTTTTTTTTTTTTTTTTTTTTTTTTTTTTTTTTTTTTTTTTTTTTTTTTTTTTTTTTTTTTTTTTTTTTTTTTTTTTTTTTTTTTTTTTTTTTTTTTTTTTTTTTTTTTTTTTTTTTTTTTTTTTTTTTTTTTTTTTTTTTTTTTTTTTTTTTTTTTTTTTTTTTTTTTTTTTTTTTTTTTTTTTTTTTTTTTTTTTTTTTTTTTTTTTTTTTTTTTTTTTTTTTTTTTTTTTTTTTTTTTTTTTTTTTTTTTTTTTTTTTTTTTTTTTTTTTTTTTTTTTTTTTTTTTTTTTTTTTTTTTTTTTTTTTTTTTTTTTTTTTTTTTTTTTTTTTTTTTTTTTTTTTTTTTTTTTTTTTTTTTTTTTTTTTTTTTTTTTTTTTTTTTTTTTTTTTTTTTTTTTTTTTTTTTTTTTTTTTTTTTTTTTTTTTTTTTTTTTTTTTTTTTTTTTTTTTTTTTTTTTTTTTTTTTTTTTTTTTTTTTTTTTTTTTTTTTTTTTTTTTTTTTTTTTTTTTTTTTTTTTTTTTTTTTTTTTTTTTTTTTTTTTTTTTTTTTTTTTTTTTTTTTTTTTTTTTTTTTTTTTTTTTTTTTTTTTTTTTTTTTTTTTTTTTTTTTTTTTTTTTTTTTTTTTTTTTTTTTTTTTTTTTTTTTTTTTTTTTTTTTTTTTTTTTTTTTTTTTTTTTTTTTTTTTTTTTTTTTTTTTTTTTTTTTTTTTTTTTTTTTTTTTTTTTTTTTTTTTTTTTTTTTTTTTTTTTTTTTTTTTTTTTTTTTTTTTTTTTTTTTTTTTTTTTTTTTTTTTTTTTTTTTTTTTTTTTTTTTTTTTTTTTTTTTTTTTTTTTTTTTTTTTTTTTTTTTTTTTTTTTTTTTTTTTTTTTTTTTTTTTTTTTTTTTTTTTTTTTTTTTTTTTTTTTTTTTTTTTTTTTTTTTTTTTTTTTTTTTTTTTTTTTTTTTTTTTTTTTTTTTTTTTTTTTTTTTTTTTTTTTTTTTTTTTTTTTTTTTTTTTTTTTTTTTTTTTTTTTTTTTTGTAGTGATTTTTGTTTTTCCCTATGTTTCTCCATAAGCCTTCTGGTAATGTGAATAGCCTCTATCGTCGACCTCCCTGGCATAAAACCGAATTGGTTATCAGCCACCTTCGTGACCCTCCTATGATCTATAATCTATCTATCTATCTATATCTATACTCCTTATTAAAAATTATCCACCCCTTCAAAATGGAAAGTGTTACAAGAAAGTTACATACAAAATTACTAAACTGCCCTTAATAAACACCCCACTATGGAAGGGTTTTTATAAATTACCAAATTTGCCCTTAATGAATTAATTTACACCCTAAACTATTATCTTGCTAATTTACATTCTAAGTCCTTATCTTATAAAATATTTCTATTATCTTAACATCAACTTACACCACTCGACACCAATTGTCGATGTCATCACCACGCGTCACCAACACCACTATACCGCCGTCGCATTGCGCGGGCACCATGCTCGTACTCCTTTATAAAAATTATCACACCCCCTATTTTTAGAAATAGTTACACAATAGTTACATACAAATTACTAAATTACCCTTAATAAACACTCACTATGGAAAGAGTTTTTATGGAATACCAAATTTGCCCTTAATGGATTAATTTACACTTTAAACCTTTATTTTAATAATTAACACTTTAAGCCTTTATCTTCTAAAAATTTCCACTATCACAATTAACATCAACCTACACCACTTGACACCGCCACCACCACCAATAGTACCATCACCGACACCATTAGACCGCCTTCCCCACCACCGTCGCCGCATTGCGCGGGTACCATGCTCGTAATCTATAAACATTATAAAAGAATTCGAAATTTGTATTGATAACATGACTTTGAAGTTTCAAATTACCTCGTACACGTTACATCATTTATCTTTCATCTTCTAAAATATATACGCTAGCTCTCTATCTATTAATAGCGAAAACAATCTCTACTCACATTTTTCCGTTCTCACCACAACATCTGTACATCACGAATCTCCACTCACCTTCCAATCTCGTTGTCGCACTATCACTGTGGTTTTTTAATAGTTCTGTAGCATTTGTGCCAGTAACATGCTAGTTTTATTTTCATGTGTGTATTACCTACTTTTAACGCTTATTCATATTGAGTGGTGGTAGATGGGTTTTTGGAAAAAAAATGGATTCGGTATAAGGCAAACCTGAAAATCAAAATTCGTAAATGATGGTGACTTAGAATATTTAACACATAAATGATAAATACATAAAAAGATTTATCTTTTTTGTTAATATATTTTATTTATGTAAGTTAATGACTAAACCGAATTAATATAAGTTCAATATTATTAGATAAATTTTTTTGTAAAGTTAGTTTCGATTCAGACGTGCTGAAGGTTATTATGACAATCAAAGTAATAAAGTGTGTAAACTTGTTAAGTCCTTATATGGACTTAAACAAGCTCCTAGACAATGGAATGAAAAACTTTCTAATGCTTTATTTGAATATGGATTTGTGCAAAGTAAAAGTGATTATTCCTTGTTTACTTTTACAAAGAATTCTGTTTTTGTGGCCTTGTTAGTTTATGTTGATGATATAGTCTTGACTGGAAATGATTCTAATGAAATTAATAAGGTTAAACAGTTTATGCAAACTAAGTTTATGATTAAGGATTTAGGGAAACTTAAATACTTTCTTGGTATTGAGGTTCTTTATAATAATTCTGGAATTTGCTTGACTCAAAGGAAGTATTGTATGGAGTTGTTGGATGAATTTGGTTTACTTGGTTGTAAACCTATGAAAACTCCTATGGAAGGTAATTATTCTATATCCAGAACCACTTCTCATGATAAAATTTTGGATAACATTTCTGTTTATCAAAGATTAATGGGTAAATTGATTTACCTTACTCTCACTAGACCTGATATAAGTTATTCTGTACATGCATTGAGTCAATTCATGCATGCTCCTACTGCTGAACATTTGAAATTAGCATTTAGAGTTTTAAGATATCTTAAAACTTCTCCAGGAAATGGTGTTCAACTAAATAAAAATGATGTTCTTGATTTATGTGGATATGTTGATTCTGATTGGGGGAGATGTTTGAATACTAGAAGATCTGTTACAGGTTTCAACATATATTTTGGTGGGAACTTAATTTCCTGGAAAAGTAAAAAGCAACCCACAGTGGCTAGGTCCTCTGCTGAAGCAGAATATAGGGCCTTGGCTTCTATTACTTGTGAACTTCTTTGGATTATTAATCTGCTCTATGACCTTAAGGTTTCTGATATAATACCTGCTCAAATTTTTTGTGATAATAAATCTGCTATACAAATAGCAGGCAATCCTGTTTTTCATGAGAGAACTAAGCATCTTGAAATTGATTTGCATTTGGTAAGAGAAAAAATTTGTGCAGGTTTGGTCAAAGTAGTTAAGCTCAAATCCATTGATAATGTTGCTGACATTATGACAAAAAGTTTAGCCTCTGAACATCATAAACTTCTTTGCAATAAGTTGGGGTTAAAAGATTTTTTCCAAGTTAAGGTTGAGGGGGAATGTTCAAAATAGTACAACCTTAACTTTTTACTTGATAATTTACTTACACACTTTCTAGTATTCTTTGTTTTTTGTGTGCAGATTGTATGTTGGACTATAAGTGTCAAGAGAAGACTTTGATGGAGTTAAAGTGAAGAAATAAAGAGAAGAGGGACTGCTTTGAAGAAAGGAAGAGTTCAAGGGTGCTATTTGGAAATTGTGAGATGAAGGCATATAAATACCCTCATTAGGGTTTTGGTCGATTAGTTTTTCACCCAATTATATATCTCTTAGTTTTTCTCTCATTCGATAAGTTTTAGGGTTCTTATATCTTTTGATCATACTGATCATTAGATGATTCAATCATTCTGGTTTTTCTTGTATTTGATATCTAAACTCATTGTTTAGATATTCAATTTTTAGTTTTCTCAATTTGTACTCGAACTATAAACTTTCATAATAATAACAGCCGACTGTTTCGTTAATCGATTTTCGTTCATAATTCAAGATCGATGGTTGGCTTTAAGTAAAGATGCACAAAACCCGATTCCCGGACTTTTATTGTTAAAGAAATTATGGGCTTAAAAAAGCTCAGGCCGAGCTTATCCCACTGGTTTTTTTTAGCAAACTTGTTTTACCCATGAGTTTTATTGTTAACACATGACGTTGATTATGTTCGCTCTTCTTTGGGTTCAAAGTTATGCAAAAAGTCATATCTGATATGAGATTTACATACGAATATGTCAACTGAAGAGGATAAAAAGTTATGCTAAATTTACACGGTAGTATACTAGTACAGTATTCGATTGTGCAACATTCAATGGACAAATATTTCCGATAGAATTTTTTGCTTTACCATATGGGATTATGGGGTACTATCTTATAGCTTAGATAAAATAACAATATATTTTTTATTGTTTTATCATCACTGGGTTCCCTTCAATGCCAATAGAGCAGCCCCGTAAGCCGCTTCTGTTTGTAGTGCTTGACTCACAGGTAAACCAAGTACCCTCTCTCGAATCTTTGTCCATTTATCATTTTTGGATCCACCGCCTGCTGTAAAGACTTCTTCCACTCTAGTCGCTCCTAAATCCTTCAACAATGCATATCCTTTTGCCTAAACAGATAAAAAAAATGCTTCATTAGAGACGAAATAGTACTATGTCAATAAGCTCTGTCGAACACTTGTATAACATTTGTGTACATGTGTGCAATAACAGGTATTCTGCTTTCTGCCT
Source organism: Erigeron breviscapus (assembly GCA_034093135.1). NCBI lineage: Eukaryota > Viridiplantae > Streptophyta > Magnoliopsida > Asterales > Asteraceae > Erigeron > Erigeron breviscapus. The sequence goes on from CM067167.1 coordinate 288,148,792, forward strand.
ACAAATAGGATACGGTTTTCTGCATTCTGAGAAAGACAATTGTTTTACCTCAATGCGTGCTATGGATTCAAGAATTCCATGCAAGTATGCTACATCACTTTCTGGTCGAGGACTCAACCTATAACGTGAAAAACAACAACAAAATATCAGTTAGACATTTACACCTGTGTTTCTGTTTTTCAGAGAATAAAGGCGCAAGGCGAACACACACTTTTGTATTTAGGGAGGTGACTGGATGTGTGTTTTGAAGAGACTAACGATATCAAATGATCAGAATCAGATAACCAATTCTGTTGCAGCTTGTATGGAACTTATTATTGGATCCAAACAACAATAAATGATTTAAGTTGCAGTAGTCAGAAAATCAGCTCCAAATTGCAAATCCAAACATAACCAAAGGGTGGTGACCTAGTGGTAAAAACTTGGTCTCTAAGGGTGAAAATACCTAGAGGTACTAAGTTCAAATCCTAGGAGCAAAAAAACATACGCCCTTGTAGCCACGGAGGTTCACCGGGAATGACTCTGGGCTACTCGCAACGGGAGTGGTCACCCTGGGATTAGTTGGCTCGCAAAGCGGGTAGATTACCTAGGTTAATCAAAAATATATTTGCAAATCCAAACACCCCTTTAGTATGATTGATCCAAAAATGAACTTTGCTGCACTTTTTTAAAGCAGAAGTTTCAAACTTGAATTTGAAAGCAGTTGTTTCGCATCATATATTACACAAAGTGTTGTTTTCTTTTCAAAAGACGGAAGAAACCTAACCCAAATATGAGTGTTAGGAGAGCACCAGGGAAAACCAGCAAATGTTAAACTACAGACATGAAATAATGTACTTTACCTTGGCACCATTTTGGGGTCAGCTATTGGAAATCTCTCGCCCTCAGTAGGTAGTGGATAATAGTCTAATGATGAAGCCTCCATTGGGTTTATTTGTGTACTCAAATTATCCAATTGTTCATCTGAAAAAAGTTGCCGGAGAACAGCTCCACCAGTGTTTGAGGCCCCTCCAACAAGCCATTTGTCATCAAGACGATGGCTATACACCCCAAATCGTGCATCCTCAATTCTTGTGGTGCTTAATAGTTTTATTGCAAGTGTAGAACCTAATGACGTAACCTATGTACAACGTTGTGATTAGTATAAAGACGGTTAGAAAGTTCAATCACTTGAAGGTCCCGTTCTATTTATTATAAACAAAGACTGGACCCCTAGAATAAATGGAACCTAAAGTTTAAAGAGGATTCACCGCCTTTCCAGGTTGAGTAGCTCGGGATGCAAGAAACGCGGCTATACTATCTGTGGTTCCAGTGCAAACAACACAATCTTCCGGGAAACCTGTACAAGAATTTACTCAATACGATAAGGCACACAAGTATTTTTCAAGGAAATTATAGTAAGGGGCTTTAAAAATAATGTACTCAACATGATAAACGAATACAAGCTACTTTTCACAAGCAGAGGAAGATGTGTACCAAATTTTGTTCTTATGTCCTCCTTAAGGGTGCCAATTATAGTTCCTGGAGCTTGGACAGTTGGCAGAACACGTGAATATGGCTGGGACTTCAGCCAGGAAGGATAAGACTCGAGTTCAGGATCATAGCCAACCTATGCAAGAAAATATTAGCCATGTATCAGATGTTGAAAATAACATATCTGACTTCAGAACGTCAATCTGAATTCAAAGACTACAAATTCACGCCTCTTAAGATCAAACAAACAGACCATAACTCATTTTGAAGTTTAAAATTAGAACAACAACAACAACAACAACAACAACAAGGGTACCCAATCCCAGCATAAGCCGGGCTATGGGGGAGGTATGATGTAGACAGACCTTACCCCTACTCAAAGGTAGGGAGGCTGCTTCCAGATCCACCGAAGTGGAAGGGACCTCCGGCCCGAAAGTAAAAAATAGGGTTAGATCCACCGGATTGGAGGTCTAAACCAGATCTCAATCTCAACTCTCGATCTCACGTTCTCATCTCGATCTCAAGAATAAAAGATTTTCAATCTCAGATCTTAGATCGGAGAAAAAAAAGCCGTTAGAATTGAGAGAGAAAGAGAGTAGAGAGAGAGAAGAGAGAGAATACATATACTAGTGGGTAACTTCAATCTTTATATATTCTTGAGATCAACAAAATTAGAAACGGGGTCTTTATATATCGAAGGTGATTTCAACAAAAATCCCAACAACAATAACAATCTGGTGCTAAATGTGTATCAGAATCCATACGAAGATTCCAAACGTAGTCCTTTAAACCTCAAAAGTGAAACTATGCGTATAGACAATAGAATCATACCTTTAACGCGTTATTGTAGTCGGACACTCCAATTTTACCATGAAGAATCCACAATAGCCAATCAGCTTGGTGCATTAGCACTGCAGACTCGTTAGTCGAATGGCTCGAGGTCCACCATGAAACGAGCTTGCATAAGGTCGAAGAACCCGAGCATACTGTGTGGTTTGAAGGGGCAATGGATTTTACAATAGGTAAAGCGTCAGGACAACTCTCGTTATACAGTAAAGGTCTTGCTAAAGCTTCTCCAGTTTTGCTGCAGATATGAACAGAAGTAGTATATATTGATTTTAAGGTCAAATAGACTTCAAGAGTCCAAAAATGTTATCTTAGCTTAATTTAGTAATCACATAATGGAGATTAATTAATGGCCCGCTTTAGAATATTAAAATTAAAGGCTGTGCTTTTAAGCCATAATGGAAGGAAGCAGTACCTGTCTAAAATCAGAGTAGTTGCAGAAGTACCGTCAATAGAGATGGAAATGATAAATGAACGTAGAGTAATCGGTATATCTTCAAGAAGAGAAAAAAGTGTTGTTTTCCATGATCCCACCCAGTCGACTGCATCACCACTCTTCCTAGACAACAAATAACAATCTTGTACAGTCTCTTAAACAAATAGGAATATAATCAATACCCTGCTACTAACAAACATGAGAACTAAAAGCATGCCTCAAGTTTTTATCATGAGACCTCAATAACTTTGTGTGAATCAATGAACATATCAAGCGATATATGTGTTGAGATAACACGTTGGATTCGAAGTCATATGTAACATCTCTTTTTGAAGCTTAGATTTTCTTCATAAGCTACCATGTAAACCGAAATGTTAATATAAATCACCAACCATGTAAAAGTAATGTTGGAAATTATGTTTTTCCAAACAAGTGAACCCGCCTTTACACTATCTTCAAAAGATCCAGCCCAGAACCTCAGCTAGTAAATTTGATTCCTCCTCTTCTGTGTAAGCATCTGGGTTATTAAGGTCAAATGGACCGATAATTAACTTCCAAAATGAGACCATTTCATATTGGTGTTTATATTAGTTATTTATGTAAAAGCGTAGACCTTTTTAACATGTGCTTCGTATTGGAAAATATTTTGGCCTTACACTGCAAAATGTCAGAAGCTCTAAAGGACTACTTGTTTAGACCAATTCTCACCGAGTAAACAGAACTGGCAATCACCTACTTCCATTATAGGGTGGGTGTTTAGAAATGTAGTCAACTTAAGTCCATTTTTTTGTATATATCTAATCCCACTTAAAACATTATGATTAAGTGTAACTTTCAGATATTGGTAAGTATGACATTTTTTAAAGGTTTTCCCTTGGTTAAGGTTACCCAGGGATGGTGAGCCATTTTTGACTCATTGTAGCGGTCTAACATGGGTTAGCGTGTGGTCAATTCCAACCATTTCCCTGGCCATCTCCAAATATGCCTAGGGCAGGATTTGAACCTAAAATTTCACTACACCAACTTGGTGATGATTTACTATATAGAAAAGGATAAACGACGCATTTGCCTTCTATTCCCATATAAAATGTTATAATTTACTATTGGTTGCTATCTTTTTTATAGTAACATATAATATAAACATTGATAAACTCAATCAATATAATAAGGCATAAGATTTATAGCTATATAAAAAACTTACCAAAAACATGGGATAATCTCTCTTGCCTTCGGAATATATAATCCCTTCCTTGTCAATAATCGCATATCTTGCTCCAGATGTGCCGAAATCCATCCCTAAATACAGCTTAGCCCCCATTTCAACGTCACTACTTAAATCTCCTTTACAGTTACTCCTAAATCCCATGTCTCTACTTGGTATTAATTTATCTGCAATGTTTTGCATAAAGTAACTTTCTTTAAATTACATACACATAAAAAAAAGTTAAAACTTTTTGATCATTGAGAATTCAATGTCCACAAAATGGCTTACATTTATATCTCCAAGATTGCATTACGTTTCTTGATTTTGATACATTTGCAATGTAGTAGTTGCATGACTCAGCTCTTGGAATCTTCAAATGACAACTACCTGTGAAGTAAAAATTAGTGAAAAATAAGTTATAACTTTGACAAAATAAAAAGTGTAACTAATGAAATCAATAATTGCAACTTTGCAAGTGTGGAATGAAAATGTACTTTGTTGAGATGAAAATGGTTGGAGAGAGCAGATATGGACCATGTGGTGATAAAATGAAGTTGTCATTTGTTATGGATAATATGTACTTTGTTGAAGGATAGAAGGTTGAAGGGGATGCGTGATTCCCACAATAGTAAAATAAACAAGTTTTATATTATAATGGGCAAAGTTGTAGTCGGCTTATTTTATCGGCAAGTTGGATCGGCTCTTTGGCAAGATTATAGCATGTGCATCGTTAAGTTTTGGCAAGTCAATCGGCAAGTTGGATCGGCTAGTTTTGGCCGATTGTGGCTACTCTTTGGCAAGTTTTTTGTTCACAAAAACAAGGAAGGGACCCACTTTTCTTTTTTGTTTTTTGTGTTTAAACCCATGAATCGGCAACTACACCCTCTAAATTTGGCAAATATAGGCAAATTTTTGGATGAGGATTCCTAAAGTTGGGGAACTTGACTAGTCAAGTTAAGAGAATCATGGCCCTTTGGATTAAAATCAAGGGCCAAGATTCAAATATCTTCTTTGAATCTTGGCCCTTGATTTTAATCCAAGGGTCATGATTCTCCTAACTTTACCCCTCAAGTTGTTTTCAACTTTAGGTGATCTCCATCCCAAATTTTTGGTAAAAATTTTCATAGCCACATGGCGCGTTTCTATTGGCTGGAAAACTTGCCGATTTGCCAATTTCGGCTCTACACCCTTGCCCCTTAATTTAAAATAGATATGTTACAGATACATATTATCATTCTTTAAAGGTGAAATTTCATTAATATATTTCTAATTTTATATAACTATATAAAATATAATATGTAATTGTTTTAGATCTATCAAGTTTGGTGATAGGTTTATTAAACTTTCATAACACATTAGTGGTAAGGCAAACACTTTGTGACCTTAATATCTCAGGTTCGATCCCCGCTGGACACAAAAAAAAATTCCTTTAAGGTACCCGTTACCAATGAAGCCTAGACCCATATGTGAAGTTTAAATACGCGGGTTAGATCCTTCGGGGTGCCCAGATCATGTGGGGATTAGGATGGAGGTATTTTACCGGCATCATATGGCTCATACGGGGTGGGTCGATGGGTATCCAATTATGGTACCGGGGCTAGGGTTCCCCCATTACCCTTTTTTTTCATTATACAACTACTAGAAGAATACCTGCGCGATGCGGCGGTGATGGCAGTGACGGGTGGTGATGGCGTGCGGCGGTGGTGGAGGTGACAGTGGTGGCGACAATGTAATGGTAATCATCCCACAGCCTGCCGCATTGCTCCGTTGTGTCACTTGCTTAAACCCCAACAACCTCGTTTTCGATACGAAGAGTGGCACGATTGGTTTACCGAATGCCCGGTTACTGGTTGCGGCTGCGGAGATATCGAACGTGTCTATGAAGAATGCAGAGATGGAAGTGGGTCAAGAAGCTGACCGCAGAGGGAAAGTTGCTACGGATACGAGGAAGAGGGCTAGAGAGGCAGTTAATCGTGTTGTTAGACGTATGGAAGTCGAAAAAAGGAAAAAAGAAAGTTAATAATTATTATAATGTGGCAATGTATTATTTAAGGGTAGAGATTATTGAAAAGTTAATGAAGTACTAATAGTAGCATATATTATAGTTACAAAGATATAACTTATATCTATTGGTTTTGCAGAGGTAAGTTGAGGCTAATTAATGGGTATATATGCCAGTTTGTTAGATTGGATTGATGGGTTAATAAATGACTATTTTGATGAATGGCGGTGGCAGTAACGAATGTTGGCGTGCGGCGGTAGCGTCGACGGTGACGGCGGTGACGGTGTTGGCGGCGGCGATTGGTGGTGGTGGTGGCGGCAAGTAGTGTAAGTTATTGATGTAATGTGGTTTTGATGAATTGTGGAATATTGAAACTTAAAATTCAACAAAATGAGATTTGCTTTATAATATAATATAGATGTAGATAGATAATTAGATTAGGGTTTGACCGTAGATTTGTGTGGGTTGAAATTGTTAGGGGTATTTTGGGTACATTTAATGGATGAATGAGAAGAATGTTGAATTTGTGGGGGTAATTCAGGTATTTCAAAATTTTAATTAAGTAAGGAGGGGTTGAGTTTGTTTTATAAGGTATTATAGATATAAATATAAATACCACAGTAATTCTATATATATATATTATTATATATTATATATATATATATATATATATATTTATTTATTTATATATATATATGTATGTATGTATTAAATTTACACTCATGTCAAATATACAGTAAGTTTACAACATTTTTAAAATACTATACTTGCCTCTCTAATTTAGAAACGTTTTTGTCGACGTTTCCATGTATATATTTAGGGTGAAGATTCCCTCAAGTTACCTCAACTTGAGGGGTAAAGTTAAGATGATCTCAACCATTGATTAAAAATCAAAGGTTAATCTCTATTTATACTATTTCTACCACATTATAAAACATTTGTTCCCGTCAAATTTTTTCAGCTTTTCAACTAAGTTTTTGAAAACCCTATAATGCCCATATTATTTGTTTACTAATTTAAATATATTTATCTAAAATAACCCTTAGAGGAAATTTCAGTCACTCATTTTCATCTCTCTCCTCAAATCTCAACCACTCATTTTTTCCTCTCTCCTCCATAAATCATTTTATTACTCTAATTCATTCAAAAAATTTATCTCAAAAACCGTACATCGATAAATTATAAAAATTATATGGGTGTTCTTAAAATTTCATGCTCTTTCATTAGAGAGGTCATTCGATATACTTTCGATGAATTTTTAAATCCGAGGGCGAAGCCCATACGGCTAAGGCATTTGGCTATCACACTCTATGACCTATCACCTCCTAACAATCTATGACCTATCACCCCCATCATCTCACCGCCGCGCGAGTACTTTCTCTCGTATTTAAAGATGATTATTGAATATTGACCCTTGATTTTAATTCAGTCGCCATGATCTTCCTAACTTGACCCCTCAAGTTAGTACTAACTTGAGGAAATCCCCACCTTTAGTAGGGAGATCTATTTTCTATTTGCCATGATATATTTTTTTTGATGAAAATAACATATGATTGTTTGGTGAGTTCATTTGGCTCATTTGATTCAATGGAATAATATGGGATTTTACATTTTAGAGGCTACCCAATGCCAAAGACTCATCCCTCAAGGACTAGTCTCTGTCAGCGCCACATCAGCAAAAAGCACTCCAAGGACTAATCCCCCCAAAACACACCCAATGCACTCATCCATCAAGTACTAGTCTTTGACCCACCAATTATTTAATTCTACCCTTTTATCCAAACTTTACACTTTTAACCCTTCAAAATCATAACAAACTAAAACATACACAAATAAAAAACACTTCATTAAAAATAAAAAAAACCACCGATTTATTTAAAAATAAACACAAAAAAAAAAAACATTACAATACTTCAAATAAAGAAAACACACATAAAACATTACACAATATAATTAAAAAAAAAAACATTACAACATAAAACTTATTTCTTCATCTCATAAACTGCTTTGGCACTTATGAGGAAATGCTCCAAGGTGGTAACCGCACAATCAAGTTGTTCCAGAGCAACTTGAATCTTGTCGAACTTTCCCTGCAAATAAGTAAAGTATTGACACTCAAGTTCAGTACAATACCCGGTTTGTATGTATCTGATTTGTTCTGCACACCATTTCTTCTTCGCACTTAGCTTTCGCATAACTGCAACAAGTTCCTCTCTGAACAATTGGTGGCCGCAAGGTCTCGAAACACGAAGATACATACTCTTTGTTTCTGCAAGATGAGATCAAAAGGGTGAAGAGGGTGGTCCGTGATGTTTTTGAGGCCGGTCACACGTTGGGTGACCAATGCACTTGGGCCGAATCGTACCACGACAACTGCGGAGAAGACAAAACAACGTGGGAAGTCAAATGTCCGCAACACGACAAGTGGTGGCTCAATGAAAGAGCTTACCGTGGCTTAGGGAAAATGTCAATCAAAGATGATGACGAGTAATCGAGACGTTATTATGTATTTCGTGTTTTAATCATGTAATGTGTTCTTTAATTATGTGTTTTAATCATGTAACATGTTTTGATAATAAAATGTGTTTTGATAATAAAATGTGTTTGATTGTTACAAAAAAATAGCCGTTAAGGACTAAAAGTGACACTTCTAGGAACCACTTTTGATAAAAATGGCTGATAAGGGACCTGTTTTGCCAACTTTCCAAACTCACAAGTAGCCGTTAGAATTCAAAAAAAATAATAAAAAATAATTAGCCCGCTCCCTCTCGTCCCTGCAGGGACTATCCACCGGACGAAACCCTCGAACGAGCGTGGGACGAGTCCCACCCAATGGTGTGGACTCGTCCCTGGAGGTCGGACGAGCGCAAGAACGAGCCCACTTGGCAGCCTCTTAGTCATTGAGATTTATTCGTCAAATGGTCAAATGTGAGTTGATGTTTCATTAGTGAATGAAATAACAACTAAATGAAATTTACAAGGTATTGGGATAAACATGATAATTAAATAGGTTATTATTATTGGGTGAAGATCCCCTAAAGTTAGAAATAACTTGAGGGCCCAAGTTAAAATCCTCTCAACCTTTAGATGACAATCAAATGTTGAGATTATTTTTGAATCTTAACTCTTGATTTTTATTCAAGTGTCAAGATTTCCCTAATTTGTCAAGTCGGGAAACTCGAGGGAATCCTCACCCATTATTATTTCATTGTTTTGTTTGGTATATATTAACTATTAATGCATATTTTCTGGTATATATGCATAGATGGGCGAATGGAATGATGTTCCTGTACCAATGACAAAAACACCCCATACTGTATTTTGTAACTATGTTACATTCTGAAGGCAAATATGAAAATCTATTTTTCATGTAGAAATGAAATTTGGGGGGGAAAAAACAATCAGGGATGATGTTGTGCTGGATGGATGAAAAAAACAATTTTTTAAATAATGAAATTATCACTTGAATTACTCATTCTGTTCCATACATTAAAACAAACATATATTTTTTATTTCATTGAAATGCTTATTTTCATTCCAACTACCATTACCATTGCATTTGGTACATGGTAATAACTCATTCAATTATCATGTCTATTCCATTACTTGTCTTTCTATTATTATCTTATTATTCCGTTTAGACCAACCAAACATACTGTTAGTGTCTTAAGCTTTTATGTTCACTAAACTTGACTAGATTTGTGGCCACTCTTAGTTGAGTGGGCACAAACGCACAACACATTAACACACTAAACGAGCACAAATCTAAGTACACCAATTACTAGAGAGCGTTTGGAACACATATAGTCTTATTTATTTATGAAATACTCTATCCAAAAGTTGTCACACAAGTGAAGTCACGATAAACACATCCATCATTATCCTGACGACATTTGATAGCTAATAAATGTATGTTAGATTGTTATCTTGACGATACACTTTTTAGTGATTAATTCTCTCACATTATATAATGCATGATGAATCCCGTAACTCTTATTAAATGAATGATACTTGAATTGACCCAACTTTTAATTTTATGTTGTTTGTCGTTGTTTGGTTACGCCAATGATGACTAGTCCAACTGGTCAGAGACATTCTCAGGTTTTACCCAAGATCTTGAGTTCGATCCTTGATATGACAAGTCTTGGGGTTTTTCCTCCGAATACTTGTAACGGCCTATAGTCAACATCTCGTTGTCTAGGGTACGTGCAAAGCTTCACCATTATACGGTGAGGTTTCCCTGATGTCCTGTCCCGACTGAATGTTCGAAAAAAATGTTGTTTGGTTACGTCATACTAACTTAAAACATGTGTAATGGTATTAAAAAAATCTTTACTATACATATTATTATTTTAATGACAAATGTTGTCTTCTTATTATCATGTCACTTTTATTTTTTATAAGGTTTTCCATTAATAAGTTTTGTCAAATTGTTTGGCTTTGAAAGTTAAAAAAATTATTAATCAAATTGTATTATAAATGGTTTTATTTCATCACATAACTCACAAACAAGTTTTAGTTTTTTTTAACGATTAACTAGTAAAATTGTTTGGATACTTCTTATGGAGTGACCCATTGACGAAAGGTCATCACTTAGCCAACATATCTAGCTCCACAATTGTTTTTGAAAATACTATTAGTCTTATAAAATTTTATAAATTGTATATTAATCAATTTAGCTGAATTTATCAATTACACAAGTACATTAATATTATTAACTATAACTATTTCAATATTAAAAAACTTAATACTTAGCTCTAAAATCATTATCTTATTTTAAAGAAATTATAGTTAGCTAAATTATATGAGTAATGATTCATAGATGGATGCCCGCGCGTTGCGGCGGCTAAACGATGATGGTTTTGGGGATTTATGGCTGCGGTGGTAATGGACTGCGGTGAGTGACGACGGTGGCTGGTTATGGTGAGATATGTATGTTTGTGTGTGTGTTCAGTGTGAGCAGAGGAGAAGAAATAGGAAAATGAGGAGGGTGTAGGATTTTGTTTGTGTACAGAGTATTTTGGGTAGAAAAAAATACTGAATTAAGAACTTCTAGTTTGTATAATTGTATTATTAGGGAGTATGAATATGGATATATCACTAAACTGTACAACATTTTAAAACATATTTTTAGGTAATATAAAACTAAAAATGATAATATCACCCATTTGAAATTCAAATTTGTTTAAAAACCACAATTTATTTATAGTAAAATGAAAACAAATAAAGGAAACTCTTGATTTACTCGATCACTCTAGAAAAATTCAAATTCATTTAAATTTACATTCACACGTTCTCCTTTCAGTTTCCCGCTCATCCGAAAAAATTACCCCGCTCAAACCACCCACTCCCCCACAATAAAAAACCTTAACCCTAGCCCACTCTCCCATTCCCCTCTCTTTATTCTCTCTTCTCTCTCACACACACCCAATGGCCGGAACAAGAAGCAAACGAAAATCAACCGCTCCTCCCAAAAACAGCAGATCAAATAAGAAAACTAAAGTATTAGAAGACAAAAATCCAGAAGCTTCTTCTTCCAATGCTGTTGCAGATCTGGATGAAGTTCTGACCGTCGTTGAGGAAAATGTTCCGGCCGTCGTTGTGGAAAATGCTCCGGCCATCGTTGAAGAGAATAATCCGGCGGTCGTCGAGGAAAATGCTCCGGCGACAAGCTCTGCCGGACCATCAAAGGAAGTCAAGGCAGATGAGGAGGAAGAAGAGAGTATATTGATCGGTGATCCTGTTCCTGAGGCTGAAGCACGAAAGAAATGGCCGCATCGATATCTGTCAACAAAAGTATGAATTTTTACTCTGCAGTATTTTATTTTCTTTTATATTCATAAGTATATATAATATATTAATTTTAATTCCATCATCTGATAGAATTGTACATTATGTATGTAATGGTTTTAAGATTAGTTGTATAATTGTATTGATATAACTGTATTGATTATATGTATGATTATGTAATTCCATTGCTTTAGGAACATGATAGTCGAAATAAATCTAGCAGGCAAATAGGAGTATATTACTATTTAAAAAATAATAATAAAAAAGGATTAGACTTTATGATGTGTGAATGTTGTTATAAGGTTTTTGAATCTTGTAATTTAGTTACTAAATTGTTTGTTAATTTTTGTGTTTATAGAACTCAGTATGGACCGGAACTATGGGAATACCCAAAGGGTAAGTTTTTACATTTGATTTATAGTTTTGGTTGTATTTATGTACATTTATGTTGTTCTGACTTAATTGCAGAAATGAGGCTCCCAAAGAAATCATTCAAGCAAGACGACACTACACCGAAGCGCTTGTTGATGGACGTGTGCATTTTAAATTGGGAGATGATGGTTTTGTTTATGTAAGTGTTTCATTGTTTATTGTCTACCTATATATATTTCCAATTTTGTAGTAGCTCATGATTTGTAGACACACTTAATTTGATTGAGTTTTGGTAACAATTACTGGTTTGTTGATTTTGAAGGCTGGAGATGACGAGGAAAGTTATATATGTAGAATTGTTGAGTTATTTGAAGGAGTTGATGGCGAACCATACTTTCGTGCTCAATGGTTCTATAGGGCGAAGGACACGGTAGTTTATCACTAATGGCTTTTGATCTTGATTTTTGACGGTTGGTTTCTATTTTAACTTACACATGATTTGATTACTATTTCAGATAATAGGCGAGTGTTCTGATCTAATTGATGCTAAGCGCATTTTTTTTTCCGAAGTTAAAGATGACAATTCTCTTGGATGCCTGCTAGAGAAATTAAAAATAGTCCGAGTTCCTCTAGATGTATGACATTGTTTTTGGTGTTTTTTGCAAAAGTTTAACCATTGTTTTATTGCTTATTAATTTTGATTTGGTTTTTTAGGCGGATGTTGCTACTAAAAGGGCATTGCTCTCTAATGGAGATTTCTATTATGATATGATGTATCTAGTTCCATTTTCTTCTTACCAAAATTTACCCATTGGTAATTGTTTAGTCTAATTATATGTTATTTTTATATGGTTAACATAAATAGGTTCCTAATGACTCTAAATGTATGTAGATAACGAGCCAGATGGCGATGAATCTGAGTCCACAATATCCTCAGAGTGCAATTCTAATGCGTCAGTTTCTGAGGTTTCCCAGATTAAAGAGGGCAAAAGATCTGAAATGACGTTGCTAGATCTTTATTCCGGCTGTGGTGCGATGTCAACTGGGCTGTGCTTGGGAGCAAATATGGCAGCTGTGAATCTGATTACTGTAGGATTTTTTACCTATCATTTATTTGTATGACAAATGTGAATATTGTGCTAACTGATTTTTACATTTGTTTATAGAAATGGGCCGTAGATTTCAATCAACATGCTTGTGATAGTTTAAAGCTAAATCACCCAGAGACAGAGGTATGTTCCTTGGCTTCTTTTATTTCTATGTTTTATCTTCTTTCACTAAATGTGTTGTATACTTACTTAATGCAGGTCCGAAATGAGCCAGCTGAAGATTTTTTGCAGCTGTTAAAAGAATGGAATAATCTTTGTCAACGTTTTTCTTTGATTGGTGGTGGTGATTTACAGTCTAGTAGCAATCCTGTGAGTGTTGAGGATGATGTCGCTAATGATGATGATGGTGAAGATAATGATTTGGTTGATGAGGAAGCCTTTGAAGTCGAAGAAATTTTGGCAATTTGCTTTGGAGACCCCAAGAAAATTAAGTTACCTGGGATTTACTTCAAGGTATTTCTGGTTTGTTAGGAAAAATTCATCATATAACTATCTTAAGTGTTTGTTTTAGTAATCACTTATGGACAGAAGTATATTTACTATTATTATTATTATTTAAACTTTTAAATACAATTAATAAGTTATGTTCACTTTACTGGTAGTTGGACATAATATTTTGGTGTTAGATACCAAATCTATGTGAACATATTATTTATCTGAAAATGATCTTGGATGCTGATTGAGGTTCCACACTTGATAGAAGCTTCTAACTGTAAGTGATAAAAAACTTTTAATGACGATATATAATGGTAGCAATTTAGAAGATGTTATGAGAATCTATCTAACATGTCTTTAACAATTGATCATTTATATGGACAGGCTGTGCATTTTGTATTGATTTGTAGATTTAGTTTCTTTCTAAACTGTATGATCTTTGATAAATACTCTTTTTTTTGTACTTTATCAGCAAGTTATGTATGTTATTTGTTATTTTAGTTTCAAAGAAAAGACTTGAAGTATATTGTTTTTTTTGTTCTTACATTACCAGATTCGCTGGAAGGGTTATGGCCCAGAAGAAGACACATGGGAGCCTGAAGATGGCTTGGGGTATATTGTTAAAACAACTATTTTTTATTTATGTCTTGTGTACAAATTAAAGTTGCTGACATCAAAATAATTTCTAGTGATTGTGAGGAGAAGCTGAAGCAGTTTGTTCAAAAAGGCTTTGCAAACAAGATTTTGCCTGTACCTGTATGTACAACCTTTTCCTTACTTGTGCATATACATATATTGAAATTTTTGGATGTTGATTGTCCTATTTAATTGTTTCAGGGTGGTGTGGATGTTATCTGTGGAGGCCCACCTTGTCAAGGCATAAGTGGTTTCAATCGATTCAGAAATAAAGAAAAACCATTGGAAGATGAAAAAAACAAGCAACTACTTGTGTATATGGATATTGTTGAGTTTTTGAAACCGAGGTTTGCATTGATGGAAAATGTTGTTGACATCGTTAAATTTGCAAAAGGATATTTAGGAAGATATTCACTTGCTCGGTTAGTATCAATGAACTACCAAGCTCGTGTTGGGTTAATGACAGCTGGTATGTATGGGCTTCCACAATTTAGAATGAGGATGTTTATGTGGGCTGCGGGACCTGGCGAGGTGAGACTTTTTGTTTCTAAGTTTGTCTATTGATTTTTTATCATCAATTTATTTATTATCGTTTATGTTTTTCAGAAACTACCGCAATATCCGCTACCTACCCACAAGGTAGTTTCAAGAGGAAACTCTCCTCTTGAGTTTGAGGTACGATTTGGTAGTCTGGTTTTATTTGCTAACATGAATTATTTTTATTTTATTTTTTCTAATTGACTTTTTTTTTACTTAGTCAAATGCTGTTACTTATGATGACCTAAGTGCTGTTGTGTTGGAAAAAGAACTCTTTCTAGAGGACGCAATATCTGATCTACCCTCTGTAAGTACAAAAACAGTTGTTTGGACACATGTTACAAATAAACTTGTTAAGATTTTTTGTGTTTCTATTTTTAGGTTACAAATTTTGAGGAAAAAGATGAAATTCCATACAAAGAGTTGCCGAAAACTGAGTTTCAAAAGTTCATAAGGCTTAAAAAACAAGGTTAATCACTACACTTTTGTTAGTTTATACTTTTTTGGTCTAAATATATAAGTACATTTGCGTATATATATGGGCTATTCCTAACAATTGTTAATTTTATATCTTTAGAAATGCCTGGATTTTCCGGGACTATAAGTGTGGATTCTGCCGATCATTTATTGTATGATCATCTGCCATACAAATGCAATGATGATGATTATCAGCGTGTTTGCCAAATTCCCAAGAAAAAGGTTTGCTTAATTCTTAGTTGCATTATTTCATGTTTTATATGGTGGTGTTATTGTAACTCACATGCTTTTATTTTTAGGGAGCAAATTTTAGAGATTTGCCTGGTGTTCGTGTCAAGAGTGATAATCATGTTGAATTTGATCCGAATGTTGAGAGGGTTCTTCTAGCTTCAGGAAAGCCCTTGGTAAGTGTGGAAACTGCACCAACATGAACCTGGTGATAGTTGTTGATTATGATCACGTGTTGACTATTTTTTAAAATTGATGATAGGTACCTGATTATGCAATGACATTTGTTGATGGGAGATCGTCTAAGTAACCTTTCTATTTGGCTTTGGGTTTATATATATGTATATTATATGTGTGTTACGAGTATTTGTTAACTGCACTTTTAAATTTTATCAGACCATTCGGCCGACTTTGGTGGGACGAAATTGTACCAACAGTTGTCACTAGGGCAGAGCCTCACAATCAGGTAGATGCAATATAAACAATATTCTAAATTTTAGTTTAGCATATCTGTTAACTGCTTTTCAATTCTATTCAGGCAATTCTTCATCCTGCCCAGGACCGTGTTCTGACCATTCGTGAAAATGCTAGGCTTCAAGGTTTTCCTGACTACTACAAGCTTGTTGGTCCTATTAAAGAAAGGTATGAAAACTATGGAAGCTTTATTGTTTCAATAACTTCATAACATACGATACTCCCCATTGAATTGATCATTTCAATATTCTATACATGATTCATGTTATGAACTGTCTTCCCAGATACATGCAAGTCGGAAATGCTGTGG
Organism: Erigeron breviscapus; assembly: GCA_034093135.1. Lineage (NCBI taxonomy): Eukaryota > Viridiplantae > Streptophyta > Magnoliopsida > Asterales > Asteraceae > Erigeron > Erigeron breviscapus. The sequence continues at coordinate 288,165,121 of CM067167.1, forward strand.
CTGTTCCAGTTGCTAGGGCGTTGGGTTATTCCCTTGCGATGTCATGCAAAGGTACTGGCGGTGAAGGACCAGTGTTTACATTACCCAAGAAGTTTCCTAATCTTGAGACAGCTGCATCCGCTCCTTTAATTGAGGAGAATCAGTAGGTGATTTCTATCAATGATATGAACAATATTATTTATGCATTGGGAGATTTGCAATGAACACATTTTCTATGTCAATCTTTTGTAATTTATTAGTTACATTTTGCTCACTGCGGTTGTTGGATTCTTTTTCTAATCTAAGCAAATGTTCGTTTCTTTGGTCCCTCTTGTTGAAGTAACACTAATGTGATACAGAGTTTGCTTTGTGTTTCATAAAATTTAAAAATTCTATTGTTAGTTTACACATGTAGTTTATGTATAATAATAATTAGCCTATTCAATTTTCCATACATAAAGAAAAAGGCAGCATTCTTGGGGTATGTGACTTCTTCCAGTCGATTGATACTTGTTTATGCTACTGTTATCGTAATCATTGCAGGCTTCTTTGCTAACATCTTTATCAGTCTCTGTAATGGGTTGATTAGGTTTGAAAATAAACAACCCATGGCTAGATCCAGGGTTCATAAAAAGCCACGCATGCACGTCCCATAGCACCTCGATTGGTTGCTTGTTCACCATGACTATTTGGTTACCACGGAACTTCCATTGCAAATTTCTTATGTGGATCAGCACAATTCCATCAATGCTTATCCACATTTCAGGGTCTTTTGGTCCTATTGTTGAACTTTCAACCACAATTTTGTAGTCTTTTCTATTTTTATCAAATTTTGCTCTTGTTGTGAAACTTTTCTTTCCAAACATGTGCTCTTTCTTGAAGAACAGGAGAGCCTCAGCTGCACTCGGACATGATTTTGTCCTTTTGTATACCTTTTTTTTCAAGTCCCCCATCAACAGCACAACTTCCTCGTCACAAACTAATGCAACATAGAATTCTGAGCATGGTTCTGGTGACCCTGAAAACTTTGCTGACCGAAGATCCCAATATATGTCGATTGGGAGCCCATCAACCTCGAAAGTCTTGTAACTCTTTTTCCCCCAAAAATGCCATGGCTTGAGATCAATCTTGCAGTTGTGGCGATGTTTAGATTCCACACTATCTACAAAAATGTTAAGCGAGTGATTTATTATGTTTTTGGTCCAAAGTGCCATAACAGTTCGCCAATAGCCGCCAATGTATGCTTGATACATGCATGTAACCGTGCATTGTGCCGATTTTGTTGACGTAAGATCTTCTCCTTGCAAAATAGACATCGATTGATCCTTTGAGGTGACAAGAGAATCCATTCTTCGATCATGAGTTGAATATCTTCAAATCTCATGAGTTTTCCTCTATCAGAAGATCCACAATAAAATCATGTTAAAATAATTTACACGAAAATCGATCATGAAATCCTCTGAGGAAGCTTATGCTGGTTCTGATCAAGAAATCTTTTGCGTTATCCGTCTTCAAATAATTCCTTGAATGCATGAAACTATGCTAGAATTTCGATCAGTTTTTAAAGGGGATGGATATTAGATGTTAAAAAAAATATATGCTCATATCTCAAGTTTATTTTGCAAGAAGATAGAAGGAAAACGTTTAGGGGTAAGATTCCTAGAGGGAGACATGAAACATATATATATGCATATAAATTTCTCTACATATGTATTTAGAGGGAATAAAAATGCATAACTCAAATGCTCTATATATTTTATCTAATTTTATGAATCAAAATAAATGGACAAAAATGAAGGCAGGATCTATCAATGGACCAAAAAAAAAGAGAGTTCAAAATACTAAATTTAATTGTTTATGGTGAATATATAGATTTTATTTAATATAAATGGCAAGAAAAGAAAAACAATGAATGCCAAAACTTAACAGTGCAAACCTTTGTTGGTAAATTATTTGTAAGCGCACCAATTTTCATACAAAAATTTATAAACATACAATATCTTGTACTTCATCGATCGTTGACTTTTTAAAATAAGGTTATCTTTGCCATTTCCCACATTTTTTTCATTAAAAGCTGATATATCTGATCTGATAAGATACATGATCAGTCCATATGCAAATTTTACTACATGTGTTGCCTTTTTATGATAAAAACTGAATAAGTAGTCGAATGCTACTTATGTTATACGATAAATTCATTGACACGCGAGTGTGATCAAGCTGACGTACTTGGAAGCCTCTGTATGCATTCCAGCATTTGCATAGCCTATAAAAATCGTAACTAGAGAATTATCATTTATCAACATGTAAAACCTAGCTAAACAAGCAGTTTCAGCCGGGAAGTCCTGCTCAGCCTTGCACTAAAATATATTAATTAGAGAGATTGATCATGAAAATTTAGCTACAATACACTACTAATTTTATATGCAAGTATTTTTTCAAGAATATTAACTCACTAATCATCAAGAACTTACAAGTTAATGATCATCACTTTCAAGACAGCTCATGTATGATGTGAAGATAGAAAGGCAAGAGTTGAAAGGAATGAAGCCTGGTCCAGAGTTAGTGCAATTATGGTTTGCGAAATCTGGGCCATGCAACAGCCCTTCCATCTTACTGTCTTCCTAATTCCTTAATTTCGTTGCACATACATCTTGATATTTCAATGGACTTGCCCACATAATGGGTAAGTCTGTAACACGGTTCTACTATGCGTGATGTGGAGGAAGATGGAAATATGAAATGGATAGCTTTGGAATCTCTGTGTCTGCTATTAGCTAGAACTATGGCAGATGTCAAAATTAGGCATTTAAGAGCAATATTCGTCGCATGGTGAAAATCTAGAAGACAATGGATGGAATTCTGTCATATGTTTGGAAATGGGTCAGAAAGTTAGGTAATGAAGGACTGGTAGGTTAGGTGGTTGACATCTTTAGGACTTTGTGTTCTGTCATTGCATGATTGGTAGTTAATTTAGCATTTAGTCTTTGGTTGTATAGCTTGGCATTTAAAGTCGAATTAGACAGAACCACGCATCTCACGAAATTTGTACATTCAAACCAAACATGTCATACATCTCATGGTATGCCTAATGCACCATATGAGTCTCACATGCATATGTAGTGAGTGAAACATGCCATCTTTGGCCTACATACACTGTTTCTGTTTACGCAGTAGAATGTGATTACTTTGAATTTCAGGAATACTCGCATTATGTGGACAAAACTAGCTTTACTGGTTCTTCAAAATATTACCAACATAGTACAACACCAACACACACGAGTTTGGTATCTGGACGAAATCTTGGTAAAGAAAAGTACACATATTTTATAATCCACACAAAGAAGTAACCAACAATATGCATCGTCAAAATCCAAAGTACAACATTAATCACCAGCATGTCATAAAGTACATATTTAATTAAGTGACCAAATCCCACTTCCTTTCTCTTTTGGGATGAATTCTTGATTGCAGTTGACACCCCGTGTATCGATCAGTAATAGGCCTTCCTGGGATTACCCTGCAAATCAGCAGCAAAATTATTAAAATATAGTATCAAAAACTTGAGAAACAAGGGTTTAGGACTTTAGGTTATGGAACTACCGGACTTATATATGATGCATTATCATCTAAAATCATGTTAAACTACCGCCAAGCAACTTCAATATACATGGAACGCATTTCTTGAAAAAGAATTAGATAATTCCAAAATGGATATATGACCAATTTCATAAATAAGAGTCAGATGGTTATTCTCACCAGAGGATTTGGTCTGTGTTTGTACCCAAGCATCATACGCTTTTTATACTGCTCATATATATCATCATCAGGTGTTACTTCACCGGGTTTAGAAGCCCCAACACCTAAGTTATCCTTCTTCACATTACCAGCCATAATTGGATCAGCTATGCCACTACTAGAGCTTCCAAGTCCTTGCCCTGTGAGTTATTGTCAGAGCCAAAAACCAAGACGGCAGTGAGCATCATTAATTTTATACTCTATTATACTTGATGCATATATAAATATATATATATATATATCACCACAATACACACAAATTTATTTATTATTATATGATTTAAAAAGTTGAAAGCATTTATTTACTAATAGCTGTGTCGTTTTTTACCATGAAAAATAAAATAAACGTCATTGGAACAGGTTAAAATCAGCATTACTAGCTTTTCGTCAATGTTTTTAAGAACACTAAGACGTTTGCATATACCTTCAAACCAGTTAACCAGGACACATGAAAAGACAAATTGCTTGGGAAGAATAACATATCGCTAGTTCAAATAAAATGTTATTACCAATTTCACAAAACATTAGAATTTTAGAATAAGAGTAAAAATGATAGCTTAAAGGCAAAAAAGATGACCTTCTTTCCAACCCATTTTGGACAAAAGCCTATGGCCAACGTTGTCAGCCTGGATTCTTGCTTTATCTGCGGCTTCCTTTGCTGCTTTCTGTGCAGCAACATCGTTACAGCTAGCCATGAACTTGTCAAGCTCTTCCAGAGGTATATAATCACCCATGTGATGACCCCTCTTGCCACTACCTGTAGAGATATAAGTGAATATTAGGATATTTATTTCCCTACAAGAGATAAAAAGGAAACTTAAAAAAGACCAAGGCGAGAATATCTGGATAGGTAACAAATAGTCAAAAATATACCTTGAAGAGAAGCAGGAGGGGGCATCTCGTCTTTAGAGTGTTTTGGCTGCCTCCTCTTTTCTTCTTGTGCAGCCTTTTTCATATAGAATTCCATCATAGCTATCGGATCAGAAGCTGAGGGGGCTGTAGATTCATCTGCAATAGAAAATAATTAGTGCGAGTTTGCAAACGTTTGTAATTTGCAAATCATAAAAGCTTATTATTGTGTAACTTCAATAATTTGGTTATTTTTTGTGTACGACTATGTACATAACAAGCGTTACTGTCTATTTAACTTGTTTGATCTACAATACATGCCAATACCCTTTTAAACAAGGTGCAGAATCGCATAGAAAGAAAACAACAAAAAGAAATAACTGATTACCATAATCAGATGGTGCACTGTCTGTAGCTTCATATAAAGCTGCAGCAGGGGTCTGGTAATTTGAATGTTGCTGATGTGATCTTTGAGAACTATTATAGGCACTAGGTTTAGCAGCACCTGTTGCAACAAAAAATATTGCAAAAATTAGGCTGATCGACCAAATAAAGAACTGACAACTGTTAATCTGTAAACATGGCACAATCCAAATTAACATTTGTGCAAACAATATGGAAGAGCAATTTTGAACCAAATATAAAATCTTTTTGAGTAGAGCCGAATAAGTGAATCCTATATACACTTTACAAGGTAAAGTGCCAGTATTGGTCATTTTATTGGAAAACGTCCTGCTTTTCCTTTTGTGCAATTTCATGCTAATCGTCTGTGGAAAAAGTTTGGTTTGGAGTATGTGATCTTGAATGACCAGGACTTCTTCTGTTTAAATTTAAGTCTGAACAGGGTCAGTTGCATGTATTTGAGAATGGTCCATGGTTATTCAATGGTATTCCCGTTATGCTTAGGAAATGGGAGCCTGAAATCTGGTTTGACAAACCAGTTCTCAATAAGGTTGCCCCCTGGGTTAATAATTATGATTTGCCAGCTGTTATGTGGACTTATGATATTCTTAGCCATCTGGTCAGTTCTATTGGTGTTCCTATTGCTGTTGATAGATATACTGCCGAGATGTGTGAAAATCATAAAGGAAGGGCAGTTTTTGCTAGAGTTTTGGTTGAGTTCTCTTCTGAGAAAGATTTTCCTTTGTTTGCTGAGGCTGAGATATTTGATTCTGTTAGAAGGTTCAGGCTTGAATATCATTGGTTACCTCCTAGGTGCTCACATTGCAAGATATATGGACATAAATTTGATGATTGTAGTGTGAGACCAAGGACACAGAAAGAAATGGATATACGTATGGCTACAGCAGTTCCAGCTTCACAGGTTGGTCCATCAGGGACTAAGGATGGCCCAACAGGGGCCAATCAGGTTGATCCACTAATGACTCAGGCAGAAAATGGGTTCCAGAAGCCCAAGAGAAGAAAAAGGAGGCCCAAAAAGCCTCAATCATTTGCTATCCCTAAGCCCAAAGTCATTTATGTTCCTAAGAAGACCCAGGATTCAAAGGGTAAAGCTTCAGCAGTAGCTACATCTACCATAGCCACTACAGATCCATCAGCACCAGTTAGATTTCCTACTGCAACAGCTACAGTCCCTCAGAGACCTCTTCAGATTCATACAGATACTCCTACTGGCCCAGATACTCATTCAGGTACACAGGCTCATACAGATCATGATTCTATTCTTACTCCTCCTGGCCCTGCTGTTGAGATTCGGAACCAGTATGATGCACTTTGCCAGATTAACACTACTGATGCTAGTACTTTCTTAGCTGAGCCTATTGTTCCTACTGGGGATGATTTTGAGGATGAGTCTGATAGTGATGAAGTGCTTTGCGGTGACGGTGATACTGCTCAGCTCATGGGTTCATAAAGCTTGACTACTAGCTTTATTTTCATTTTTTTGTTTATATTGCTAGTTGATTGTTCTTGCTGTTTTGGGCCTGTCCAGTTTACTCAATTGATTCATTTCTTGCATCATGGGTCCCATTTATTATTTGCGGGAGGCCCGTGAGGGCATTTACTATGTAAATGTTTAAGTCTGGCATTCAGCCATGTTGCCTGTGCTTTCTTGTGATTAATACAAATTCTAGCCAGGGGTGACGACCTTTACCGGAAAAAAAGTTTAAATGGTCAATTTATTCACTAAATAGGTATAGTAGACATAATGTCCACACATTCAAGAATTACAAATTACATATAGTCCAACTTTCTGTAAGGATGGACTTCTAAATGCTTTTAGCAATCACATTTGTCAAATGTTAGTTCATAGAAGCCCTTCAGACATGGAATCCAGTTACTGTCTATGGGGTATCTCTTATATCAAATGTCACAGTTTAACTGAAAAAAAGAATAGCATTCAGGGCTATTGCACAAACCAGCGTGTTGTGATTGAGAGGCTGCAGATTGTGCCAGAGTCTTTTCCTCCTCAATAAGTAAATATTCATAATATTTGTAATCAGCACAGCTTTCATCAAACAAGAAACTGCAAAAAATATTAGTACATTACTTTTTTGGATATCCTCTATTGTGAACACAACAATATTGGTGATTGTATTGAGCACACACAAGAAAACAAGTGTTAGGAAGAAGAGAAATTGCAATTATCATAAATAAGGCCTCCTGAAGATATTTGTTTATAAAGTCAGGTTTAAATAAAATCACATGTGCATAGAGAAGCAGCCATAAATAGTTCTAACTGTAACAAACATACTTGAAGGGGGTATCTCCAGGATTCTTTTGACGTGTGATATGCTCAATCTGCCTTCCATTTTTAGCCACAAAACTTGCTAATCTTTCTGCGGCCTTCTTTACTGCGGGATCACTTGGACACGGGGGTGCTGCATGTCACTTAAGAACCGATTAAATCAAGAGCATGGACAATGGAATCTAAATTATTCTTGTAGCAGGCTGCCACAGATTCCAAATCTGTCACTGAATATCTCTTTCCACCAATGTTGATACAGGTATTATGTATTAGCTGCATTCATCAGACAAAAGTAATTCAAGAATGCTTTGTCCTCTTAACTTCATTTTAAAATAATCTCTTACAAATATTTTTCACTTTAGAAAACCGAGGACTTCCACCAACCACTAAAACATTCATGTATAACTTCAATATCACACGTTAGAAGAGAAAAGCTTGATGAAAAAAAAGTAGCATAATATAAGATGTAATTACCAACATCAATTTGTTTTAGTGACTGCACATAGACATCAGACTGATCAAGCTTTTGCCTTTTTATGGATCCATCAGCTGATGCTTTAACAGCTTCTCTCTCATCTTCATCCTCATCTTCACTTAACTTAACAGCAGGAGCCACAAGTTTAGATTTCTGTTTCAGGCTGAATGCAAGCTTGCCAGATGAAGGAGCCTTGCTGACTTTACCAGAATCACTAGCTTTAGAGCCGGCATTACTTACAGCAGGGTTAGGTTTCTCGGGACCTGATACAGTTGAATCTAATTTAGATCCTTTATCTTGCTGAAGTTGTTTGAACCTCTCCATAAATGAACCATCATTAACGAATAGCCTAGAAGCTGTTTCTTTCTCCATTGAATGGAGCCAAGGCTCTTCTTGCTGTTTATAGAAATCACTGATTCATGCGTAAGCTTACAGGCTATTAAATTAATAGAAAGCAAGTGATTATGTCAAAGAAAAAGAAAAGTTTGCTCAAATCAAGTAATGCTCGCAAAAACGTCGTGTTTCATATATGTAAATACAAATCAAAGAGTCTTTAACCTAGCAGTTATCGAGGTGACCCATAAACCAATAGGTAGTAGGTTCTAGTCCCGTTTGGGAGAAACTTTCAATAATAGTGTGTGATTATTTGTCTTTCCAGAGATAATAAAGGATTGATACATATATGTACATAACAACATACACAATAAACGCAGTTATTAAGGGGATTATACACATCTGAACAAAAGTCAAACACATCATATTGTAACAGCCTTGTATCCGCACAAATGAGGCGCCAAAAGTGGAGGAAAATTTTGGTTTTTTTAGGTCTGCAGGATGTGACAGTTCATATAGGGTGGAAATTTTGGGTTTTTTTTAGGTGTGCAGGGCCCGTTTATGTCAAAAACGTGTTACCTCTTTGAAGCTACCTTGTACGTGCGACTTTTATATTAAAAGATGTCACGTGTAGGTTTCGGGTCCAGTGGCCCGTTTCATCGACTTGGCTCCGTTACGGCCGTAGCAACACGATACTTGGCGTGGGCTAAACCGAGAAAAAGACGGCATCGTGGATGGTGGTAATGGGCACACCGACAACACTAAGAAAAGTTATCACGTCATCACCACCACACTACAAAACACACAGAACCACTTTTTATCCTTGGCTAGACCTCCCTATGTAAACATCTTATAAGTGGACATTGAACAGGGAAAGAGTTTGGAAACTGTCACAGTAATACCCCGGTTTGGTTGCGTAAATTTGAGTCAAATACTGACCCTCCGTGGGTAACCTGAACATGTAAAACCTCCTCCGTTTATCCGTTTTGTTGGACCCTGCTGATAACTACTGACTAATGGAAAAGCACAACACACACATACCCACAACTTCACAGCGTGACGGATATCAAACCAAAGCCACCGTCTTGAAGACCATCCTGGTGGTAGTATGATGTTCACATCAAACCGCGGGCATGAAACTAATACAATACGGCATACTATCGGTCTATCGGGAATGATCCAAGGACTGAAATTTCCTCCGGGTAACTTTAAGACCATTATCTAATATAATCAAATGGTCCCACAATATAACAAATACTTCTTGTAATAGTAGAGATGCCAATTTTAAAGTTAGATACTTTTGGGGATGGATTGAGTACTATTTTAATTAAATTTAATTCATACAACAATAAAAAGTCCAATCATATCATCAAAGTTTATTACTTTAATACAAATTAAAACAAGCCCAGAAAAACCCTAAAATTGATTTTAATAAATTCAACAGTACATGGATCAATCATAGTTTATGAATTAATGAATCGTAGAATACATACACATACATATATCTATAGATATAATTGATTAAATATAATATAAAAGATAGATGAAAAGACTCACCGATTGAAGAAATTGGGAGAATAACGAAGGGGTTGCGGATCAGGAACGTGAGAATGAACGGAGGATTTTGGGTGTTCGCTTTTTTCGATTTCTATTAAAAGCTTTTTTTCTTTTTTTTTTAATTCAGGGTGTTTCGGTAATTATAATTAGGATAAATTACAAATTTCGTCCCTAGGTTTGGTCGCAAATTGCAGGTTTCATCCCTAACTTCATAAAATTACAAATTTCATCCCTGACTTTCGTGCTCCGTCAACACTTTTGGTCCAAACCACTAACGAACCGTTAAAAATGAATTACAAAATTCATCCGTGTGTTCGGAGTTTTAAGGGGACGTCGAATCTGATGGTTGGGAAGTCGGGTATTGGTGGTGGTGACGGATCTTGGTCGAATATATATATACACACGCATATTATATACATATATATATACACACGCATATTCATATACATATACATCACAGCCTATCTATCTATATTGTTCCCGTATTGTCCCCGTACCATGTTACTGTATCTGCTTCCGTGCAACCTAGTGTATATGGTACCATGTATGAATATGCGTGTGTATATATATATTCGACCAAGATCCGTCACCACCACCAATACCCGACTTCCCAACCATCAGATTCGACGTCCCCTTAAAAGTCCGAACACACGGATGAATTTTGTAATTCATTTTTAATGATCGTTAGTGGTTTGAACCAAAAGTGTTGACGGAGCACGAAAGGCAGGGATGAAATTTGTAATTTTATGAAGTTAGGGATGAAACCTCCAATTTGCGACCAAACCTAGGGACGAAATTTGTAATTTATCCTAGGGACGAAATTTGTAATAACCCCACTCGTTACTCCCCGACTCGTAGTAAGTCTCGTTAAGTATGTGGGTTTGGTAAGGAGTGTGTTTATGAAAACTGGTTCGGATGATGATGGTTGTGACGTTTGTGTTTTGGTGCACTTTTTAAGTTTTTCGGGGTTAGATGTGGCCTTGGCTAATGGTTTCCCAGAAGCTCGAGTGTTCATCCACTACCTGTAAATAATCTGCGAACACAACACAACAAACAAACCTTAATAGCACCTGAGGTAAAATCAAAGCAAAATAAAATAACTAAAACAAGTAACTTTTCCGTGCAAGCACGAAAAAGGGTTGACTCACAGAATCTTAACCTAAAGTACTTAAAACCGCAGTCCCCGGCAGCGGCGCCAAAAACTTGATGTGTGAAATCTAGTTTAAAAATTTATAACAAGATCTACCGTTAACTGACTACAACACACTTACGGGCAGTGTACCCGTTCGTGTGTAATATAGGTAACTGGCAAGACCAGGATCGAACACAAGGACTGACTGTTGTACTAAAAGTTGTGAAAAATGTGAAACAAGTAAGGGTTGATATGTGACCGAGTTGTCACTTTGCGTTTCCGAAAGCTATGTAATTAACAAGTAGATAAAAGTACTCAACCGGCGTCAATCGAGAGCACACTAAAATAGTTTGAGTGTAAACAAATAATTAAAAAGCCATCTATGTCGAATCCGCTACACAAGAAGTCTAGGTTGCATATGGTTTAAGCTCAAAATTCATATAAGTTGGTTATGACAATCGTGACAAGACAAAAACACATTCGGCGTGCACTCCGTTTGTAAAATCGACTCAATCACCTAATCAATACAATTTCTTGCAACAAGTGGTACCACCAACCTTGTGACAATTCCTTGCGCTAACTAGTTTACTTGATTATCTAAATAACAACTTTATCTTTGTGAAAGAAACGTGGTACCACCATCCGTTAAATCCACTTAACAAAGTAATTTCTATTAAACTTGCATCTTTACTATCATACCATGACCTAGCAAGAGTTGTTCATAGACAAACAACTAAAACAATACTTGTATTCAACTAGTACCACTATCGAAAAACACAACTATCACCAAGTACACAAGAGTAAATATAAGAAATCACTTCATTAAGATCTTGACAAAATGTTAAGTAAAACCAACTTGAATTCAAAATAATATGCAACCATGACTAATTGTTTCACTTCATCTTCATAGATGTATAGGGATTTGGCTACTCATAACGAGAAGAACTAAATATTCAATTAAAGAAGAGAACATAATGTACCAAATATTGAGGAGAATTCCAAATCGAAGTTACAACCGAGCCACAATAAGTAACTATAGCCAAAATTAGTCTTCAAATCTTCAAATGATATTGGGGAAGTAAAAACCCTTGGAAAGCCCTTCAAAAACTGCTAGAGAGAAAAAGTGGAGGCTGGAGTGTCCAAGATTTTTTATTTAGGGTTGAGTGGGTGTTTGTATTTATACACAGGAGAGAGAAAATCCGTCAGACCAGCAATTTCTCGCGCCGCGAGCTCCATTCCTCGCGCCGCGAGCTCCATTCCTCGCGCCGCGATATCTTCCACAATTCGAACAGAGGATTGCAGAACAAAAACTCGCGCCGCGACTTTTCAACTCGCGCCGCGACTTTTCTTGATAGGTCGCGCCGCGAGAAATTCTGCTCGCGCCGCGAGGTTTGCTGGTGATCGGTGAGCGAGATCGCGACTAGGCTGGTGATCGGGATCGTGAACGGCTCGCGCCGCGAGGACCGAAGGTCGCGCCGCGAGTTTCTTCAGATTTCGTTCATTCCTGAGCCGCGACTAGGCTGGTGATCGGGATCGTGAACGGCTCGCGCCGCGAGGACCGAAGGTCGCGCCGCGAGTTTCTTCAGATTTCGTTCATTCTGCTTCGTTTTCGACCATGCTTCCATCGTTAGTGCATGTGGACCATTCCTAAGTCGTTTTCTACCATTTATGAGTGATGTACCTACTGTAGACCTGAAACCACTTAGCAAATACCATAAAGCCCCACAAAATATGTATAAACGGCTATAATTCGTATACAAAACGTCCAAATAAGATGTGAGAAACATGTATATATTGAGGTACATCAATGATCGTTAGTGGTTTGAACCAAAAGTGTTGACGGAGCACGAAAGGCAGGGATGAAATTTGTAATTTTATGAAGTTAGGGATGAAACCTCCAATTTGCGACCAAACCTAGGGACGAAATTTGTAATTTTATGAAGTTAGGGATGAAACCTCCAATTTGCGACCAAACCTAGGGACGAAATTTGTAATTTATCCTAGTTATAATTACCGAAACACCTGAATTAAAAAAAAGAAAAAAAGCTTTTAATAGAAATCGAAAAAAGGCAACACCCAAAATCCTCCATTCATTCTCACGTTCCTGATCCGCAACCCCTTCGTTATTCTCCCAATTTCTTCAATCGGTGAGTCTTTTCATCTATCTTTTATATTATATTTAATCAATTATATCTATAGATATATGTATGTGTATGTATTCTACGATTCATTAATTCATAAACTATGATTGATCCATGTACTGTTGAATACGTAGAATTTGTAATTCATTTTTAACGGTCGTTAGTGGTTTGGACCAAAAGTGTTGACGGAGCACGAAAGTCAGGGATGAAATTTGTAATTTTATGAAGTTAGGGATGAAACCTGCAATTTGCGACCAAACCTAGGGACGAAATTTGTAATTTATCCTTATTATTATTATAACTTATATACTTATATAAAGTTTATAGTTTATTATATTCTCAATTTCTGATAATGGTTTGTTGGTGTTTATTAGATAGACGAGCATGGTACCCGCGCAATGCGGCGACGATGACGGCGGTGTGATGGCGGCGACGGATGGTGATGGTGGTGGCAGCGTCAAATGGTGTAGGTAATTGATGTAGAGGTGTTTGATTTAAAAGGGGTAGTAGAGATATTTTATAATATAAGAGACTAATGGTGTAATTTAATATTAAGAGTTTGTGGTGATTTAATTCATTAAGGGTAATTTGGTCAATTCGCATGTCCCATTTTTTCTAAACTTTCAACATGAGGGTATAATTTTTATATAGTAGTATAGATAAGAGTAGAGTAAATTTGTTGTAAGAAAAGAAAAAGAAAAAAAAAAGGTATTTGATTGAGCTAATGTAAATTTAGGAATGTTTGATACTTTTATTAAAAAATATTTTTCTATTATGAAAAACAAAATTTAAAGCAAATACTGCTTTTTTTAAGGTAATGAACATTATCACATTTCTTATTTCTCACTTTTTTTTCCACCTCATTCATCTCTCCCCATATACTTATCTTTCTATATCTTATTTCTTACCTTATTTTTAATTTAAAAGATAAAAAAATAAAGAAAGTATGAGAAAGTGTTAACAAGATGATTCGTGAAATGATCATTTCATTTTTCATATATTTTACCATCTCATTTAGTAAGGATGATGTACCTTATGGTACCTTTTAAAAAAAATAACCAAAAAAGAGACTTTCATTTTGAAAAATCTGCTAGTCTTCCTAACAAAAGACTACACAAAAACAGAATTCCTATATGTTATACGACTCAGGAGCCGAGTTAGTGACGAATTTGAAAGAAAGATAACTCTCACACAAGGATAGATGAAGTTTCAAATTTCTTTCCACAGTGACATCCAATTGGGCAGTATGCGGAGCTTGAACCACGCATGCCTGGGAAGAAACCCAAGACTCTCGAAAACTCTCCCAATAATCCACTCCTACAAATGTAGGAAGTGAGATTCGAAGCCCGGTGAATTTCCCCAAAGTCAAAGACTTTACCAATGGACCACCAACCCATAACCCATTGCCTTCCACAAACAATTTCTAAAAGTTATATCTACCTTCATGAAGAAGATTTACTTGATTTTTTCTTATCTTTTCGTTTTTTTTAAATCATTTAAATTATTTAACAATTTACATCCTTCAAAATTTATTTAATCACGTGTATAGAACAGCTCATTTATCATAATGTATAAAATTTGAAAAGACATGAATATGAGGTATTTTACTCTTATGCCACGACTCTATCACATGGGTAGGTTTGTAATATAGGTACATATTGCAAAGGAACCCACCATAATGTTTTGCAACTTACCACTTAAACATGAAAAGCTAAATGTTGTATTAAAGGGAAAGAAAAAGAACACCTATATGGTGGCTATATGTGTGCACTAGACATAATAAAGAACAATATTCTTTCCTATTACATATTACATTACATACTCTAATAAGTCAATAGGATGTGAACAGTGATTATTTTGTCTTTTTGTATCAAAGAAACAGATAAGATATATATTTAGTTTACAAAAATATAAGCAGAGTAGCTTGTAGAAGGGGTGGTTTGCGCTCTGCCTTTTATCCTAGAGGTCTGGGGTTCGAAACCCTTCCTTGCCATGTTTTTTATTCTTCAAATTTATGGACATGTTTCAAAATTTCAAAAGTTTACAGTTTGCCCCCTCCACTTATGTTTCTTTCTGATTTAGTCCAAAATTTCAATTTTGTTTTGTTTTGTTTTTTTAAGTATCCGAATACTTTTGTAGTATCGTTTTTTTTGTATTTTGTATTTTGCTTTTTTGTTTTATATGTAATTTATGGTTTTTATAACTTTTTAAACATTTATGTTGTTAAATTTTATTTCCTACATCATTTTTTGGGGTAAACATAAATATGATGGTGTGCGCTATTGCCTTTAAAAAGAAAAAATGGATAACCGCAACAAACACAGACGTTTTAGAAATCGACGCCGCCCATCGGGCGGATCGAACCACCTAGTTCTTATATAAACCAACATGGTCAAGCTTTAAGTTATAAAATGGATTCTTCTCTGTAGCTATCTATATTTTCATTTTCTTTTAAGTTTCTCCATGAAAATAGCGAGTTCTAGTTGCTTTTTTTTATATAATTTTAATTTAGAGTGCATTTGGTTTACGGGGATGAGAATAGAAGAATCACTTTCATTCTCATAGAAAGTGCTTGGTTTATTGGTATGGGATTACAAATTAAACATATGACCTATTGATCTAAACAAGGTACAACGTATAAAAACTATTATTTGTCGGAAATGGTCATGGTAATATCCTTATTAGACTGCGTACATCTAAGTAAAAAGACTCACTATCCCAGAATAATCCGAATGGAAAAACCCCATTTGTTTATGCAAAATAATTTCGTATCTTGAATACTATTTTCATGCACCTTTAAAATCCCTTACCAAAGGATGTATGTCACATATAGGCACATAGCAGTAGAACTAGGATTAAATATGACCTATAACACAATGTTTTTTATATTAGCTTTTTATTTGCACAAAATTAGAATGACGATTAATTTTTGACAATAAATAACGCTTTTTAAAAGTCTTTTGACAATTCTGTCGATTTTTTTTTGCTTCATTGCCCAATACATAGAATCTTAAAATAAATCAATAATAGAATTAACATTCTTTATATTAGCTTTGTATTTGCACAAAATTAGAATGACGATTAGTTTTTGACAATTAATAACGCTTTTTAAAAGTTTTTTTTGACAATTCCGTCGACTTTTTTGTTTCATTGCTCAATATATAGAATCTTAAGAAAAATAAAATAGAATTAACTTTACTAACCGATGTCTCATATTTTTAGGAAACATATATTTTTTCAAAATAAACTAAAAAAAATAACACTTACGGGCTTGAAAGGAAATATTGTACGGTCAATTAGATTTTACAAGATGTAAAACATGGACATTATTTTACCTTCTTCCCTGGCTGCTGATATTCGATGTTTTATATATTGGAGAAACTGAAAAAGCAAAAGTAAGATTTGTAACTTTCGGTAGTTGAAGTTAAATCCCCAACAACTTTAAGACAAAAAGCGAAACAATTATTTGGTTAACTAACGTTGGATTACATGTGCTGTTGAGTTCACTTTTGGTCCCTAAATAGATAATCAGGAATTAAAATTAACATTTTTATATAGAGTAAATTCCTGTAATGTATTAATTTTTAGAAATGTTAAAAAGATTATGTTTGTTTGAAATGAATATTCTCAAATTATGCTTTTCATTATAAATATGATTGTATATGAATCAAACGAACATGAACAAGACATTGTTCATATTTATTCGTTTTAAAAGTTAATTAACGGTTTATGAACAAATAGCTGAATATGGAAGTGTGCTCATATATATGTTAGTTATTTTCATGAACAAACACAAACAAAGGTTAACAAGCGAAAGTAGATCGACGTCAAATTAAGTAATACTATGTAAATACTTGGAAAAAGATTATAAATACTTCCAAACATTTTTTTATAATTTAATTTAGTTATTAATTTTTTTTGAACAACACTTCCAAACACATGTTTACGAACAAACCGTTAGACGTTCATAAACAAAACTTTCATCAACATAGATGAATAAATATGTTCATGTTTTTTTATGTAACTAAACGAACGATTTTTTCCCCATATTTGTTTTCTTAATAATTATTTATGAATAATATATCAAACTTTCGATTCATTTATAACCTAACATATAAAACTTGATTAAAAGCCTAAAAAATATATTATATTCTCATTACTTCTCCCCTTACGGCCTTACACACTTCTATTTCTCTTGCATTTCTTTTCTCTCTTTTATTTCAATCAATATGTATCTCTTTCTCCTCCGTTCTCTTAACTATTTCATATCTTAACTTATTTACAGTATTTTTCTAACAACACGTATATTATAATCACAAAATGCAAGGAACTCACGGCCGGCTTTTGGGGAGGCTCAAGTGGTGCATGTGAGCCAGACCCAAACACCTTTAAGGGCCCATCATTTTTATAAAAAGTACTCGTATCTCATACGTTTTTATATGTATATCCTTTATTGAAAAACCATTCATTAAGACCATATGCATCCTTTTGATAACCTGATATATATTTTTTATGGCTTTTTAAGTTTTCCAACATATCATATATTTTGTTTACATGTTTGTTATTATTTCCATTTTAATTCAATTTAAATATATTTGATTAATTCATTTAACTGTTTATTAATTTATGACAACCTATAGACTCTATAGTTTGAACTTTATTTTATTAATACTTGAGTACTTAAATATTATTATAATATTATTTATAATTTAGTAAATATCATAGAGTTTCAAACCGGGGTTTCAGATAATTTTATTTTAGAGACATGTGATCTGTACACTATCCTTTTTTGATATACACCCCTAAATGTGTTTTCTAGTGTTGTAAAAATAGCTTCTTGTCATACAATAATTTGTTTTTAATGTCAACAATATTTTATCGTTTTATTGTATTTTATAATAATTGACTGATTACTTTTAGGGTCTACTTTTTATTTTCGAGCCAGGTCTCAAATATTTTTTATATTCTCAGAGACGGTAGGAACTAAGACAAGAATAAACAATTTACATCTAATAGTTAGGATTGCTACGTTATAGTGGTCACACCAAATTAGAAACAATATACGAGTAATAAAAAATCTCTAAACTCATTGAATAAATGCCTTTACAGATGATCTTGTTACAGTAGCTTCATAGTAACCACTACGAAACCATACATATAGCCATCGCATCTTTAATGTATTACCAAGTCGACATCATATCTTTCATTTTTTCAATTATCTTATAAATTGTGCTACAAGAGATATCAATATAATAGACCATTAAGTACAAAAATGTTGAATCAATAATTGACATAACGTACTTAATATTTGCATAGGATAACTTGTATTCGGTATACATATAATAAGTATAGACTAGCTGTAAGGTTTTTGAAAATCTTCACAATAATATATCCACTACCACGAAGGTGGAGAGAGACTCAAACCCATGTAAATTTCTCAAAAGTCAAAAACTTAACCGATGAGCCGCCAAATAAAATTGAATTATTATTATTGATGATCGTTAATGGATTCCCTTAAAACTTATTACGACGACTTATATAGTCATAAAAAACAATGAAGCAACCTCCTGAAAGATTTCCTCGATGTTCTAGCTTTTTTTTGACCGGAAACACACACTGACAGCCACCATCATACGTAGAATATATCTTCCAATACTTGCTTAGAGCCTTATAGGGTGTCGTGGAAGCAAGAAATTAGAGATAAGAGATGCAATCCACAAGTACGTAGGACTCAGCCTAGCTAATAGTAAAATGGAATATTCGATTGAAGCCGATTAATTAAGAGGAAATCAAACTTCTGGATTCACCCGTGAGATTGTGTTAACAAAGGCTAAATCGTGAATCAAAGGTTATAAGGCTTAAGTGTGTGAGAGAGAAAGTAGAGAGAATATGGAAATGTAAGGAAAATATATTTCAAGGTGTAACCTTACAAATGGAGATTGGAGGGGTTTATATAGGGCCAACATTTGCTCTAAACCCCCTCCTTAATTACAACTAAGTCCTTATCTAATTACAACATAAACCTTCCATACTTACTACATTAAATCAAGGACTATTCTATTACATAATTACAAAACTTGCACTAACAAAATAATTAAAGCTAACAATCTCCCCCTTTAGTGCAGTTTTGTGAAGGTTCATCGTCTAGTCCTTTTCTTTTTTCTTTGTCTTCTATTTCTTTTCTTGGTTGACGATTTGGGTTTGTCTTGATGACTCCTTTGATCATTGAAGGCCCTTTTCTTGTATTCACTGAACTTCTCTTTCCAGAGGCGCTTGGGAATGAAATGAAATTTCGGATCAGATGGTCGGTTGGGGGTTCTATGATATGGATCTTTAAATAAACGTGATGAGCCAATTTGTTAAAAATCTTCAATGTTGAGTAGACTTTGTAGCTTTCTCTTTATCTTCATCGTCTTCGAGCAACTTTGACTTTTTGAATTTTCAAGCATTCTGTGAAAGCGAAGGCGAAGACTTGGGTTTCTTGTGGAAAACGGAAGCTTGGAATGAAGTGCGGAAGCTTGGCTTAGTGTTGAATGTAGAACTTGACTTGGTTCTTACATTACAGTCGTTGATTGTCTGTCTCTTGCTCCCCCTCAAACACACAAGTTTCTCAATAACAGATAATTAATCCAGAAAATGGTTTGTCGCTTTAGCTCCCCCCCAACTTGTCGTATGAGCGAAATCTTCTCTAAATATTGCCCCCCTCACTCAATCACTCCTTTCAAAATATACAATAAAAACATACTAAATGATCCAAGACTAATTTTCCTTTTAGCTCCCCCTCAACCCGGGCATAATTTTTGGAGCAAAGAATTAGACAAGGCAATGTGCTCCCCCTCAAAAGGATAATCAATCTATGACGCTTTTCTCCCCCTCATGATGAACACATGTAACGTGTTCATCATGCACAATGATTGATGACAATAACGGTAAATGAAAGGTATAACTATGAAGTAACGTCTCAATTACACATGTTTTGAACGGGTTGTACACTGATATGTGTACAAGCCAAATCACAACCACCTACTTGGATCCAGACGTTGGAACCCATGTAAGGGTGGGTCCAACTGGATATTTGAATAGAGAAGTAGAAGGTTGTGCATAGTAAAACACTTTTTGCACACGAGGGTGAATGACTCGTGGTGCCAACTTAAACAACTCAGAGAGAGAGTATTTAATGGGAGTGCTTTTAGGTTTTGGTTTGGGTTTAGTATGAGAGAACCAACCATATTGATCTCTATAACGAATGATTCCGGTGGTGGAATCCTTGAATATCTGGCAATGGCTATTTATAGGCTTGAAGGGAGACCCGGTCTTGCGAGGTGTGTAATATGGGTTCATTTGTTTGAGGGTTTGATGAGGTTTAGGTAGAAGGATTTTGGTTTTGGTGGAATGAGGGTCTTTGAAGAATTTGGGAGTGGTATGAGCTGGTTTGAAAGATGGTTGTGGGTGTTTATTGTTTTGGTGAGATGGTTTGGTGTTGTGAGGATTTGTTTTGGTTTTGAAGGAAGGGTGTTGCTTGGTATTAGTTGATAATGTTGGGTGATTGTGGTTTGGTTGGGCATTTGAAGGAATGATTTTTGTTTTAGTTGGAGATGGAGTGGTTTGGTTGAGAAGAGGTGATTTTGGAGCACGAGTTAAAGGAGGATTCACTTGATTTGACTTGGTTGCAAGTTGAGTCTCCAATGACAAGGAATGAGCTTGAAGTTGTTGGATTAACTTCAAACATGTTTGCTCATTATTCTTCGAAGAAGTGGACTTGTTTTGCAAATCACGATTGAGCTTAGAAAGTTGTTGTTGCAAAACAAGTTCTTTAACTTGGGTTTCGAGGATGGTTTCAATGAGCTCTTTGTAAGAAATATCCAACTCATTGGTTAAATTGATAATCTTTTACTGCAAATGATCATTGTCTTTTTGAAGACTTTCCATGTTTGGCAAAATGAGATCATTAGCAGATTTGAGCTCTTTGTTCTCAGATTTGATTCGATCAACTTCAGATTGAAGTCTTTCCATGGCGGACAAACTGAAATTATTAGCAGATTTGAGTTCTCAGATTTGAGTTGCTTAATTTCAAGTTGAAAACTGTTGTGTTGTGTCATGATTGTCTTAAATATTTCCACATTGACTTGTTTTTCCTCAAAAATAACCACTCCACATGGAAACGAACTGGTACAACACATACAAATGTGATTATCATGACGACGTATTTCTTCCCAACTTGGTTGTTCACCCATTAAAAAATCTAACACCGTCTCAACAAACTCATTCGGTATAATAGTTGACATTTTTTTTATTTTTTATTTTTTTTTTATTTTTTTTTAAGTACTAATACAGGGTTTCGGAAATGTAGTACTAATACAGGGTTTCGGAAATGTAGTACTAATACAGGGTTTCAGAAATGTAGTACTAAAACAGGGTTTCAGAAATGTAGTACTAAAACAGGGTTTCAGAAATTTAGTACTAAAACAGGGTTTCAGAAATGTAGTACTAAAACAGGGTTTCAGAAATTTAGTATTAAAACAGGGTTTCAGAAATTTAGTACTAAAACAGGTTTTGGTAAATTTAGTACTAAAACCGGTTTTCAGAAATTGTGTACTAAATCCGGTTTTCGGAAAATGTATACAAAACCCGGTTTTCAGAAAATGAGTACAAAATCCGGTATTCGTCTCGAAACTTGGACAGAGTAACTTTTCACAAAGTTAAAGAAATTAAGAACAAATACCGGTTTTGGGGTAAACCAGGTATTAAAATATAGTAAAGCCGGTTTTGAGGAGAAATTCTATACAAATACCGGTATTGGTAAAATGTATAGAAAATTCGGTTTTCGAGGGAAACAATGGGCAGAATTTCGACTTTGAGAAATGAAGAAATGAAGAACAAATACCGGTTTTGGTGTAAACCAGGTATTTTCACACACAATATAACTTTAAGTCACAAAACTTCACTAAATCCGGTTTTCAGAAAAATCTTCACAAAAACCGGGATTCATGAAATACTATACTAAATCCGGTTTTCGTGGGAAAAATTGGTTATTATCACGAGTTGAAAAATGAAGAAATTTAGTACAAATATCGGTTTTGGTGTAAACCAGATATGTTAGAATATAACAACGAAAATTGAAAATTTTATCAAAATGAAAACCGGTAGGAATACCGGTAGGAAAACCGGAAGGAAAGCCGGTTTTACAACAGAAATTCAAAGGAAATGAAAACCGGAAATGAAAACCGGATTTCAGATCAGAAAGCTAAAATTTCAATTTCAAGCCAATTGGTTTTGAATTGGGATTTGAAACTTCTTGAGGATGATTATAGGAAGGTAATGAGTGGAATAAAACTAAAAAGGAAGAAACTTTAACATGTTAGGAGGGTAAAGATTGGATTTTTCGGTAAAGTTGGAAAAACACAATTTAGCACAAAATGGAACAAAATCAAGCCATGGATCTAACACAAGTTGTGATTTTGCTCTGATACCAAATGTTAACAAAGGCTAAATCGTGAATCAAAGGTTATAAGGCTTAAGTGTGTGAGAGAGAAAGTAGAGAGAATATGGAAATGTAAGGAAAATATATTTCAAGGTGTAACCTTACAAATGGAGATTGGAGTGGTTTATATAGGGCCAACATTTGCTCTAAACCCCCTCCTTAATTGCAACTAAGTCCTTATCTAATTAAAACATAAACCTTCCATACTTACTACATTAAATCAAGGACTATTCTATTACATAATTACAAAACTTGCACTAACAAAATAATTAAAGCTAACAGATTGCATTCCCAAAAGTCCAAAACAAATGGCTGTACGCGTAGTTGTCGACTCGTAACTTTTGACTCGACTCGAAAACATGATTTTTTGACTCGTGACTCGGAACGTGACTCGACTCGTAAGAGTCAGGACATTTTTAAGTACTACATAATATAGTATAATTATATATGTGTGACGTCTTTAGAAGCAAAATATAAGTTCGTTATCTTAAAAAATTTATCAAAATATTATATTTTCAATAGTTTTGAGACCTAAACTTACAATTTATCTCCAAATTCGTAATAAAATAATCAAAACTACATAGATAACACACATAAAAATGTAGCAAATTAAGTATAATATATAACCATAGTATCAAACTACAATAATTATAAGTTTGCGACTCGTGACTCGGTCCAAGTTCACAAATCGACTCGTAAGAGTTTGGACAAAAACGAGTCACCTAACGAGTCGACTCGTTTTTGGTGTAAATCGACTCGTGACTCGTAAGAGTTTAACAACTATGGCTGTACGTACGTAACAATCTGATTTATACGGACACAACAAATTAAATAGTCGATATATATATAGACGCTACTTACCGAAATGCGCCCCAAGTACTTTTAAAACAAGTGGAATGCATTCCCTTACCTTGTACGCTATCGTCATTTTCTTCAATTAAAATAAACTTTAGCAAAATCACACTATTATATTACTTTGTTTTTCTCTTTCTTTCTTGTACAGCTTTGCATCATTTTCATATCATAGCAGCCTGAGGGAAAAGTCAAAAACACTGTACGTAGCCTAAATCAACAAACCAATAACGCAAAACAATATACATATATTATATCCGGCGTATGTCCACACTATGTATGCATCATGCATGCATATACATACCTTTTTTTGTTTTTTAACGTTCGAAAGGTTAGAGTTTGTTCATCCCATTTATCGGCACTTACGTCCTTCGGGCAGGATGTCATTTGAATTTTCAGGGAACCACGGAGGGAGAAAAACTTCCTATTAATCCGTCAAACGACACGATGATTAATAGTAGTAAACCTTGCCCACTCAAGACTCGAACCTGGGTCTCCCCATACCCAAGACCCTCATGGATGACTGAGATACCACTGAGATTTTTCCTCAATGATATGATAATAGTATATATATAAGTATATACTAGCATGGTAACCGCGCGTTGCGGCAGATACAATTGACATCATAAAATCATCCGATGTACACCTATTTTTTCCCCGAACGGGAGATGTTTATATCGCAATGTTATACATAT
The DNA here is from genome assembly GCA_034093135.1 of Erigeron breviscapus. Classification (NCBI taxonomy): domain Eukaryota; kingdom Viridiplantae; phylum Streptophyta; class Magnoliopsida; order Asterales; family Asteraceae; genus Erigeron; species Erigeron breviscapus. The sequence continues at coordinate 288,189,120 of CM067167.1, forward strand.
ACTAAACAAGGGGTGAGTTGTGTGTATGGGTTGTGTGTGTTCAAGGGGTAAGGAATAAGGAGGGTATAAATGTAATTTCGCCATGTGTAACATTCAACATTTAGAAGAGGGAGAGTGCTATTTTTTTTATAAATGAGTATAGATATTAACAATACTAATTACACCGCCGTTAAAAACGAAAAATTACAGAGTGACAGTTGCGACAGATCGATAACTGTTCAACTATTTGCCAGTCTATATGTACGTCCATATACTAAAAGGCAGCAGGTTACCAAAACCTCAGTTATTTAATATCGCCACGCGTACCCCGACCATGGAATAAAGGGTAACCGGACCAGAAACTTTCCGCGGCGATGTCGCCGCGGAAAGTCGGAAAAGACAAAAGTTTCCGCGGCGATATCGCCGCGGAAAGTGCGGGCCCCCATGTCATTAATGGCTAATCTGACAGAATTTTAGCGGCCCCCCCTCATTAGCGGCGAGGTCGCCGGGGAAAGTCCGGTCCGGTTACCCTTTTTTAGGTCGGACTACATGGCGCCTTTAATATCTTCATTTTAGTACTGTTATGCGACCCTTTAAATAAATTAATAAATTATTACAGTACTATATATCTATCAATAAAATAACGTTCAAAATCCTCACTCATATATATACCATATATATCGATCTTTTCTTGCGAGACAGATATTTATGAAAACCAACAGTAGTAAGTGTTATTTTATGTATGTGTTTGACTCTTGTGTCATTCTTGATCATGCACGAATATTAGGTGAAATTTGATGATTAATTTAAAAGATGTGATTAGTAGTTATGATATGATTGCATATGTCAGAGTCCAACTAATCTTACTTACTTATTTAATTAATCGTGTTTTTTGAATCCGCCAGGTCTTAAGTACGTACTGGATTTCTATATATATAAGTTTCAAGAAGTTGTAGAGTAGAAAAGAGAGAGTGATACATAAATTAAAGAAGGCGATATTGAACAAGCAAAGAAATGATGAAAGCGTTTTGTTTGATTTTGGCATTTCTAGTCATTATTATTATTGATCTTGGATCGGTTGTTCGTGGTGATTTGCAAATGGGATTCTATGGAAGCTCATGCCCAAAAGCAGAAAAGATTGTGCAACATTATGTGAATCAACATATCCCAAATGCTCCATCCCTTGCTGCCACTCTTATCAGAATGCATTTTCATGATTGTTTTGTTCGGGTACGTCTACATTTTCATGATATATATATATTTTCATGAGTGTTCGTTCATTCTTTTTATTATGCAAATTGTAGCAATGTCTCCATATATAGATTACAGCGAGCTAGTAGTAGCCAAGAATAATGTCTTTCTATATGCTGTAACTAATATGAACATGCCAATCATATCATGTTCTGTGAATTCATGGATGCTATCCTTATGGTGCGTTTAGTAATCGTAGTAAACGATGAGTCGGTATATAATTAACATATCATAAATCTCCACGCATTTGACAAATGTATAAAAAAATTTATTTTATGAGACATGTATATATAATGTACGTGCAAAATAGATTGATCATATTTCATGATGAACTTTCATAACAGAAACAAACAAAATAGATTGCATATCTAAAAGGGTTCTAACCAAACTATATATAAATCATCATATGACATTATTATTGAACAGTTTGATACTTAGCAAGCTTATTTTATAAGTTAAGAAAACTTAATTAAAAGTTACAATGTCTTGCCACTTTTGTCATATACAGCAGACCATTTTGCTTTTCAAAATTTGGGATTTGGGTTTTGAACTATGATTGAACGAGTGGGGTCAGATAAATAATTGAGAGGTTCTAGATAATAGTTGTGAGATAGGAACATAAATTTTAGCTTACACGTGAATAATTGTATGGTCTCAGTTTACGACATTACTTACCAATATACTAAAACAAAATCACAACATTTTTATATGACACATGGTTTTCACTATAATAAGTATATTACTTATTCATCATATTTTTTAAAAATAAGTATGATAAAATATGTTAGTCATTCACACTTAAAAATGAATAAAAATAATTCACATTTAAAAGTGTAAAAGAATTTTAAAATTTATAATTTTTCACACGTACACATGTAGAAAAAAATTCACGATTTTATATTAATTGTTCACACTTAAAAATGTAGAAGTATAGTTGTAACACCAAATTTCTTCACCGAGATATCAATAATAATCTACACTTTACATGTAATTAATAAATAATAATCTACACTTTTAAAGTTTGAAAAAAAATAAAAATATTATAGCGATATATCTTTTTTAAGTTTGAAAAAAGATATAAATAATAATCTACACTTTTACATGTAAAACTTATATTGAATTTTTAAATTTAATATGACTATTATATTTAATAATAGGGTAAATTACACAGATGGTACCTGAGTAGGTGTCGAAATTTCACTTTTCGTACCTCAAAGAATTTAATTACGCGAATCATACCCAGAGTTGTCAAATTTGCACGCTCACCATACCTCCGCCTAACGGAGACTAACGGATCGTTAAAATTGGTCATGTGCCACTCACATGTGAGGGTATAAACGTATTTTCCTCCATCTGCCCTTCTTCTTCATATTTTTCCCCCTTTTATGCCTAAAAAGCTTTTGAAACAAACAAAAGATCTATCCAAAAATTTAAATCATCACAAATATTCATCAATATAAAACACTATATATATATATATAATCATAATAGTTTTGGAAATCTGTTAATCTATCCATGTTCTACATCAAAAACCGATCCTAATCATGCCTAGAAAGTCACCTTCTAATCGACCTAAAGCTTCAAAAAATCTGAAAAAAGTGGAGGTGGTTTTCGATGGTGTTGCCCCAAAAACCCTAGGCCTTGATTCGAATGTTTCTTCTATTAATCGATCCAATTACAATCTTAGATCTTCTTCTTCATCTTCTTTTGTGGCTGATTCGTTCAATTCTGAGCATCATGCACCGATTTCTCCATTAAAATTGGTTGAAAACCCTAATTCATTCATACAACCGCCGCCTGCCACCACTCAACCACCACCGGCCGCCGCTTCTCGAGGGGCTGCCGGCCACCAGGGGGTGGCCATGGCAGCGAAAATCTGATGGGGTGGGGGTCCATGTGATTAATTCCGATCAGATTCAAGTTTTGGGGGAGAAAAACTCGGCTGCCACACAAGTAAACCAATTTGTTTTTTTGAAATCTGATGGCTGCACCGATTTCATTTGTTTTTTTGATAAGTTTAGATTTTGCATTTGGTTTTTAGCAACTGAATAAAAAAATGTTGGAAGAAGATAAGGGTCAGGGTACAATAGTCATTTATACACTCACATGTTAGGCACGTGACCAATTTTAACGATTCGTTAGTCTCCGTTAGGCTGAGGTATGGTGAGCGTGCAAATTTGACAACTCTGGGTATGATTCGCGTAATTAAATTCTTTGAGGTACGAAAAGTGAAATTTCAACACCTACTCAGGTACCATCCGTATGATTACCCTTAATAATTTGTAACATCATTTTCTCTACATTTGTAATTGATTTGATACATATTAAAGAGAGAAGATATAATTAAAATGTATGTGGATGTTTGACTTATTTTGTTGTTTCATGTATTTTTTAGAAATTCTTTCAAAGAAAACATAATAAAAGAAATAATATAGAAAAAAAAATGTTTGAGCAAGAAAAATAAAATAAAATAATAAATTCCAACAAGATATCATCTTCAGATGAGCATGAACCAAGCAACTGGGTTGTCTTCTTGGGTTGGGCTTGGGTGTCCAGTTGGGCTTGGGTGATGTGAGCTAACTGCAAGGCCGACTTCATCATATTTTTTATAGTTTGAAGATGAAAAGAAAAATTGTGTTCGCTTGGGGCTCGCACAATTATGTGTACAATGACATATGTCACCGGGCATCGCCTCGGGTTACATTAAGCTATTTTAAAAATGATTTAAAAAGAAAAACAAGGAAAAAAACTCGAAAATAAAAACGTAACAACTTAATAAAGGAGTTTATTATAAATATCAAGCAAAATAAAAAAAATAGTTAAAAATTGAAAAAAGAAAGAAAAAATAAAACGTATCAGTTCACATGTTATTTGATTTGATTTGTAAAACAAACTGTGCATATGTTTACATTGCTTTTAAAATGGAAAAGTCTCATAAAATAAAAATATCGTGTATACGTTATCTTATCTTATGATGATGTATTGGAAAAAAATTTAAAAAATGGGCACTTGAGGCCCAAATTTAGAAACAGAAATTTTCAAAATTGGCAGGCCAAAACAACCCAAAATTTAGAAACTTAAATCAACCCATTACAGTAGTTTGCACGTAAATAGAAACATTTGATTTTAATACATATATTATAACTAGCAATAAACACCTGCGCTCCGCTGCGGGGGCAATTCAATAAGTTGCTTATATCAACTCGGAAACGCATATTACAATAGAAATTGTATCAAGGTATATTACATACATAACTCCTAGATTATAAAACAACAGAAATTGTATGAAGGTATATTACATATTTAATTGAGAACTCCTACATTAAATAAAAGTGATCAAACGGTAATTTATGTATGCTAAATAATATAGGAGCTGTATAGGGCTCTTCTTTGAGATACTCCTGTGAATGTAGCAGTAAAAATTTAAGACAATAATGAACAATTCCATACCTCACTTACGGTTCAAGTAGTACAATCATTAGTCACATAAGTGGCAAAATTTTTGGTAAAGTGTGAAAATGAGTTCAGGTGAAAACAGTTAATCTTAGTACTTGTCAAAACAATTTCCGAATATTATGATTTGGGAGCTGAATGCATCTACACTTATAGGAAAGTTTCCACCCTCTCTTGTTGTAACTAATCTATGTCTTTTTACTTTAGCCAATGAACTCATTCATAAGTAAATGAGTCAAAACTCTAAAGTGACATCTCTACTAAATGATATTTGAAATAACCAAAACACACACCATGTTTTCCATTATAAAGAAGCATTAACAGATAAGTGTACCTTAACATCAAAGGTAGGATCAGAGGAACCGTGAGTGCCTGCAAAAGACACAAAAATGAAAAACCTTTTACATCGTAAAGTGTTTTCACTTTTGATTTCAAGAAAACAGATATAAAGCAAGTTCTTATTACTTACAGAAGCTATTTGTGATTCGGTCAATGAATGGGCAACCACAAAAAATCCTCCAGCTGTAAGTCGCACATCAGTTGCACGAATCGGGTTGAAATCTATAAGTTAAGCAAACCCAGTTTTGGTCATGATGGATTCAATAATATTGCCAAAACAAATAATTGACAGCCATATTTCATTCAGTACTAAAAAATGAAACCTTGAACCTTTACATCTAACAAACATTGACAACATGATTCTAAAGGTAAGTAAACATGGATCTAACATGGGAAGTGTTCCATCATTCCTCCTGATTTAACATATTTATAGAATCATTTGGTTTGTTACAAAACATTAGGGCAGTAACATTTGTATACAAAGCATTTTGAGACAAAAGATCACTAAAATAATAACTAAGAAACAGGAATTAAACAACTCATTAAGAGGAATTGAGACCTCAGTTGTAGTCCTTCATCATCCTTGTATCCAGGCTTTTCACCATCTCCTGTACAGCAATTACATCCATTCTCGAGCAGCATCCCTAAATGGCGATAAGGAATCCGTTTATTTTGTTTTTTCAGTTAGGGGTAAATGATCAAATGTCATCAAGACAATGGTTGGCATCATGGAAATTCAGCTATGACGCATAAATTCTTACAAATTGCAAGGATAAGCTTTTGATAGTTTTAGGTATTACATAGTACGTTGCGTACATCAGTTTTCCCTTATTTTTATCTTCTTGTGTGACTGAAAGATGAGAAGTTTTAAGACCTTAGACTTACATGGGCTCGGGTGAATCAGCTTTCTAGTTCCACTAAGGCAATCAAACGGTATTGTCCCAAGTATTCTGATGCTTGTGCCAAATATAACGCCACCCGTAACCGCATAGGCCAAAACTTCTAGTTTTACTTCAACCTGTTTGGAATATCAAAATGTCTTTGTAAGTCACATATTCTACAATTTCCATCATCAATTTGTTCAGGCTATAAGGAACCTGGTAAACTACTTAGATGACCCTAGCCTAAAGACATGTTACAACCATTTAGAGATTATTTCCATTGACAAAACTTTAATCATTACAAAATTCGTAGAAGTCACTCACAAAACTTATATATAGTGATCAAATTCAATACTTGTCGATGAATTTCACTGTATATACATACAGTTATCTGATTACACATAATCAAAGTAGATCAAATTACTTGAATACAAAACCATTCAAATAAGTTTGATTCGTTTACACTGAGTCAATGATTTTATATCGTATCAATCAACAAATACAGTACTAATAAAGACGAGCAAACCTCTTTTTTTTGTTATCAATGAAATGTTTCATTAATTCTTATTATTCACTTGACATCGTCTTCACTAACTGAAAATCCCGACGCTAATAACAGGGAAGAACTTGATTGATTTTTTAGCGGTAGCAAAATATGGTTTATTCAAATTAAAGTGCTTATCTACTTTGGAAAATATTGCTTTTTCCTATAGTGACATAAACCTACGGTAATCCCAAACACCCCCTAATAAGCATCGTATTTTGGAAGATATTGCTTTCTACCGTACTTTCCCATTATTATCAAACTTCCCTTTTCGATCCATGTCAACTAAAAGATTAGTTGTTTACCAAACATCAAAAGTTCCAGGCTACCATGGATTATCATTCATTCCGTAACTATATAAGAAAACTGGAAATTTAATTCATAAATCATATGAAAATTACACCTTCCAACTTAATTTTTTACCATTCAGAATATCATATAAAGTAATCATATGAAAATAATATAAAATAAAGCATATAAACTAATCGCATCAGAATTAGAAAAAAATAATCACATAAAAACTAATGAAAGAAAAATATATCAAAATCATATAAAGTAATCATCAATTAGAGAAAAGGATAAACCCAACACTGTTAAAAAAAGAAGAAGAAGATGTTAAAAAAAAAATAAGAATAAACACCAGTTACCACTTCTGGTGCTCTCCATGTAGGCAACAAAGAATTGAATTGAATTCTAGGGTTTTGTATTTACAAATTATTTGCCTTTTTAACTCTGGTAAAGTAAGGAATTGAATTAATTTTGGGGTGGAGTTTGTGTTGTTGAAGAAGCAGCAAGATTTGTTAAGGCGGAAGGGTTATTTAGAAGATTGAAGGAAAAAAAAAAAATTTTTTTACTGTGGCAACTACTGTAGCGGCTACAGTAAGATACAGTGGCCGCTACAGTGTTCTGTGAGAGGGGGAGCTTCCATGGGAATCGTATATATTAATAATTTGTACTTAATTTAATATGAAATCACAAACATGTCTATAAAAAAAAAAAAAACAATATTTTTAACCACCATAAAATCAGTGGCGGTGTCACCTTATGCTTATAAGAGGCTCCCCAATGGACTCGTCCATGGGTTCGTTCGGGTACATCGGACGAGTCCACACCGTTGGGTGGGACTCGTCCATGGCTCGTTCGAGGGACTCGTCCGGTGGTTTCGTTCCTGCAGGGACGAGTGTTCTTTTTTTTTTTTTTTTTTGAATGCAACGGATAGTTTTGAAGGAAGAAGACAAAACTTTTGAACTTTCAAAAGTTGGCAAAACAGGTCCCTCTAACGGCCTGTTTGACCACCTGCAGTACAAAAAAGTTTACACTTTTAGTCCTTTAACGGCTAGTTTTTGAAAAAGCCTATATATACAACTTCATAAGCACTAGAACACACCACACTTTCATTATTCAGATACATTAACACATACAAATCCATTTTAAGCACAAATCATGTCGAATTTCAACAACCAAAAAGCCGACGACTTCTGGAACAATGCCGTGAACGAATTTAATCAATCGTACACTAACCCATCACAAATACCGTTCATCCCACAACCAAATGACCCCCGTTATCCTCAATTCATGGCAGCTTATTATGCTTCACTTGCCGCTACACAACCCCCTAGTTTCTACCATGGGGGGTCATCGTCAGCAGCATGTTTTCAACAACCTGATCAACACTCCGCTCCCACACCCGAATCTGTTCCCACCCCCCAATCCATTCCTGAAACACAACCAAAGAAAGGCCGGGTCAAAAGCATGGCCAAACGCACCAAGAAAAGCAAACAACCAAAAGAACCTGCTGCAAACTCGTCACATTGGAGCGAGCTTGAAATGAAAGTTCTCACTGAGTGTTGGATCGATGCTACAGAAGATCCAATAGTTGGCAAAGACCAATCGCTTGATTGTTTTTGGGGGAAAATCAGAGAGAAGTATAATGCAAGATTCCCCAACAACCCAAGAAATCACAATCAGATTAGTGGCAAGTGGAGAAAAATCAAAACAAATGTAAACAAGTTCAATGCAATCTGGAAAGGCTATGATGATCATCGATCTAGTGGTGAGAACGATGCCCAAGTCATGGAGGAAGCGCGTTCAGAGTACTTTAGTCAAACCAAAACTCAGTTTACCATGTACGAGTGTTGGTTGCTTGTGAAAGATAAGCCAAAGTTCTTCGCTCCATCCGGTCATGATGTTATGGGGCGAAGCATGCATAAAAGGAAAAACATTCTTAATGTGGTTGACAGTGACGAGGAGGAGGAGGAGGAGACCCAATTCGAGCCGGTGGATCTTGGTGATAATGACCTCTTCGGTGGGGATAAGTATACGCGCCCCCCTACTAGGTCAAAGGCATCACGAACATCTGCTTCTTCCGATGCGGGGTCTGCTCGTTCTTCAGCTTCCGACCTAGCCGCCCGACTCGACCGACTTGGGTGTAAAAAAGAGGCGGTGTTGGATGAACAACAACAATCTTTGGCTGCCATTCGTGAGGAAGAAAGGAAGCGCACCATGTATTCGGCTCTTTCGTTCATGGGCCAAACAGAGTGTGATGACGAGGAAAAGAGGTACATCAAGGAAGCCAAGAAGAAACTCATGGCGGAGTACAAAGACTTCCTATTCGGTCCCAATTAGTTTAAGTTTAGTTTAAAAAAATAAAAATGTCGTTGTGTTTTTTTTTTTTGGTTTTTTTTCTTCCATTTTTAGGTTGTGTGCTTTATTTTATTGTACTTTGTTTTTTTTATTTTTATGTTCGAAATGTATTTTATTATTAATTTTAATGAAGTTGGGTGTTTTATTAATAGTTTGTGTTAATGGGCTTAAAATGTATTTTATTTATAGTTTAGAGGGTTAAAAGTGTAAAGTTTATTTATAGTTTAGATAAATGGGTAAAATTAAATAATTGGTGGGTCCAAGACTAGTCTTTGAGGGATGAGTCCATTGGGTGCATTTTGGGGGGATTAGTCCTTGGAGCTTTTTTTGCTGATGTGGCGCTGACAGGGACTAGTCTTAGGGGGATGAGTGGTCACCATTGGGGAGCCTCTAAGGGTCAAAGGAACCTCCTTGCATTAGAGGAACCCCCTTAAATGAAAAAAGCATGGTGGCTAAAAGAAAAATAATAAAACCTTTCATAAGTTTTCACATCCTAGTTATATGTTGTGTAAACACCCAATATTTAAGTTGTAAAGCGACACTTTCATAATATAAATTGAGTAGTCATGTCAGCTAGAAATCCCTTTTTATCATTAGTTGTTGTATAATAATAACTGATTTTTGAGGCTGCATATTAGCCAAACCCGAAGTGCCATGATCGCCAAGTAATATTTGTAACAAACTTGACTATTTATTACTATTATCGGATTCATAATTTATTTATTACCCAGCCCGACCCGTTTTATTTGTCTAAAGACCATCGAGTCCGATTTTCAAGGACCCTCCTTACTTCAAATCATAAATCCGCCACTGCATAAAATGTTGTCGGATGCCAACAGTAAAATGTACTTACCCCACCACATTACATATTTTCATCTACTAATCATATTTTTAGTTTGAACAAGAAATGAAAAGTTAAATGTTAGCCGGGACAATTATCTATACTATATTATAAAAAGACAACCTTTTTGCTGAGGGGAATTGTATAAAATATCCGTAATGATTAAATTACACTACCAGTCCTTTATTTTTTAAAATATCTCCATTAATCTTTTACATCAATTATTAACACCACTCGACGCCGCCCCCACCACCACACTGTCGCCGCCATGACCATCGCTGCATTGCGCGGGTGCCGTGCTATTTATACAATAGCAATATAGCATAATAGATATCTATATTGAATTTGGTTCTTGCTAAAATTATCAAACAATGATTAATTGTTAATTTGGGTCAATACTAGATACTTAAAACATCAAACATGACAATTTTATGCATAATCAAAGTATTAATGTTGTTTTGCATATAATAGGGTTGTGATGCATCGATCCTTTTGAATTTTACTTCAATCTCTGGGAATCAAACAGAGAAAGTGGCAGTTCCAAACCAAACTGTAAGAGGGTTCGATTTCATTGATAGATTGAAGAGTTTACTTGAAGCAGAATGCCCTGGCATCGTTTCTTGTGCCGATATTATTGCTCTTGCTGCTAGAGACTCCATTGTTAAAACAGTAAGTATCCAAATTTCTTTACAAATCAGACTCACAAGATTAGAATACGAAAAGAAAGAGTTTTTCTAAATGTTGCTCTCGGTTTCATTAAAGGGAGGCCCCTCTTGGAAAGTGCCAACAGGTCGAAGAGATGGGCTGTTATCGAATGCATCCGAAGCATTAGCCCAAATCCCCGCTCCATTCGACAACATCACCATTCTCATACAAAAGTTTGCAAACAAAAGTCTCGACTCGAAGGATCTTGTTCTACTTTCTGGTAAGTTATTTCTACAGTTTCGAAGAAATTTGATACGTTTACTTTTGGTATAATAACATCTGATGATATATTGTACGATGAACCATAGAAGACTAAAATCATGGGCCGGGTTGGTTGGAATACTTTTTAGCTATTTTTTGTATAACTCATTTGATCCGCTAGAGATGAAACATAACCCACACTGACCCATTCAAACCTTTCTTTGATTGAATTCTCATGTACTGTGATGTTATTTCAGGTGCTCATACTATTGGTATCGCACATTGTCCATCAGTCTCAAATCGTCTATACAATTTCACTGGTGTGGGAGATCGAGACCCCGCACTTGATAGTGAATATGCCGACAATCTTAGATCAAGGAAATGCAGGACACAAAATGACAATACAACAATACTTGAAATGGATCCTGGGAGCCGCAATACTTTTGATCTTAGCTACTACACACTATTGCTAAAGCGTAGGGGTTTGTTTGAGTCTGATTCGGCCTTGACAACAAACTCTAACACATTATCATTGATAAACCAACTCCTTCAAGGATCGCTTCAAAATTTCTTCAGTGAGTTTGCTTTGTCGATGGAGAAAATGGGTCAAATTGAGGTGAAAACCGGAACCACTGGTGAAATTAGAAGGAATTGTGCTGTAGTAAACAGCTAAGAGTGTGTGTGTTTGAGAGGTTGTATGTATGTGGACCGCCGGACCGGATTAAATATAACCATTAACAATGATTTTTCTAGGATAACTGATATATGAAAAAATCATTGTTAACAGTTTATAATTTATTCGTTTTGTTCATTTCATCCTGTATTTATATGTTTGTAAGGTTGTTTTTATGTGAGTAAAGAACAAATAAGGATGTGATTCTAAAGTTTGTTTCCTTGACGTAAAAATGCCAAATAAATGATGTTTGTAAAATAATACGTATATTTAGACTTGAATACGATGATATGAAAATGACAAGACAATATTAAGAAAGTTGCCAATGAAACATTACCAGGATCTGGACGGGATCAGGATTTGGAAATTTTTGCTCATTTGTACACACAACAGAAACAATGATTAACGGGCTGCCTTAGCATCAAATCCTGCTAGACCCAATGTCTTTCTTTAATCTTTTATCGCGCATAAATTCCCTTAATTCTTCAATTTCATCCCATAAACCATATTTAGCATACATATTCGACAATAAAACATAAACCCCGGTATTCATAGGATCCAATTCAAGTGCCTTTTGAGCAGCAAATTTACCCAAATCAACGTGCCCATGATCACAACACGCACTCAACAGCGCCCCCCAAACGGAAACACTCACACTCACTTTACTTGGCATCTCATTAACCACATTCCATGCCTTTTCTAACTCACCCGCCCTACAAAACAAATCCACTAGGCATCCATAGTGCTCGGGACTTGGGTTTAGCCCAAAATCACGAGCCATGGATGCAAAGTACTCTGTCCCAAGATCAACCTGGCCCGTGTGACCACAAGCTGAGATAACAGTAACAAATGCCACCCCATCTGGTCTAATTTTCTTGCTTAGCATTTCTTTAAACAATCGGATAACTTCTTCATGACGCCCGTTTCTGCCATATACACCAAGCATCGATGTCCACAAAACCACATCAGTAAATCCTGCCATATCAAATACCCGTTTAGCTTTAACCACCAGCCCACATTTTCCGTACAAATCAATCAATGAACTTAAAAGAAACACATCGGTTCCTACATCATAAACAGTACGCATCACTTTCGCGTGTATTTGACTCCCCAAGTCAACTGCATACATCCCAGCACATACATTCAACCCACCCGAAAATGTCCAATTATCATAACACAATCCCAGACCAGGCATACTTCTAAACAACTCAACACCATCAAGCCACATCTTAGCATCAGAATAAGCTGAAAGAAGCGCATTTACACAAACCGTGTTCTTCACAGGAATTTCATCAAACACCTTAGCTGCATCTTTAACAACCATTGTTTTCGCGTAAAAATCAACCAAAGCACTACCCAAAAACACACTGCAACCCCAACCAGATTTCACAACATGGGTATGAATCTGTTTCCCGAACCCGACATTTTGAACCAAACACGAAGCCGTTAACGAGCTACATAAAGCATAAGTATCTATACATACACCATTTCCATGCATAAAAGATAAAGTTTTTATAGCAATTAAAGGTAGCCCATTTTTAACAAAAGTTGACAAGATTGAATTAAAGGCAAATGGGTGTGTAAAAATGGAGCATTTGAAGAATTTGGTCAAGATTTGAATGTTGTTTTGTTGTAAGCATTTTGTGTATGTATATACAAGATTTGTTTGAAGTGTGTATGAGATGAAAATTAGGCCTGTTTTAAGTAAATGTGCATGAACTTTTTTGATGGATTTAAGATTTTTGGTTTGACACAATTTGGACAATAGATTACTAAAAGATTCATGGATTGAAGAATCATGAGAATATGGGTTAGAAAACATGTGATTTGTTTCAATTCAATGTTTTCAAGCAAAGTTTGATTATACAAATTTACAAAACTATATATGTGTGACAAAATGTCACTTGTGATTTTTAAAATTTAGGTAACTTTTTACCAAAAATTAGGAATCTGTTTCTATTTAGTCTTTATTGTATTAGAGTACTAAATATGAATTAGTAAAAAAGAACCATCATAAAGTCGATAGAGTTCAATATTCATATAGTTCATGGGTTATAAGTGTAACATTTTTCTAAAGCCAAATAACTAACATACAAAATAACAAAAAGAACAATATCCCCATCCAATAAATTCAATTCTCAACCATTTTCCCATCCCCACATATGCTTGATAGATGTTAGCCATCAAGGATGACGATCCAAACCGGCTTCCGGACCAAAGCGAACCGGATACCGCAACGCCAAGAGTGTTGTCAATCTTATCTTTTGTCCTAGAAAGACTAGTGAACCGGAACGAAATCTTAAGTTCAACTAGCGCCAACCGAGCAAGGCTAGGAAAAAACTTGGAAGCATTTCATGGTGTTAGACCCCCAGCCATAACTATACCAAAGTATCTAGACCGAATATATAAGTATACCAACTGTAGCCCGTCTTGTTTCGTGGTCGGGTATATATACATAGACCGGTTGGTTCACAAGCACCCTGGTTCATTGGTGGTGTCACTAAATGTTCATAGGCTGCTTGTTACAAGTATTATGGTTGCAGCTAAGGTTTTGGATGATGAGTATGTCCCTCTTTCTATATATCTCCTTCACACATTTATTACATATATTAATGTATTATTTTTGTACGCAACAATGACATTAAGTTGTTTCTCCACCTTATATATGTGTTTATCTCATTGGATAAGATTTAAGAAAGGTAATGTATATAATCCTGTTTTTTCAATTGTGAATTGGTAAGTTTTTATGTATGGAAAATTGAAAATTATATGCTTGAAATATATGGTTGTGTTTGACTATTACAACATAAATTATGTTTTCATTTTTGATGAATTTTAGCTTAAACTTTAACTCGTAAATTTATGATTTCTATAACTAATATGAATATCATATCATCATGTAACAACTTATATACATGTCACGTCTAACAAGAGTATCAATGGACAAATGTAATATCATAATTTGAATTTAAAAGCACATATATGTGGTGGTTATTTTATATTTGTTGTTGGAAAAACAGGCATTACAACAATGCATTTTATGCTCGAGTGGGGGGAGTAACGAATGCAGAGCTGAACAGGCTAGAAATGGAGTTCCTTTTCATGCTAGACTTTGAACTCACGGTTACGTCGCGTATATTTGAGAGTTATTGTCTGCATTTGGAAAGGGAAATGATAATGTGGAACGGTACAATTCGCAAGATTGAAAGCGGAGGAATTCATACAAATGCCATTGAAGATATTGCCGATATTTCGGTAGAAGACATGGAAAGCTTTTCTTCGCCTCTATCTAATGGTGGGCTTACATAAATTGAAGGATAGAGAGAAAATGTTCCCTGAAGTTAACATGTTAAAACACATTTAATTAAATCTACATATATGATATATTGTTCCTCTGTTCAAATTCATCTACATATCTTCCCAAAAGATTTACCATACACCATAGTATCTGACCTGTTGTTCATAAATAGTGAAACTATCTAGCAGCTTGGACCAGCTTGGTTCAATCCAGATGCGAGGGCGGACATATTAATTCCAGTCCCGAAAGTTTCTTCAATGTTCTTGTCGTTAAATATGTGATTTTGTTCACACTTCACTAGAAAGTGTGTTGTCCATCACAACTTCTTTTGGCTGCAACTTTCTTCGAATGAACTTTTGGGAACTCGTCAAAAAATTTGAAAACAAAAAGTTGTCCATCTTTAGACAAGGCATAAAGATCTAGGCCAACAAATGTGAAAGATAAAGAATCTGGACGGTCATCAGCAAAATCCAAACGTACCATACGGCTGAACTCTTTTAAGAATACGAAAACATTCGGAGCACCCATATTTGTAAATCCAAAAATAATGCAATCAGGGAAGGTGGCCGGTGCCGAGAAACATTAGGCATCTAAAACAGTCTTCGTCAAAAATGGAAGCTGCTGGGTGTCATTGGTGAAGGGGTTGAAGAAGATCAAGTAACCAGGGACCATACTATATAACACCCAGCCAAACCTAGAACAAATTATCCTGTCATGACCGAGTGATGCCTCTGATCTTTTCATAGAGTACTTGTCACCAAACGTTGGATCTGTAAATGTAATTATGCCCCGATATTCATCAATTGGATCTGTTAGTTAGTAGTTAGTTTTTCCAAAGTTAGCACTCCGAATTCAAACTTGGGACCGGGAGTATGGCAAAACCTCTCCCTTCCCTTTAACCACTAGACCAAAAGCTCATTTACATGTTTGAACTTTTTGATTGGTTTAACTTCATTAAATTTAGGTATTTCAATAATACAGGATCTCAATCCCAAAATAAGTAAGAGTTATGAATTCTAATTGACCAACACTACAACAAAACTTTTGACTTGATATGTCGGATTATCAGTTATATATACAAGCAATTCAACGAACTTAAGCAGCTAGCTTTTGACAACAGACAATCATGTCACATTTCACAATCTAGGATTCTAGGCAACCAACCGAGCCTCCTCGTTATCCGGGACCACAATATCGAGCCTCATCATTGGCATATACTTACGAGGAATCGGTGCCCCAGCCTGCACGCAAATTTCAACCACAACAGGAGCCTTTCCATAGAACCTCTTGAGTGAACTCTTCAATGGTAGCCCATTTGGATCCCGAACATGCCACACGTAGTTTGGAGGGAAAACCTCGTCAACTGTTGCATCTTGCCACCCATGCTTCCCGTCTCTCCATTGGTGCTTAAACTCCCCACAAAGCTTGGCATTGTGGCCCCATGGCCCCACGTGGACCTCTGAGCAGTACCCACACGCCTTCACCGTGTACTTCTTCATAAGTTTGGTCACTCCCCATCTAACTTTCTCATATGCATTTAGCGTTGCCTGTGCGGTTGCAACCACGTCTAAGTCTTCTGGAGGTGGGAACCGCTCAACAGACCGGTGTGTGTCAAGTTCCAAAATCTCACCAGTAAGCTGTGGTTTGGGTGGCTCAATGATTCCACCACGGTCAAGAATTTTCTTTCCTAGCATTCGGATAGGTTGGGTCCTTCTCCGTGAAGGGCATTGTGGTAACTCAACACCAGCTTGGATGCAAAGTTCTACAATAGCCGGGATTCTATCATAGTCAAAGCGTGTTTCGTGTTTGATTCGAGTACCAAAAGGATCATATTGATGGTATGACTCGATAGGGAGAAGAACGTCACTGACTGACCCTTTTATCCATAAGTGGGCACTTCTACGGGCTGCACTTTTTGGACCGTGGCAGCTCTGAATGTCGTGGCCCGTTTGACCCACATGAACTTCTGAGCACTCACTGCATAAGAGCAACCAAATCATTCTTTGACATAATATTTTGCTAATTAAAAAACCTTTTTAATCCAGATAACAAAATGTGAAAATAGTTGTGAATGTCATAGCTTGTTTGACCAACATGAACTTTTGAGCAGTCACTACATAAGAACAACCCATACCGTTCATTGACATAGATATTTTGTTTCAACAAAAATATTTGGCGGCACACAATTTAATACGAGTATAATATTTTGGTAGAAAGGATATTAGGCGAAAAAATTGACAAACCTGCAAGCATGCACAGGAATGACATGGAGAAGGTGTGAAAGTCCTCTAATCAAGAATTTCCAAGCATCAAGAACTTCATAAGCAACAGGAACTAGATCTGGAACAAGTATCCCGTTCTTGGGAGGCTCAAGTGGCTTCTCTATGCCCATTTCTGAAAGTTTTTTATCCGCTCTTGAAGTCTGCAGAATCTTCTTTAGAGGAATTGGAAACGGTTTCTTTTTAGTCTTTGATAATATTGGGGGAAGATCTGTATTTTGAGAATGGTGATGGGTTAACCGTTTCTTCCTGTAACGACTATCGTGAGTAGCAAAAACGAAGGTCCTTGACGTTTGTGTAAAGTATCGTTCATGTCTGCACTGCAGCTACACCATAGTGAACTTAAGTTAACACCAGCACGTTACTCAGAAACCGAAATCACTAAACCTACTTTGAATACAATTCTTAAAGTACCTCTCGACATTTGTCAAAGAAGAGGGAACTAACTTCATCATTGGCCCGATAAGGCCAGTTACATCCATTATGGCTTGGCACACCACGCCTCATTGTGGAAAACGATCCAAGCATAGTTGGGGACGAACCACATAAGCTTAGTACATGGTCCATGTCTTTCACTAATGTTCCACCCAAATCAAGCTTCATTGTATTCAGCAGAAAGAAAAATAAGAAATTGATTACACCTCCATCTATGACCAACTATAAGTAATTGCGATATCGGTTTCTTAGTCAAATTGGGATGTTTCTATTTGTTCTTTAGAAATAGCCAACTGTTATTTATTTTCTTTAAACTCAAATTACTAGTACAAAATACACTATCAACTAAATAAATGAAAATGAAAAAAAAAGGGAAGCAATATCTAAATACAGAGTGCAAATTCAATTAAAGTAATCATGTATGGATACTTTTAATTGAAATAACCATCTTAAATTATGTCAAAAGGGTAAAGTAATCCTTTTTACCTAAATATTAAACTACATGATTTTATTTCAAGAAAGATGAACCTACCTGAGGTTACCGGATGGATACTTCCGGTAGAAGAATAAAGACAACTGCCGTCGATGGATTCAAATTTTCCGGCGGGGTAGGAAAGTGTATCAGGAAAAGGGTAAGCTAATGACAGATATAGTCCTCTAAACTATTTTTCTATCCTCACTCATGTCATACGTTGAGTTAATTGCACGAATGATTTTTGAGTTTCGGGTCAGCCCGGCCGATTAAATCATTCAAAACACCCGGTTTTTGGGTTTGGTTCATTTTTGGAATCTCGTCGGATTTTTGTTGAACCGGGTTGACTCGATAATCAGGCCCCTTGATTCGTTTTCGGGTGTTTGGGATTGATTTTTTAATAGGATTTATTGATTATTGTGGTTTGAAATCACAAAAAATCAAGAGTAAATTACATTTTTCGTCCCTAAAGTTGGCACGTTTTGCAGTTTTCGTCCCTTAAGTGAAAAAATTACAATTTTGACCTTAAAGTTGGCTGATTTTTGCAATTGAAGTCCTTAGCCCACACGGTGTTAAAAATAAGACGTTAACCCGAGCTCGTGCGATTCACGTGAGGGCATATATGTCTTTTCGCTTTTCCCGCCTCCTATACCGACCTAACCCCCAATAATGCCTGCCTTTATTCCCTTTAATTATCATTTTCGATCCTTTATGTTGCCAAACACAAAAAAACACACACACACAAACACACACAGACGAAAAACACACAAACACACACTAATGACATCTAAAAAAATGGCGGGAGATGAAGATAATCCACACCATATACGTAAACCAGATTTCGATATTGTTCTTCACAAGCAGCTTTATGGTAATTTTATTTAATTTTTTTGTTAATAAAGTTAGGGTTTTGAAAAATTATATATATATATATAACTGTTGGTGTAATTTTTGTTTTTCTTTTCTTGGTCAGATATGTACCCCGAATTTTTCTCCATGGAAATTAATCATGGTGGCTGTTTTACCGATTATCCTCAAACAAGATACGTGGATGGACACAAGGTAATAGCTGATTGGCAAAAATATGAAAGTTATACAATTTCAAAACTTAGAGAAGTTATTGATAGCCTTGGTTATGATCCTATTAGTTATATGTATTACCATTTTAAGAAACCTGGTGACAATTTGGATTCAGGGTTAGTTAGTTTAATTTGCCAGGATGATATGGACTTAATGTTGAAGCATGCAAAAAGAACTAGGTTCATAGAAGTTTATGTTGAACATGGTAAAAGTACTTTGAATGAACCCAGAACCCCAATTCATACTGGTGGTATAGTGTGTTATCAAGGTGAGTCAAGTAGAAAGTTGTTTGAGCAAAATGATGATTTAGTTGAGGGTAATGGGGATGATTTAGAGGGTAATGGGGATGATTTGGAGGGTAATGGCAGTAAAGGTAAATGTATTGCTAATGAAACAAATGAACCAACAATAGAAGAGGTGTTTAATGTAGACATGAGTGACAAGGTGCATGATGTAGAAGTTGATATGTCTCACTTTAAAGGGAAGTTTGAAAGGTATGATGTGAATTGGGTTGGGAAAGGAGTGGAGTCTGCTGTTGGTGAGCTACATGTGGGTGAGGAGGTTCTAGGTATAGATTTTGATGAGTATGATAGTGGTGTGGGTTCTGGTGATGATGAGGTAATAAGGAAGCAGAAAATAAGAAACTTGAAATTAGAGCATAATTCAACAAGTGAGAGATTTATCAAACCTCCTTTTTACCTTGGACAGTCTTTTAAAGATAGAAATGAAATAAAAACCTTGCTGAAGAATCATGTAGTTGAGAGTAAAAGGGATATCAAGATAGTTAAGAATGACAAAGAGAGGTTTAGAGCTAGGTGTCATGGTGTGATTCCTGCATTGGTTAATAGGGCTGGCAAATTACAAGTGAGAAGGAAGGGGGTGAAGGGTTCAACAGAAGAGGGGGTGAAGGGTTCAAAAGAAGAGGGGGTCAAGGGTTCAACAGAAGAGGGGGTCAAGGGTTCACCAGAAGGGGAGACAAGTAAGGAAACCAAAGTTAAAAACCTCACATGTCCATGGACCCTACTTGTCTCCAAACCAGAAAACGATGTAAAATGGGTGGTTAGAACTATGATTGAGGAACACAATTGCCTAAGAACTAGAGATCTCCCACAAGCCAATTCTACCTTTTTATCAGAGCATGTGAGTGACATAGTTAGGTTAAATCCTGAAATTTCTGGTGAAGCACTTCAAGATCTGTTACAACAAAAATTTCAAATTAGTATTAGTAAGATGTCAGCATACAGAGCTAAAGAAAAGGCACAGAAGAAATTGAGGGGGGATTTTCATGAGCAGTATGGTTTGTTAAGGGATTACATTATGGAACTCAAAGAAAAGAATCCAAATACAACTGTCAAGTTAGCATTTGCATATCAATCTGTGAATCCTGCTTCAACAACTAGGGTGTTTCAGAGGATTTATGTTTGTCTGGGGGCATTAAAACAAGGATTCAGGGAATTAGGAAGGGAAATAATAGGGTTGGATGGGGCATTCATGAAAGGTCCATATCCTGGTCAGCTTTTGACTGCAGTTAGTGTGGATGGAAACAATGGGATATACCCTGTGGCATATGCACTTGTTGAAAGTGAATGCAGAAATTCATGGGAATGGTTCTTAGAATGTCTTGGAGATGATTTGGGGTTGCCACATAATGCCAATTTCACCTTCATTTCTGATAGACAGAAGGTATATTATTTCCAATTTCATTAATTAATTTATTGCTTGTGTTTTATTTATTAATTTATCATCTATTGGTTATTGTTATAGGGGATCCTGCAAGCTGTCCACAATTTGTTCCCTAGTGCTGAACACAGATTCTGTTTGAAGCATATCCATGAGAATTTGAAGACAAGGTTCAGAGGATGTGGATTCAGGGATCATCTCTGGTTTGCAGCAACCAGGACAACAGTTGTGGAATTTGAGAGGGCAATGGAGGAAATAAGGCAACAAGATACAACAGTTTATGAGTGGTTAAGAGCAATTCCACCACAGTCATGGGCAAGAGCTCACTTCTCAGGTATGCAAGTTAGGGTTTGCACTATCTTAATGGTATATTTATATACACAACTATGCATGTTAACCTAATTATACTTGAAAGGTACACAGTCATTTTTAATGGGACAGATAAGTATCAAGTGACAGGCCCATGGAATGATCAATGTGTGGTCCATATGGGTGAAAGAACATGTTCTTGTAGGAAGTGGGATTTGACAGGCATACCTTGTAAGCATGCAGTGGCAACCATGAACAACATGCACAAGTATGGGTTTGATGTAGGAATACCTGAGGACTGGGTGCACACTGCATACACTCTTCAGACTTGGAATCAAGTGTATTCAAACAAGATTGAACCCATTGTTGGTGCAACTTACTGGCATGTTAGTGACTCCTCAATAAAAATATTGCCTCCTTACCACCACACTCAAGTTGGGAGGCCAAAAAAGAAGAGAAAGAGAGGGGCATTTGAGAATAACCAACCAATTGTGAACAACTGTAAGCTGTCCAAGAAAGGAAGAAGCATCACTTGTGGTAAATGCAAACAGAAGGGTCATAATGCCAGGAATTGCAAAGGCCAAACAGAGAATGCAAGTCAACCAAGGTATCCTCTAATTATGTCTATATATTGTTCAAATTATGCAATTGTTCTAATCCTGTATTTTTGTTTCCTAAAGGGCAAGAGATAGTCAACCAAGAGCTAGTCAATCAACTGATCCACATCAAACAAGTCAAGCAAGACAACCAAGTCAACCAAGGTATGTATAATTCTCTAATTATGTGTTAATATGGTTTGCTAGTATGAAATTGTTCTAATCCTCTATATTTATTACAAAGGGCGAAACCTACTCACCAAAGTCAACCAAATCAAGCAAATCAAGCGTCTGAGCCTACACACTCAAGGCATATGAGTCAACCCTCTGAGCCTACCCATTCAAGTCAGCCCATCAGTCCAACAAGAAGAAACCAGACTGAATCATCTAGGGGTCCAAGACCAGTTGTTAGCCCAGCAGGAAAGAGGTTCATGGTCACATCTAAATTTTCAGGGAAGAAAGCATAAAAATTGGCAGCCAAGTGAAGTTGAATATTACCAAGACATGTTTTGTGTTAATGCACTTTCTATTATGTATGCACTTTCTATTATGGTAGTTTATGTACTTGATAAAACATGGTTATGTGTTGTGTGAAATTAGGGTTATGTTGTATGAAACATGGTTATGAACTTGCAGCCTGTATATTGCTTTTAAAAGCATGATTTTGGAAATTGGAATGAAACAGGTTGTTATTTGGTATATTTCCTCTTATATATATGCATAATTTAGGAGTTTTTTTTACCAGGTATGACTTTTGAAGTCAAACTGCATATTTTTACCAGGATACACTTTTAAAGTCAAACTGCTTATTTTTACTCAAAATATGCATATGAAACTGCATAAACAATTGCATATGAAACTGAATTGCTTCTGCATATGTTATGCATTGCTTCTGCTTATTTTTACTCATATAAAACTGCATAATTAGACACAATATTTTGAACAAACTACATTCCAAACAAACTACATTCCATTCATCAAAAGAGCTCGATTACATTGCTTGGAAACTACATTACACAAATTACACAACATACATTCAAAAAAAAACACAACATACAACATTGCACATACTACATTAGATTATAGCCTGCCCAAAAGAGTATCAATCATTTTGACTTATGGAAGTCAATCTTTGCACTTCTTCAACAACAATGAAATTACCAAACCAGAAACACAACAACTGAAGATCAATGACCTCTTCAATCTTTGCACTTCTTTTTCTTTTTTTTCCAATTTTGCTTCAATTTTGTTCCTGCCCCTTAGTAGTCCTGGAATGATATCCATCGATCGTCGACACATGGGTGGGTCAGCCCATGCAAAGAACCCACAACTTGCAGCCTGCTAAACTATGATTTTACATGAAGATAATCCACACCATACACCCATTTTTCTTTATTTATTAAAAAAATAAAAATTTAGGGTTTTTCACACTTACTTGTTCACAGCAGAAGACCAACATACATTCAAAAAAAAACACAACATACATTCAAAAAAAAACACAACATACATTCAAAAAAAAACACAACATACATTCAAAAAAAAACACAACATACATTCAAAAAAAAACACAACATACATTCAAAAAAAAACACAACATACATTCAAAAAAAAACACAACATACATTCAAAAAAAAACACAACATACATTCAAAAAAAAACACAACATACATTCAAAAAAAAACACAACATACATTCAAAAAAAAACACAACATACATTCAAAAAAAAACACAACATACATTCAAAAAAAAACACAACATACATTCAAAAAAAAACACAACATACATTCAAAAAAAAACACAACATACATTCAAAAAAAAACACAACATACATTCAAACAATATTTTGAACAAACTACATTCCAAACAAACTACATTCCATTCATCAAAAGAGCTCGATTACATTGCTTGGAAACTACATTACACAAATTACACAACATACATTCAAAAAAAAACACAACATACAACATTGCACATACTACATTAGATTATAGCCTGCCCAAAAGAGTATCAATCATTTTGACTTATGGAAGTCAATCTTTGCACTTCTTCAACAACAATGAAATTACCAAACCAGAAACACAACAACTGAAGATCAATGACCTCTTCAATCTTTGCACTTCTTCAACAACAATGAAATTACCAAACCAGAAACACAACAACTGAAGATCAATGACCTCTTCAATCTTTGCACTTCTTCAACAACAATGAAATTACCAAACCAGAAACACAACAACTGAAGATCAATGACCTCTTCAATCTTTGCACTTCTTCAACAACAATGAAATTACCAAACCAGAAACACAACAACTGAAGATCAATGACCTCTTCAATCTTTGCACTTCTTTTTCTTTTTTTTCCAATTTTGCTTCAATTTTGTTCCTGCCCCTTAGTAGTCCTGGAATGATATCCATCGATCGTCGACACATGGGTGGGTCAGCCCATGCAAAGAACCCACAACTTGCAGCCTGCTAAACTATGATTTTACATGAAGATAATCCACACCATACACCCATTTTTCTTTATTTATTAAAAAAATAAAAAAATAAAAATAAAAATGGGACTATTGTATTACTCTGTCATAATCATTTATAGGTTTTATAATCTTTAAATACTCCATAATATTGAATTAATGTCCGTTTAATGAGTTGAGAATATAAGCACAAACGGATACGGCTAGAGAGTGAATCATAATAGCCATCTGATTAATGTCTTTTTTTTTTTTTTTTTTTGTCATTTTACTTGTTTACCTTTAATAAAAATATTTTTGCCAAACACTTGAAGAGCTAATTATTTGATTATTATGATATCAAACAACATAATCAAATCCAAACATTATCTTTTAGCAGCACGTTTTGTTACAGCTGATTATCTGATTCTAATTATTTAAAACGTATAATCTATTTTTAATAACCTCTTCGAATAAGTAAATGGACACAATTTTATACTGAGTTTTATTGATGTATTATTTGAATTTGAATTTATTGATGACTTCATTTTTTTCTTTTCACTTTTAGAATTCTCGAATTCAAAATGACGCATATTTTGTGCATTTCTGTTTTATTGGTTTGTTTCCTAGTGCCATATATTTTTTCTGGATTTGTTTCTATTTTATTTTTTCTGGAGTTCTTTCAAATTCTTGTTTGCATGTTTTCATATCGACTATTATTATCTGTAACTGTGGAAATATAGTTTTAGCAGTTTGAAGTGATCAAACCGACCATATAGATATGTGACCCTGTTATCGTTCTTAAGCCCCGTTGAATTAAAAGAAAGTAGTTCCATGCCAAGCAAGATATCATGTTACAAAAGACTGGCTAGGAGCCAGGTTCCAGGAGAGAGATCAATGATCAATAACCTAATAGTGTGTAAGCCTTGGAACTTTTTTACAGGCATTGAAACATCAAAACAAAAAAATTGAAGCTCATATATATGCTCCAAGATGGAATATGCATTCTCCTAGCGAATAAAGAGTCAAACGATATCTACATCCAGCATCTCATCATCATCGCATCATCATCTCATTATCATCATCATCATCATCATCATCGGTATCCCCACCATCATCGGTAACCACATCCACAGACTCATCTTTCCCCTTGTACTGCAACCAATATCCAAAATCAAACATAAGTCACTTACGAAAGTCGGCATAGACCATAACATGGCAGCATGCTGAGTAGTAAATAGCAATTATGAAAGTACAATAATATCCACGTCATAAGCTTCACTATGAATATAAGCAAATACATGCATCCATCCCTACTTTGAGGTTCTTCCATCATTGTGTTTAATATATTGGTTATGCATAAATGGTACCATCTATCATGTTTGACCTAAAACATGGCTTTCGAATAAATGTCCCGCCTATCGGTCAGATGTCTAAAATACCCGTCAACCATGATATCAAAAGCCATGTGATTTTAAATTAAAGATTTTCTGAAATGACATATTCAATTTTCATGGGCACTCGAAAGGAACAGTCAGATTTCTTTATGAAGGCTTAGAAAAACTGAGAGGGCATTACTAAATACTTCCTTCGCTCTCTATTTTTTCTTTTAATTTGAACATTTTTTTGCATAAATGAGGAAAGACCACTCAAGTATTGATCACAACAAAGACTCTTAATTACAGACATAGGATGGATTATATACATAACAGAAAGCTAAAACCCCAGGACATATGCCTCGGTAAACAAAGCGTTACAATTTTGAACACAATGCTTCCAATATAAATACTGACCAAAATGTAGTTTAACATGCAAGGATGTAAGAATCATTATCAAAAACCATACTAATAACATTTTGTTATAGTCTAACCTGTAAGTACGCATCTTCTGCAACTGGAAGAGGTGGAGGAGGTGGCAAGACTATATTGTCAAGTGTCAAGTCGTCTTCGACTCTGGCAGGGGAGACTTCTCTTGAATCAGGCTTTTCGTTCAATTCAACCACGTCGACAACTTCATCCATCATATGTGCCACCATTCTAGTTGACTTGATATCCTTAAGCTGCTCAATCAAATCAAGTGTTTTAGCATAAGACAAGGACACCTAACACCTTTTTTTTTTTTAGCTTCAAATTTCATTAAGCCAACCAAACAAATTGTATGGTGGCAGCAACAAAAACAATGTATACATCAGAAATAGTTTCAGAAAGCAAAATGTAACCATCCTTTCCAATCCATACAATTATAATTTGATCTATTTTTGATCCACAAATATGAGTATGATCTAATTTCTCCCATGACACAAGTGAAGTTCCAGCTTCCATTTTCAAACAAGACTATCAGTTCTAGATTTGTTTATCGCAAATAAAACCATACACTTAATTACTTCGTTTACTAAACTTCAGTGAAAAGTTTTGTATGTTCTTACCTTTTGTTTGCTAATGCGTAACTGTCAATAATACTGGAAATAAGATACTTTAGTTTTAAGTTTGTATTGTGGTTAAATATTATGCATGGTAATCAAATTCTAAGCAGGAACACTGTGTAACTTAGATATAATGAACACCAGTATGGTTGCAAAAAAGCACCTTATCTCCAGAGGAAGCGCTGGTGAAATTGGTCTTTCTTTGCTTAGGCTTGATATTGTTAACCAAAGGCCCATCACTGTTGATTCCATTCGCCTCTTCCCTAACTTTATCAGTATTTATAGTTTGAGCAACATTTGGCTCCCATCTATTATGCCTTTCAGATCTCATATGTCCCAAACTACGTCGTTTTCCTGCTGCCGAATTTGCTAGTGAATCAAAAGATACCAATAACGAACATCAGAAAGATAACAATGGTATAACAAACCTCACAAAACCATGCTTTCATAGTTCTATGATATCCTGGGTGTTGATAGTAAGCCACATGCTGAAAATTATATTAGCTATAACCTTAGATATCACCAGATTTCCACTACAAAACAAATGTATTTATAAACCTTGCTCTTTATGGACTATTTTCTTTAAAAACTCCGATTTCAAACAATTTTATCACCAGTGCCTCTCAAAGGTTTTTTTTTGCATTGATTGGTAGCTTGGCCATCTATTGCCATGGAGACAGATACAATGATCCAAGCTAGAACGTTATTTGTATTCCTCATGGATGTCATCATATATATACGTCAACAATTTAGCAAGAAACTTGCTATACACGAATTTCAATTTTGTTGAGGGATTTCACCATCTCCTCTTTCTATTTACAATAAATGAGTCATATTAGTGCTCCAGCAAGTAATATAAAAGATACCTTGTTTTGATTTTTCATCAGCCTCTACCATGTGATCCCTCATCCTTTTCTTACTAGGAGAAGCCTTGTATAGATCCTTCCGTCGGCCCATTATAGGATTTCCTAATGTCTCATCCTTCCTTGATTCATCAGCTTCTACCATGCGAACCCTTGTCCTTCTCTTACCAGAATAAACCTTGTATTGATCCTTTCGTGGGTCCATTATAGGATTGCCCGATGTCTCATCCTTCCTTGGTGAAGCCTTGTCATTTTGGGGGATCATTAAGAGATTGTCCAAAGTCTCTTCATCACTCGTATCAATGCTGATGTCCTCTTCATTAGCAACAACTAGAGCATCTGAGCCAAGCTGATCCCCAAGCCTTTGAAGATGAGCTTGTGACCTAAACAATTTCATTTTTGTTAGGAAAGTTAAATAAGAGAAATGTTAGACTTACAAACAAATGCTTACTAACAATGTTTACAAACTGATGTAGACCAATAAATAACAAGAGAGAATGAAGAAAGAGAAAAGAAATATAATTCTATTGGTTTTTATTGATGCCCCATGGCCGTGGCGTCTCTTAGCATGTAAATTTTTTTTGAGGCCTGACTCAAAAAAAAAGAAGATAGGCCCCTAGAACTAATCAGTCAATTATTATAAAATATAATAAAACAATAAATGTTTTCGACATTATAATATAGTATACAAAAAAACTAATCAGTCAATTATTACAAACCTTGTTCGTAAACATTTGTTCGCAAATCTAGCATTTCTCAATAATTAAATCGAATAACCCTCAAAGATTGTGCAAAACGATATGGAAACATAAAAAGATTCTTGCCTCTTCAGTTCATCTTGTATTCTTCCATGACGAATATTTGCCTTTACAAACTCCATAATTTTGGAAGAAATTCTGACATATAGCAAATAAGACTTGTAAGTGAACAGAAATAAAATTTGGAAGTTACAAAAATTCATAATACCTTTTGCATTCCTCTTTCTCTGCTGATAGTTGCATCTCAATCTCTTCAATTTTAGAATTCAGACCATTTGCTTTTTGGACGCTTTCTTCCAAATAGATCTATGCACCATGACACTGATTATAGGATACTCAACAACATTTAAAAATAAAGAGTAGATATAGAAATGTATACAGGCCCAAGGGAAGCAAAGTTTGCAATAACAGACACGACTTGAAGTGATATTTCCTAATTCGAGCAAAGATAGTCTGAATGCATCTCTATTACACTAGTTAAAGGAATTACATCAACACTAAAGAAAATTACATATGATAAACAAAGAGAAGATTGTCCACAGGCCCAAGAAAAGAAAGAGAAGAACTAACCTGCAATTGCTGCTTATGATCTTCTAACATATCAATTTTAGAATGCATTTGCTCCAACTACACCATGGATTTAGGGAGTATAAAAAGACAGAAAAGTAAATATTGAGAGCTTGGCCTTCATAATTAACTGACACAAATTAGTATATTCCTAACGTATTAGAATTAAACCTGCTCGTCATTGACATCCGTAGATTCTGATAATAAAGGTTTTCTTTCACTGGCTTGCCGTCCAACCCCATCTACTGATCTCAAGCTTCCAGCGTAGTCATTTTCACCATCAAACTGTTGTCTTCTTCTATGACCCCAATCACTGCAATACAATTAGGAAAGGCACAAATAAATGACGATAAGATGTCAAAAATCTCATATGGATCTTCATGAAAAAACTATCTGAACAGAAATGAAGACCAACACCACATCTTCTTAACCTATTACAAAAAAGAAAAAAAAGATGAAGTGGAGGTGCAAGTAACTTCAGAAACGAACCTCTTTTTCCCCAATCTTGGAGAACTATGACCATGAGAAGGAAATGGATGTCTTGCCTCTTTGTCAAGTGAGTTTCTCCGAGGTGGGGAATGACGTCTGCCCAGCTTCTCTCTTAAATCAGCCCTACGATAGTTCCGCCTCCCTGAAGGATGCGAAAAGATCATTTCCAGTAGGTTGAAGAATAGTATCTCTTTATTTCAAATATAGGATAACCATGACGCCCGCAATCAATAATAAGGATACACCTTACCATAGGATAGAACCATGATTAACACAATAACCAAAAACTATGGTGCCTTCTTTCAACTTCCAAAGGGGGGCACAGCCCATAGAAACTACAGCTCTCATGTAAATGATAAGTAGCTGAGATATCCATATATGAGGAATAACAGTCGATAAAACTTTTGTATGTTGTTGAATGGATAAAAAGATTGTAGATATGTCTCTTCTTGAATGATTATATGAATATATTATGGTCTCATATTCTCCTTGATGACATGGAATAAATATATTAGTCCGTCTCTGATCTTCCATTAGATTAACACCATGAAAGTATCAGGAATCAGGATCATGAAGCGGTCCAAGTGGAAACTACCAGACACTCCACCAGCAGGCAAGTGAGAACTTAATAGAAAGAATTTCTGTATATGAAAAGCCCATCTGGTGGAGTCTAAGTTACAGATCTTCAGAAAAATAGTTGTTTCATAGATGCATAAATGCAAATGAAGATGAAGTCCTGGAGAACAATACCACAATGAGCAATAAGACAGACCAACGAGCATAAGTCCTTCTGATAAAACCCATTATGGCTGTCAAATGATGTCTTGATAATTGATTAATGAAACCCACAACAGCTGATAGAAATACGAGTCTCGGTAGAGAAATATGACAATATATATTAATTTTCCAGTCATTCAAGGATATGTTGGGAGTTCACTTTCATTCGTATACTCATCAAAGCACTATGGACAGCAACTTGTATGACATAAGAAAGTTTTAACAGCGGTGACAACTGCCGCCTACATAGCCAAAAGAGTGACGTAGAACTCCTAAGACGTATCAAGGTTCAAAAAGCCGCTCAAGGAACAACCAGGATGCAGGCATGAGCCTACTTCCATAGGTCTAATATTGAATCACAATTTCAAATACAGATAGTTAGATCACTAGATGTAAAAACCATTCAAAAAATAATAATAACAATCGAATATGCATAAACTTAAACAAGTGATAATAGCAAACACTTGACTAAAGCAACCAAACAAATTCATCATAATCTTTTGATTCTCATGCAATCCATCCTACAGCATCCAACTTTCACAATGTGACTCCTATCGTTATAACCAACAATAAGGAATTCATTTATACAATTGTTCAGTTTAGTCTAACTTGGGAACAATAGTAGTATAACTATATCTAACTACCACAACTTCCCTCGATTAACTTGCATACATTATTGCCAGCACCAAAGTACAACCAGCCACTTGCAACATCTATTATATACACTACTAGGTAAAACATTTACTCCGTCCCCATTTTAAAGATTAAGAAGCTCTGATGGGAATGCACTAAAAAAGAACATTTCCCAACTAATAAGAATGTGACATACCCCCCCCCCCTCCCCTCTCCGGCCCACAGACACACACATCACCACCCTCCTCTTACAACAGTCATGCGGAAAACAAACAAAAACCATCTGAAACCGCCAGCAACCGTCAGAGACCACTCAAAACCACCAGCAAACTCACTAGCCGGAAACCACTAAAAACCATCAGAATCCTTAAGGTTGCGTTTAGTTATAGAAGACTTTTTCTAATTTTCCATTTTCAGTTCTCAAGATTATGAATTGGGTTTTTTATCTTTAGAAACCCTTGAACATTCTAAAACCCCATTGAGTTGTCAGGTGGAAAGCACAAGGAGTTTTTCATTTCTATTATAGAAGATAGTTAGAAAACAATAGATATGAGTAATAGCTTAGGGTCCGTTTGGTTGTAGAAAATATTTTCTAGTTTTCCATTTTTAATTTTTTAGAAAATGAAAGGGGTTTTTATTTTCTAGAAAACAAATAAAAATTTTGAAAACGCGTTCTAATTAGAAAACTAGAAAACATGTTAGAGATGTGAGGGGATGGGGAGGGAGGAAATGGAAAATGAAAATGGAAAATGGAAAACAAGAAAAAGATGTTTTCAAGTTTTCTATGGAAAAGTGGAAAACATTGTTTTTTGTTTTCTTGGAAAACATTCTTAGAAAACTATTATTAGAACGCGTTTTCTGTTTTTCATGTTTTCTTGGAAAATAAAAATGAAAAACAAGGGGTGTTTTTTACAACCAAACGCGCCCTTAGAAACTGAGTTCTCTGTTTTCATGGATAATGTCTTTGAAAAAACCACATTTGATCACCTTTTCTGTTTTCCATGTTTCTTTTGAAAATTAACTAAAAAACACTCCTAGTTTTTAACAGCTAAATGCACAAGAAACTTGTGGAAAGTATTTGTTGCAGGTGTCATGGTAGTTACTCCATTATGTAACGAATTTACCCATCGCCATCCCTCTCTCTTCCTCACCCAATAGTTGAAGTGCGACATCACCCTCTCCCCGACCCCCTCTCACAACACCACCTCAGGTAATATTCTTGAAAAAGCTGCAAACGATTTACTGCAATTGCTTTACCCGATTATCATGCTACTTTTATGTAACTCATAATCTGAATTTCTATTGCCTAATTTCATATATATCAACCCTAGCTGAGACATAACCAGCGTTACTATAACGAATCCTATAAATCGTATTTACAAACAACAACTATACGCAATCCCGAATAAGGAGCTGTTTGGGTAAGCTTATTTCTGTCAAGCTTATTATCTTAAGCTAATAAACTCCTTTAGGTAACAAGTCCGGAAATAAGCTCCTACCCCAAACACCCTCTGATACAATATGTGTATATATATATATATATCAATAATAATCAAACAAAGTTGTATTATCATTAATTTATTATAGAGAGAGAATTGAAATTTATAGAAAAGCATACCATTGAATGAAGAAGAAGAAGTATTAAGATTGTTAAAACGACGGAGGTCAGCATCGCCATGTGCAAAAGAACAATTGTGACGATTACATTGACCTTTTCTATACATATCGCATATCCTAGTTTTGAAATCTTTCCGTCCAACCATTCTCAATTCCCAATTCCACTGTATGTATTATATATGTTTATGTATATCTATATCTGCAGTGAGAAATTTTCTAAGTGTTTGTTGCAGCTGCAAATATGTGAATGCCGACCCAAAAGAAACCGGAGGACTGACTGACTGACTGAATGATTAGGGATTTGTAATCGTAATTGTGATTTTAGGGATATTTTTTTATCTTACAAAATAACAACAAGAGTTAACGGCATAATTTGTCCTTGTGGTTTACCCTAAAAGTCAAGTTTCATCCTTATCTATCGGAAATGACATTGGGGGTCCTTTATGGGAGGATAAGGATCACGTCCTTTATGAAAACGTCCGTCATCTCAAATCCGTTAACACCCTCACGTGCTTTCCACGTGAGGGCATATGTGTCATTTTAATGCCTAAAGGACCAATACTGATTTTTTTTTCTATCACTGTTTCTCTCTTTCTTTCCCAGTACACTTTTATTATCCACGCTATATCCCCACCTTTTCTAAAAAAATATCCACCAGCATCTCTCTTCACTCTCATCTCTCTCTTTCTCTCTCTCTCTCTCTCTCTTTAAAAATCCATTAGTCACCATCACCTCTACTTCAATCGGCCACCACCAATTGACTCATCACAATGATAAGTCCCATCACCACCCATCCACCCCCGATAATTTCAGATTGTATCTATTACCACCGTTGTTTCATCACCACCGCAATGGTGGCCAGAGATGATGGCCGGATATGGTGAATGGAGATTGGTGGTGACCGAAAAAAGTAGATCAACATCGTATCTTGAGCAACAAATATTATCAAATCTATCATTATATATGTATGTATACATTTTCAGCCATATATATGTATATATCAAATTCTTTTCTTTCTTATTAATTATATTAAAATATATTTGGTTTTAATTTGGGTATGTTATTACTTAATATCAAATCACAGTTAGTGACTTAGTATTGTGTTCAAATGTTTTTGTTTGGAAAACACATATGCTGTTATTATTTTATTATGATGAATGTTTCATATCGCCATTCATATATCTTGTTTAATGATGAGAATAAAGACGAACGGACCCGAGAGAAAATACAAGTAGTTAAAAAAGGAAGTGTTAGTGCTGCATTTAACTAATGCTATCTTCAATCAGGTGGTTTGTTTGCAAATGAGTTTGTGTTTTTTTCCAATGTATTTCATGTAAATATAGCTAGATATAGATTGATACACATCGATGATGATGGTGGTGTATAGATTAATGATGAATTACATAGAAATAATTCATTCATGTATAGATTAATTATTTAGTTATAGATAAAAGGTTATACAATACATGTATGCATATATGTATGATTACATATGTAATTTGTTTGTTGTTGGTCTTGTTTTAAGATTTATATATATATACATATATATATATGTGTGTGAATCTTGAAGAGACTTATGATTTAAAGGATTTTTAAGATCTGAGAAGATTTGTATAGGTTTCCCAAGAGATCCATGATTTTTGAAGGATTGATAATGGTGATGGTGGTGTATAAATGATAATGTTTTTTTTTAGATTTGCAGATAAAAAAAATCAGAAAAAAAAAATCAGTATTGGTCCTTTAGGAATTAAAATGACACATATACCCTCACGTGGAAAGCACGTGAGGGAGTTAACGGATTTGAGATGACGGACATTTTCATAAAGAACTGAACGTGATCCTTATCCTCCCATAAAGGACCCCCAATGCCATTTCCGATAGATAAGGATGAAACTTGACTTTTAGGGTAAACCACAAGGACGATTTATGCCGTTAACTCTAACAACAATGACCTAATGTAAATAAAGCTTTAGAAAGAGTTAGTAAAACTGAACAATAAAAAATGGAAAGTGGAAAATCCACAACCCCTTTTATCAATCCACCACAAATCTACATTGAAAAAGAATGTTTTAAAAACCGGTATTTTAGTTATATCGAATACGTGTGGAAATTTTTTCCGGTATTACCGGAAATACCGGCGATACGACTATTTTAATTTTTTTATATTTTTTTATAAAAAATCCTATCAAAACTTGTTACAATTTAACGAAAATTGCAAAATACAATTATAATTCACTCAAAAGTTAACAAATAGGTATTTCATAACAAAATATAAATTTTAAAGTTCACAAATATCAAAAAATAATATTAAAGTATCATAAAAATAATTTTTAAAAAAGTATGAAAATACCAGAAATACCAGAATGGTTATACCGGAAAATACCGGACGGTATTGAATAGTGAAAACACCGGAAAAATATCAGACTTAAAATACCGGAGATATTGACTTATTTAAAACTTACCAATAAAACCAATCAAATAAAACCAACTGAGTTAGATCAAGTAGTTGAATCCCTTGTCTTTCGAGTAAGAAGTCAAGGGTTTGATCCTTCATCCTTATGCCAAGGTTGGAAGTCCTTTTCTATCTTTGGTAGAACCTGAAAGCAGTTTTCTACTTTTGGTAGGAGTAAAACTGTCTATATCACAAACTCTCCTATACATCACGGCATTGAGGTTTTTTTTATAATAAAAACCATCAAATAACTTACAGATAGACCAATAGTCCTGTCGTACCCTATTATTTTTTTAATTTAACTATACGTTATATTTAATTAGCATCTTTAAATTAGTGGACTATTTCGTTGATGCACCCCGAAGACGATAAAATCATTGAAATGGGACATACATACATATTTACATACATACATATACATACATACATAAGAATAAATGAAAGTTACTCTGCCGAACAAGAGAAATCCTCTCTAGGACGACAAATATCAACTTTTGAAAAAAATATATAAGTTCATAAACGTGCATTCTCATCAAAAATTAACCAAAAAGGATTAATATTAACATTATAGTAATGGCTAATTAGGTTGTCATTTTCTTTGCATAGAAATTAACGTACCTTTTCTCGTTATGGTTCATGACAACTTTCTAAACTCAAAGAATTTGGGTCTGAAATATTCCAAACTTCATTCTAATCCTATAAATAACCCATTCTTAACATGAAGAAAAAAGTAAGCCATCCATTAAAAACATCATGAGCCATTCTATTCTTGTAGCAACTTGTGTTTTATTAGCTACCATAACATTCATTGATGCAATTGTAACCAATAATGAATTTGTTTCATGTATGACTAACTTTGTACTCCCATTTGCTAATACCTCAAGATATGTCTTCACTGAAGACATGCCTATGTATTCATCCCTTGTGTTGTCTCAACACAACCCTCGATGTTCAAACTCGACTCTGTCACAGAAACCATTAGGGATCGTTATGCCTCAAAACGAATATGAGATACGAGCAGCTATCCTGTGTAGCCAAAAACATGGGTTGCAAGTCAGGGTTAGAAGTGGAGGCCATGACTATGAAGGGTTGTCATACCTTTGTAAAACATCTTTTGTGGTTATCGACATGAGGAACCTTCGCTCAATTAGTGTTGATATACATGATGAAACTGCTTGGGTCCAATCCGGGGCAACACTAGGGGAGCTTTACTACAGCATAGCACAAGAAAGTCAAACTCATGGTTTCCCAGCAGGGATATGCCCAAGTGTTGGTGTTGGGGGACACTTCAGTGGTGGCGGGTTTGGTGCTATGGTGCGGAAATATGGCTTAGCGGCTGATAATGTCGTTGATGCTTACTTGGTAGATGCCAAGGGACGCTTTCTAGATAGGGAAGCAATGGGTGAAGATCTGTTTTGGGCGATAAGAGGTGGAGGAGGCTCAAGTTTTGGTGTAATTGTCTCTTGGAAAATCAAACTTGTTCGAGTTCCGCCAACAGTTACCGTGTTCAATGTTCACAAGAACATGGATCACCACACCAATGAAATCATCCATCATTGGCAAAACGTAGCGTATAAGATGAGAAATGAGTTGTTTATCAGATTAGTCATTCAATATATTCATGACAATAAGACTACACCTGTTCAAGCGCTATTCAACTCACTTTTCTTGGGAGAACTCAAAGACCTACTCCCGCTGATGAACGAAAGTTTCCCTCAACTAGGTTTAAAACCGACCGACTGCATGGAAATGAGTTGGATAGAATCAGTTCTTTACTTTGCCGGCTTAGAAAAATCCCCAAAACTATTACTAGGAAACAAAACTGACCCTTACGTGAGCTATTTCAAAGCAAAATCCGATTTTGTGACAAAACCTATACCAAAACAAGTATTTGTAGATATTCAGGAAAAGTTTCTTCAACAGAAGCTTGTTTTCATGATAATGGATCCGTACGGTGGGCGGATGAGTGAGATTTCAGAAGCCCACCTCCCATTCCCTCACCGAAGAGGGACTTTGTACAACATACAATATCTGGTCAAATGGGAAGTCAACGGTATCCGGGCATCAAACAAGCATATACATTGGTTAAGGGAGTTGTACAAGTATATGAAGCCTTATGTTTCAAAACACCCAAGAAATGCATACCTTAATTATCGCGACTTGGATCTGGGAACAAACAATCAAGGCAACATGAGTTACTCTGAAGCTATTGTTTGGGGTGAGAAGTACTTCAAAAGAAACTTCAAGAGATTGGCACGAGTTAAAAGCCTGGTAGATCCAGATAACTTTTTCAGAAATGAACAAAGTATCCCCCTTCATCAAAACTAACATGTAATCTATACAAATCAGTGAATATAATGAATCAAAAATCGTTATATTACTTTCATGGATATCAATGGCTTTGTTTAGAAATTCCTCAAACGAGTGCAAAAATACGGAGGAGACCATTTGTACATATAAAAAAAAAGATTCCAATTTACAAATGGAACTCGCATCTATTGATTCATAGATCAAAGCGTTCCATACAACCTGAATATGTGCGGACCAGCAATTGCAAAAGGCTACAGCAGAAGTGATTGCCATTGAATCAATTAACCGTCAAACTCGACAAAATCTGTTGCCACTAGCACTACAAAATTGATTGGTTTAAATTACAAAATACGTAGCTAAGAAACATCGACAGTTAAGAGTCTAACTGACAACGATTTCTGCTCATCACTCAGTAAAGAAAACCACTTCTGTATAGAACTAGTTGCAGTTGAGGAAATTACATGAGGTGGCAGCTCTAAGCTATTTTTGCAAATTTCTTGGAAACTGAGAGATGGCATTGTACCCAATAAAGCATTTACAGCAGCAAACTGGATTGGTGAACCAATTTTATATGAGGTGTTCTGGGATATGAATGAACTCAACTTGACTCTAATATTCTCAACTTGTGTGTCTTCGAATCCATTAGTATCAATGCCAAGTCTGTAACATAGGGAAATTTGATTAAAAGAACGCCGAACATAAAAAATATAAGCAGACCAAATTGAACTGAAAAGAAAAAGAACATGTTCCGTCATAGTTCAAATTATACATGGAATTAAGATGGAAACTGAATGGCTTCTGAGGAAAGCAACGTGTCCCTTTTCAGAATATTCAGAAGAACTCTTCACCAATTATAGTTGCAAAGTATTGATAGCATTAATTATGAATCTAGACAGTTTTATCATCCCTGGTAGATATTAAAAATCTCTATTAAAATTGATATTGCTAACAAAGTGGAACTTACATGGAACAGACATACAACCAATAGACAAATTTTACTTTTGATGGTAATTTTGATTAATGTGGCATGTATACATCTTATCACTAGGGCAAACATAATTGTGACAAACTCTATCAGCATTTCAGCATACACGTATCGTCCGACCAGGTAAAAAACAACTTAGCCAAAACTACCTAATTTAAACAGGTAAAACAAAAAGTTTCCCTTGTTCAGGTTACTCAGGGATGGCGAGTGAACAGCGAGCCAGTTTTTTGACAAAGATGTAGCGGCCTAACAGGTTTTTTTTCCAGCGACCGGTTCCAACCACAACTAGTATCTTGATGGCAATTTCGACCTTTTCCTTGTGTTTGATTTCAAAAAACTCAATGAGGTCAAACCAAACATTTAGTTGAAAGTTGTTTGGAGTGTATTCTCAATGTATACAACCTCCTAAATCACTTCATCACAAGTTTGGAGTTTATTGTAATACTACTATTTCTGTAATTATGTGTGTATATACACACACACAATTAAAGACTACACAAAAAAGTTTCGACCTGTGCTAAAATGAGCCATTCCAGCTCAAGTTCGATTTTGAACCTTCACAGAACTAACCTGTCGATCCCATCTTGCCACCTCTACCAAAACCCAAAAGTCTATTCCCACTTATCTCAAGAAATTCATCTCAGCTTTTGATAGGATATGGACCTAATGAGGTACAGAATTTGTGTTGATGACCAGGTTCAGAAAAATATCCTTTCCACACTGGGTAAGGAGAATGTTTTCGGCTTACACCAATTTACCTTGTTCGTCAATGATCACCTATTCTCACATTCCCTAATATCCATTATAGATTTATAGATTAAAAAGAAATAAACTCCCCATGTCTATATCTGCCCTATATATGCGATTTTCATTAGTCATAACAACTTTACCTATATCAGATTAAGATAAATTTTTAACTTGCAACGTTTTTCTAACGATTCTGATAAAGGTTCTTCATAAGTTCATAAAAATGCTAAAACTCCATCTATATCTTACAAGTAACTAAAACCTACAAAAAAAAAAAAAACCTTCCCTATGACCCTACCTCATGATTTAGTAACCCGCACGTGAGTATACCCCAATAAAAATATTTACAGCAACTTGCAAGTAAGAGCATATAATCTTGTACAAACTTGGAACACATCCAAAAGTTGTTGCTTTGAGGGCAACCAAAGGGTTAAAAATTACCTTGCCAATTGGCCTAGCAGAACAAAAACAGCAGCCAAAGGAGTTTCCAGAGCACATACTTCCACAAGTCCCAACAACTGACTGATAATATTCTCACAAACCCAACCCCATCTCTGCATGTCAACAAAAAAAAAACATAAAAAACAACAGTTAGTAAAAAAAAAACAAAAAAAAAACCCATATGCCTTCTTTTGCAAATGGATTGACATATACACAATATGAAAATTAAGTACAATGAAGTTTGTACCATATTAGATGCCAACAGCTCCAATAGGGACAGAACATCACGCAAATTGGATAAAGTATCGTCAGCAACAGTTATTAATTCGTGTGTCGACATCATGTGCTTGTGCGTACAGTAGCCACTAACTTTCTTCAAAAGAAGCGATGCGAGTTCTTCCATGGAAACAGCGCAATCTAAAAATGGACACTTGGCGCATGGAGCAAAGCCTGATGACAGATTTTCCCTCTCACAGTATGTAACTAAAGATTTTATTACAGTCATTAATAAATTGTAGTCACCATGGTTTAACAACTTTTCCCCACATACATAAGCAAACACATGCAGAGATGTCAAAGTTGAAGAACTGGTGATGTCAGAAATGACGCACAATGCCTCACATATAGAATCAATACGGTCAAAAGCTGCACAAATTGATGCTAAAAGGGCTGCCCCAAGTACCAACTGATGCAATGAAGCTTTATAGTCAGGTAAGGACAGCTTCTCAGATTTTGTATCAATCCAAAACAGCACTCTTTTGTTACAAATAAAATCTTGAATTAGAGTGATAAGTTCATCCAAGTCCACTACTTCCGTAAATATCTTTCTTGTCTCGATATCACACATCACTGCAAATAGAAAATAAGAACTGAAAAATAAGCACAAACAAATTATAAAACCAATAGAAAACAATATGTCAACACATACCTTTCCTCAATTGTCCAGAAAAGATATCTAAACAGTTCATAAAATTCCCATCGCGTACGTTGTTGAAGTTAGTCAAAGCAATGCCCGAGAAGCTCTTCATGAACAGAGTGAAGAACAGACAGACCATTTCCCTGACAGAATAAATATTAAATTAAAATCCATGTGCAAGAAGAAAAAGAAACAAATAAAAACATATCCAAAGTCATGCTTGTGTAATAGCAACCTACTTTCACCTTTTTACATTTATAGCAACATACTATCTGTTTAACTAATAATAATACAAGACCTAAAGCTGACATCTCATCAATTTTCTTTAATCTTTGTCATTTTCCTTTACACATCATTGTCCACGTTCACAACTACAGTGACGTATTTTTTTAAACGAACCCGTAAATATCAAATTTCAAATATGACTTATTTAGGTTTTGTTTATATTATTTAAAATGGCAGTTTGTGCCAGTAACGACTACTACATCAGCAGCCTGTGATAATAACACCTTGACAGCCTATCCTCCGCTACTGGCAACCAGTTGCCACCTCCTTCCTCCCGCTCTCACATCGCAAACCTACCCTTCTCATGTCCCATGTGGTGCTATCCTCCATCTTCTTTTCTAACAGAAGATTCTCCCTCCCCTGCTGCCAGAAACAGGAAATTCACCAACCACCACCCCCTTCCCACTCCCTTTCCCCTGCGACAAACACCCGTAACACTTCAATTTATAAGCCTCATTTTTTACTTTTGATTAGCGATGAAAATAAAAACCTAAAACAGGCTCCTTCCAATACGTTGATTTTGTTGAACAAGTTGGTTGAATTAATAGCCTAGGTTGCAACTCAACCAATGGCGGCTGTATGGCGGTGGTCGTCGTCGCTTTTTAGGTGTCTGCAATATCATATATCTCTTGCCAGAGTTGGTGATTTCAGGTTTCCACCAAAATCAACAATCAATCTGTTATTGTTTAGATAACTATAAAATAAGTCAAATGAGGGTGGCCCTACCGAGGTGCAGCAACTGGTGATGGTCAGGGTGGCGCACAACAGCCAAAAAATGCCAAAACTTCTAATGTGGTATGGAAATGGTGATGATCTGGGGTGAGAGAGAATTGAAAGTTTGTAGAGATGGAAGGAGGCATGAAAAGGTTCAAACTATAACAAATATTGGCAACACATTTAGAAAATCATAAATCCTTGCTATCATTTTTTTTTTTTTTGACATCATTGCTTATGCTGCTAAGAATTGACCAACCATCCACCTTATAACTTTATAAGCAGTGACCAGTAGCATGCTTTTTCATGCAAAAAAGTGGATATTAGTGATACAACAAAATACAATAGCATGTAGATATAAATCGTAATCAGGTGAAAGTAGGATGCTATTTCAAGCAATTACCCTATTTTAGATTTAGGCAATGCATTTTCACTCAGAAACTTATGTATCATAGTGTAGTTATGCAAACTAATGTGGGGCTAAGAATTTGCTATGAACTTTTGTGATGTGGAAGAACTGTATTATAAGGTACTTACTTCGGGGAAAGAATTTCATCCGTAGAAAAAGCCGACAAAACATTTTTGAATGCGTAATCACTCTGAGAAAACGCACAGCACCGATCCGTAAATGTTTTCGTTATGTGAAATATCTTAGCAAGACTGCCGCTGTCCCTGAATTCTGGAAATACAACAACGCACTGACCAGAATCATCACATGCGGATCTAGATCCATTCCCATATATCTTAGCCCCCTTATGTCCTAAATACGAAGTTCCCGTCACTGCAATAGATTCTTGGTCCTGATATATACAAGCATGGTTGTCAGATTCAACAATCCCAGGGATCTCTGAGGTATCACCATAAGGCTCAACTGTTGACATGTTATTAGCTACGGATGGCCTACAATCATCTAGATCATCTGATTGGATCATTTCAAACTCAACGTTTGGAAGGGTAGGTGAGAGTGGCCTTTCAACTGCAGCACGGTATCTGTCCTCGTCAATTTCACTGTCCAAATTAAGTAATTTCATGTAATCAACATCAAACATTCTGTTAAAAGTGTCGAGATCATTGTTGTGTGTATGAGTAGCCTTCACTCCATCTTCGTCTCGGACAATTCTTATACCCCGCTCTTCATTTTGATCAATAGGCGTTCCTTCTTTCAATGGTTTATCATTTAGACCTGATATACCATGCAATGCAGATAAATTCTTTGCTATTTTTGCATGCAATGTTTCACCCTCAACATACAAATGCTCAGTAGATTCAATTGCATTTAGCCGCTTCCTTTTCCTGGTGTTTCCCTCTTTGTTCTTCACTCCAAGAGGACTTTTGACAATATTATCAATACTAGGCAACTGTAGATTGGAATTCTCTTTTGAGTAAGAAAAATGACAATTTCCCTGAGCGCCCACCAACTGTCGATCAGAAAAAGATGACATACTTGAAACAAGGGCAGAACTGTCTAAATTTTTTCTGTTAGAGCCTCCAAGCAGAGGCTCCAATTTAGAGGCAGTACCTGAGGTGGATTCGGTACAAGTTCCAGATATAGGAAGTGACAGAGCAGGACTTGGTAAACTTGTTTTACAATATTCAGAAGATTTTGTGGCTGCACAAGTAGGCTTCATAAGTTCTATTCTGCTCTCAGGGTGCATATACTTCCTCTTTGAGTTCATATTACCGCTCTGAAAAATACATAAATCAACATTTGTAGCAGATTTTCATCAAAATATCACATCCTTGTAATGAAGAAAAAAATCTTCAAAATATTAAAAAAAAAATGAAAAGTAAAGAAATCAAAACGAACCTTTTCCATGCAAGATTTACCTTCATTGCAGATAGCAAGACAGCTACAGAGGCCTACACGATTTGAAAACCGAGCAAACTCCAGCTTTAGTTGATGAAGCTCTTCTTCCACTGTTTCTTTACACTTCTTTTCATGCTCGGCCACTTGATTGCCATGCTTTACTCTCGCCTTTTCAAGCTTCAATCTTTTCTTCAGAAGTTTCATTTCGGCATCCATGATAGGGTTCGTTAAACTTTTGGAAGGAACAAGATCCTGAATCTCTTTAGTAGCATTTTGTGTCCTTTTTTGGGTATTTTCTAGCTTCTGAGCTAACTCATCAGCACGAGATTTTTCTGCCAAAGCCTGCAATTTATACATCTCTACAGCCTTCTTCAGCTCTGCTTCTCTTTCGATGTCTAAACTTGAGCCGTTTCTCACTTGATTTGTGTTCTGATTAACTTGCCCATAGCTCCCAATTTTTAGTTCCTCCATATCTTTCTTCAAACTAACATATTTTTTCTGATACTCTTCCAACTGCTGTTGAAAACTATCAGCACGGTGTTTTTCCTCCAAAGCATGTTTTGTACTCATTTCTGCAATCTTTTGCTGTTCTTCGGCTTTCTTTTTCTCTTTGATTACCTTTTTCCTTTCAGACTCAAGCTTCTTCTTGTTTGCCTCTTTGATCTTTGAGCTCTCTGAAACCAACTTTGATCTTGCTTCATCTGCCTCACACTTTAACTTTTGCAGCTGATGTGAAAACTCTTCGGCTTTTTTCCTTTCAACGTCAACCAATTTTATATGCTCCTCGACTCTACTTTGTTCTGCCTTTAACATTTCTTTCACTTTATTAGCATTTTTCTTCTCGGTTTCGGCTATCTTTGTCTCAGACTGCGCTCGCTTTTTCTCCTTATCAAGAAGCTCTTTAAGCCGACTTATTTCTGCTTCCAAATTTTGATTCTTGGACTTTAGAGAAGACAAATCATTCATAGTATTTTTCTCATCCTTGAGAGCTTTAACTTCAGTCTGCTCAGATTTTGCAGTTTTCAATACTTGATCAGCACGTTTTTTCTCCGAATCTGCCCTAGCCTTCTCTTTTTGAAGATCCTTCTTTAGATGTTTCTTTTCGGTTTCCACATTAAGCAACTGTGCTCTTAGATTACTTAATTCTTGGTCAGTGTTGCTTTTCTTCTGAAGCTGCTCTCTTAAGCAATTTATCTCCTTTTCACTCTCCAAGATGCGTTCTCTGAGATGTAAAAGTTCTTCATCCATGTGTTGCGGTACTGAGCCTCCTTTTTGAGTCAATAATAAATTCTCAGACTTCAAGCTGGATACCTCATTTTCCAACACAATGCGTGCAGCCTTTTCTTTCTCTTTATCCATTCTTTCACAGTGACTTTTCATCTTCTCCTCCTCATAAGCTGCAAAACATGCAATACACAAAATAATCAATCCAACCATTAGTCAACTTAGCTTAAAACTCATATGTTGTTTTCAGTGATTTCCCATATACAAACTACATCCATCATTCAGTTTTCTGGCTAAATTGATTTTTTTCCGCCAAAGATTCAATCGAAATGACTATATAGTATTGTAGTAATCAGCTCGGTCTATAACTAAACCTATCAACCTACATTTTCTGGTTTTACTACTAAATAAGTTAATAATAAGTAGAAACTAAAGGGTTGTTAAGTTGTAGAAGTAAGTTGAATTTTTTTCAAATAAGTTATAAAAAAAAACTCAAATCAGAAAAAGTGTTCAAACCAGACTTCTAAAAAACTTCTCATAGAAAAGTGAACACAAACTTCTCAAAGAAGGATTGGCATGGGAGTCTTGCAATTAAGACTTTGGTTTGGGGAGACCCGGGTTCAAGTCTTAGAAAGCACCAGGTTTTACCATTAATTTGTCGCCGTGCCTACGGGCGCGCATGGGACTAACGGGACTTGCCTC
Organism: Erigeron breviscapus; assembly: GCA_034093135.1. Taxonomy (NCBI): domain Eukaryota; kingdom Viridiplantae; phylum Streptophyta; class Magnoliopsida; order Asterales; family Asteraceae; genus Erigeron; species Erigeron breviscapus. The sequence goes on from CM067167.1 coordinate 288,233,934, forward strand.
CATCCGAATGGGTTGGGTCAGCTAGCAGATGGGCTCAATGTGCAGTAGCCAGTAAGCCTGCATGCCAAGTGGACCCACCAGACTAAGGCTTTCTTGTGCTAATTTGGAGACCAAGTTTTAGCCTCTCTATATAAACTCCTCTGCATTATTGTAAGTTTGTAACCTAAGGCAAAAACGTGTACTAGGAAAATCAATAAATATCTCTGGTTTGGCCGTGGAGTAAGCCAATCATTCGATTTGAGTGATTGGACATAACTACATTAAATTCCTGTATCGTATTTTTCTTGTGATTCTTGTTTTAAGTACTTTGAGTTTCTGTTTATTGTCGTTGGTGTGATCATTGTCACGGTTGCCCGTTGTAAAACACACATATCCTTTTCTAGAGATAAAATAAGCTACAAACAACTTGCTACAACTAAACACAACCGCCCTATAACCCTATGTCCCTTTAGATTCATAGTTTCATACAAACACTCATTTCTACCTCACAAGACCAACATCTACAAATGCTTAAGTTACATATATATGGGAGAGCGTTATTTAGTCATGGGATGATCTGGTCCCTCCAAAAGACTTAATCGGACGGCTGGGAGGAGTCCCCCGATCCCCAAATTTTACCTCATCCTCAAATTATCTTTCTCCTATATATATACATATTTATATAATGATGATAATAATAAAAGTAATCCAAACAAAAATAACAACATATATCCATACCAGTCTTGAACTTGAGACATTCAGCCTGCACCTTATCACATTGTCCCTCGTAAACCTTGACCGCCTCCTTAAGAAACGCCCGGCCTTCTTCCGCCTTCTTAAGCTTTTGTTGCAGCTTCAAAAATCTATCTTTCCACTAAACATTATAACATAAAACCCAATCATAAATATAACAACTAATCAAGTAGACTCATCATAATTTTTATATTAAAAAAATACATACATATATATATATAATATATAATATAGTGTAAAAGAAATTACCAAAGTACAACAAGGGTTTGTTGTAGACTCATCTTTTTCTTCGGCCATGGCTGCTACCAGTTTTTGATTATTATTATTATTATTATTATTATTATTATTATTTATTTTAAGGCATGGAATTACGGCCAAATCGATCTCATTTTGAATTTGGATTTTGATGGGCAAAACCCTCTCGCCGATTTTCTTTGTAAAACCCTTCTTTAGCAATCAGTAGCTTCAAATGGGTCGGGTTGTGTATTCTTTTGTTTTATTTGGTTGGATACTCGGATTTAAACTGCCATACTGTTTTTACCATAATAATTTTACTACATAAGTGATTTATTTCTACACCTTCTCTTTTAATTATTAAGATATTAATATTAATTATACGATTATAACATACTAAATTAATAGTTATAAATAAAACACGTTGAAATTTAATGATACTATTATTTTAAAAAATATTTTGTATCATAAATTATTAATACGATATATATATATGCTTATAAAATAATGTAAAATAATGGTATAAAGTTAGATATTAGCTGTTGAAAGTTTTTATGTATTAGAGATAATTAATGACATGTTAAACTTGTATAATATCGTAATTTAATAAACATAGATAAAAGATGTTGAAAAATAATGATGTTGTCAATTTTAAAATTGTTTATTTTTTTTAATTATTCAAAGCACCATATACATATTAATATCTTTTATTTAAATATCATAAGATACTAACGATGTAAAACTAAATACTTATAACTAACTCCCACCCATTTACCTTTTTTATATTTATTACGTTAGATGATAAAAATCCTATATAAAGTCATAATTTGATAACAACGTACGACATAAAACAAAATGAAATGTTATAAACAAATAAAAAATAAAAAGTGATTTAAAAAATAATAATATAAAATTTAGGAATTGTTTTTCATATTTATATCGTTAAAATAATTACTTTATATAATTATAATATGTAGGAATTAGTTTCCATAATTAATGACTAATTAATTAGAATTAAAACTATAAAAGTTTAAAAAATATATGACATCATTACATTTTGATCTAATGTTTAATTTAAAAGTTAAGCTTTGTCCAATGATTTAAACTTCTTTATTTTAAAATTAAGGTTTCTATTTTATATATATTTAGAGATAATTGGAAAAACAAATTGAGAATTTTTGTCATATAGACATATAGTACACTTATGTCCGTTCAATGCGACAATAATGGTGGTAGCGGCGATGAGTAGTAGTGTTAGTCGCAAGTAAGTTAAGTTATTGATGTAAAGGTAATTAATTTAAAAAATGATAATTTAGTTATTTTAAAAGTTGAAATGTAAATGTTGTATATTATTGATATATCACTTCTTTTTCATTAATTTTAGAATATTTGCATGTCCACACAAAGGTGCATAACCTTTTTATAACTTTTCTTTTAAAGTTTGTTTCCTTTTAATATGCATTTTAGATTTAGATCTTATAACAATGTAACGTGTGCTTTACAAGTACAAAGATCTACTATATTTACGGAGTATAGTATTTGCTTCGTTCTATAATCCAAAAGGGAAATAACATGTGGAGGTATCCACACTAAAAGTCAATTCGAAGTTTAGATTCATATTGAGTTTAGCCATCGTTTGAGTCATTTCATGTTATTTATTTTTAAGTACGAGTTAACTTGATGTGATTATTCTTTAGGTCGAGTCATGATAATATGCCAAAATGCTATTATTTGAATTACATAATTGATTGATTCAAATGTCATTAAATTATATATATTTACTTTATAAAAAAATTATCTCACCCTTTTAAGTTTCAAAACTTTAAACACTTTTTTTACCTCAAAATATCTCTCGGTTTATTTATAATTTTTCATTTACTCATTTTCTACCAAAAGTGCCCTAAAAAATTATGTGAAATTATGAGAACTAATTGTACCAATTTGCTGATTACGACCACCACTCGCCACCGCCACCGCCACCGTCACCACCCCTAATCGTCGATGCCCTCACCGCCACGGTTACATTGCCTGAAACTCATCTATTATACCATCACCACGGTCATAATCATAAATTGGTTGTGGCGAAACCGAATGCCGCAATTTTTCGTCATGTGTACTGACTGGAATTATGAAATACATTTTTTTAAACATCCTAATGATTCCAGTTTAACATTCTAGAGAAAACATGTTGTGATATATATATATCTATAAATTATTATGTAAACAAAAACGCCTTTAACTAAACTTTATTGAAATTTAAAGTAACTGAATTCACAACTTTTCGTAAATATCCTATGTGTAAAATTATTAAATTGCTAAAACAGCCATTAAATTGATGCATTAATTAATAATTCTACAAAGATTAAAGATACTTGTAAATCCGATGTAAAAAGGCACTAGTATAGTATGAACTTCATGATTTTTCTTTTTCTTTCTATGTTTGATTATTAGTCAACGGTCTTCCATTGAAGTTGACTTTCTTGCTCATCAACATTTAAACACCTGTCTCAAACACTCCCATTATATTCTTTCATACACACCTTTGGTTGCCTAACACACTGTCATATTTCCTTCCAAATTTTTCCACAAAGTCTTAATCTGTTATACCTTCAAATCTACTTCTACTAACCATTTTTCTTAAATACTTCACCTATACATACACACACCATAACTTGCGCCTTTATTAGTTCATGATTCATCTTATAATTCAACTCACTCTTTTTATTTATATATATATATACCATTGATTTTCACATGCACCTTTGAATCTATCTATCAAAATTAAGATCCTTCATTTCATCATCATGAAGACATCTCAAACATCTCTCTTCAAAACACAATTAAAATCTAGACTTATAAACTTCATTTTCATCTCATCATCTATTGGTTTGGTCATATATCTATTTTTCTCTTCTTTTTCGCTCTTGCCAAAGAATACTAAAGTAGTCTCATCAATAGACTCGTTATTGGGTGGTGGTGATCAACAAATTTCGGCTCCTACGTCTCTTGATCATATCGTTTTTGGGATTGCGTCCAATGCGAAATCTTGGCCTAAAAGGAAAGAATATGTTAAGATGTGGTGGAAACCTGATAAAATGAAAGGTTGTGTTTTTCTTGATGTTCCATTAGATAATAACACTGCCGCGACTTCTGATGACGCCTCACTTCTTCCATCGGTTTGTATCTCCGATGATACCTCTCGGTTTCGTTACACGTGGCGTGGTGGTCTTCGGTCAGCCATCCGTGTTGCTCGTGTCGTCTCAGAAACGGTAGCATTAAATCATTCAAACGTCAGGTATCTATCTATAAATATATATATCTCATAAAGTTGAAATTGTATTTAATATCCCACACATTTTTTATTTTTATTTTTAACGCAGATTTACTTTACTTTTATATTACTCCAAAAAATTTAAATGTACTCTTTTGGTACCCATAGCACACGCTGAAATCATGTCCAGTGAAACATTACTTTCACACATGAAATACAAGATATATTTTTTCCATTTGACTTTGGCAAGATTTAAACCTGTTACTTTATAATCTTCATCTCGTGGGCTCTTACGATCACATGAACACAAGACCAATTGATATATGATCAATTGGTAAATATTTTGCCGAAGCCACTCTAGTATTAAAAAACACACTAGCGCCACGGAGGGACTGAATCTAGTTTTTATTAAAAGGCAAAAATTTCAACCAAATAGCTAACCTCAAATTGAGTTTTCCTCGCATTTCTACTTTAAGTTGTTATATACTCCACAAAGAGTTATTGTATAAAATATATTGTTACTTACAATAAAAAATACATACATCTTGCCAATGGGGTTGGTAATTGGTAAGGTCTTTAACCTTGGGAGAATCTATCTGGGTTCAAGTCTCACTCTTCACATGTGTGTGAGTGGATTAATAGAGGATTTTTCTAAAGTACTAACTTTCATCATAGGCATGCGCATTATTTAAGAGTAGATATAGATTAGATTGTCATTCAAAAAAAAAAATTACATACATCTTATATTTTAAACAGAATACATATCCTATGATGATATATGTTTTTTGAAAGTCAAATGGTAAAAGACCATTACCTCTTGAAAATAAAAAACCAGGTTCAGTCTTGGTAAATTTAGTAATATATTGCAGTAATTTAAAAGTTAGGGTAATTTAGTAATTCACTATAAGGAAAGGGAAATTTTAAAAAAATTGTAATTTTTATATCAAAAGCTCACCCGTAAATTTAGAAATACAACTATTTTATACACGTTAATGACGGTCGTCATTAGCAAGACTCATATAAAAATATTTTTTTTTTCCTTGAAACATGATGATCTTCTAAGAATCATTGTTTCTGGTTTTGATAAATGTGTTACTATATATTCAGATGGTTCGTGTTTGGGGACGATGATACTGTGTTCTTTCCAGATAACTTGGCGAAGACACTATCGAAATATGATCATGATTTGTTGTATTTCATTGGATCAAATTCAGAGAGCTTTGCACAAAACAGATTATTTTCATTTTCAATGGCATTTGGTGGAGCTGGATTCGCGATAAGTTATCCTTTGGCGAAAACATTGGCAAAGGTCTTGGATTCGTGTTTGGAGAGATATCCACATTTGTATGGGAGCGATGGAAGGATTTCGTCGTGTTTAGCTGAACTTGGAGTTGGGATTACTAGAGAAGCTGGTTTTCACCAGGTAAATTTATCCCCTGTCCTTTTCGTTATATAGCTCTACTCTTATAATCTTATTCATTGCTCATATTATTGATGCCAAAGCTCTACACTTAATAGTTTTACTCATAAGCTCTTAATATATAAAATCTTAAGAGTTTGAAACAAGATATGTACATGACTATATTTTGTCACAAACATCATCACGTGGCACACTAGCACATAATCTGTCACAGTTATACCCTATGTACTCATGTTAGTATGATAATATAATGTTAAAAGTTTGATATAATGTACTCGTAATATACTACTTATATGATTATATAACTTAATTTATACAAACTTTAAAATTTGATTTATTATTTTTCCAAATGTGGGGTGTTAGCTACGGTGTTCAAAATATATTACCATATGGTTAAGTCTTGGTGCAGAAAATTGATTTTAATTACCTTTTGCAAATTTTGTTAATTTAACCATAAACATGTATATTTTGGCAAACGATATGAAATTGATTAGTGTTATGTTATCATATAGTAAGCTTTGCAACGAATTTACAGAGCCATTCAATAACGTAGTTATCTTTTGTCCATTTGTTGTTCACAAAATCTTACATTTCACATTCTTGATTTGCAGTGAGCGTAGCATTAACATAAATTCTCAACTAATGTTCCATTTCTTTTCTTTTAAAAGGTATTCTCTTCATTCAAGGTTATCCTGGGATGACGAGCATTTATAGCTCATTGTACCCATCTAAAAAACTAGGCTTTGCCCTTGGCCGGTTCCAACCATCTTCCTGCCCACCCTAACTTTTTTTGACAAGTGCAGATCGAATATCACAACGGATGGTCTAGATTATATTGTCTTAACCAGGTTTATGCTAGAGAGTCCCCTCACCCAATACCTAGTAGGAGGAAAAACCCCTAATAATTCTCCAAGGGCACGACAACATATTAGAGGAAAACCTTGCCCTCTTAGAGTCAAACCCGGGTCTCCCTAAATCCAATTCCTCATAGGGAGACTTCCTTATCACTGGGTAATTAACCCGTGGATCGGCCACCCCAACTAATGTGTGAAATTAAAATGAAATCTAAACTAAGTTATTAAAGGCATTACAAATAAGTTTTTTATTCAATTTTATAAGAAACTGTTGCAGGCTTAGATTCTTGTTTTGGCATATAAGGTTTTAAGATAATGTTTTTAATGATTCTTGCAAATAAAACCAGATGGATATGAGCGGAGATCCGTTTGGAGTTCTGGCGGTACATCCAATGACACCATTGGTTAGTCTTCACCATGGTGATTATTTGAACCCAATCTTTCCAAATATGACAAATAGAGATGCTATGCACCATTTGTTCAAAGCCGCCGAATTAGATCCTCATAGGATCTTACAACAGACAGTTTGTTACGACCGTTGGTATTCTTGGACAATATCAATTTCATGGGGCTATTCAGTTGAGGTGTTTGGAAACCACGTCTTATTGCCAGACGTGTTACGTGTCCCTGCAACATTTAGCCCATGGAAAAAAGGTAACGTGTTGAACTCACTATTTACTTTCGACATGAGGGAACACGATAAGGATCCTTGTAAAAGACCAGTCGTGTTTCATATGAACACGACGTTCGTTGAGGAAGACAAGACTGTAAGCGTTTACAAAATGATGGAACACTCGAATTGCACATCTTATAATGGATCTCCAAGGAATATTGAAACTATCAAAGTGTATGCTCAAAAGTTGAATCTCAACATGAAACAGGTATGTGAACTTACTTATGAACGTACTATGGCTAGAAAACCAAATATGCGGCAAAAAGTTGAAAATTGGCAACCCAAAACCAGCCTACAATTAGCTGCCTATTTAAAACGAATTTCAAAAATTAAAATTTTTTCTTCACAGATAATCATAAATAAGTTGCCAGTACTTGCTTCGTTTGAAAAACTTAGTTGAGTAACCTTACTCTGTGAAAGTACCATATGCACCGCCCTCAAAAATCGGATATGATCAAAGAAGTCCTTATAAATGTGTTTTTTCCATTTTCTGAAACAGATGTATGCGCCTAGACGACAATGTTGTGATGTATTGCCATCATCAAAACATGAAAAGTTGGACATTGGCATAAGGGAATGCCATGAAGATGAGTTGATTCAAATGCCCAAGTAACATCAATTTAACAAGATGTCTGTTGTATGATGTTTGTGTGTACATAACATACCGGTGATTAATGCTTATCTAATTACACTGCATTAGTAGACAAAAGAGTCAAAATTGGATTATGAGTTTCGGAAATTATTCATATACAATGGATGGAGGGATTAGAAAGAATTATGTTGTTTTAATTTTAGAAGAAAAGTTATGACTGAATGGAAAATAATAAGGGAAAGGAGATATATTTGTATTTTGCCTATGAACTGATCTGTGTCATTGCATTGGCCCATGGAGAATACTATTAAGGTGGTCAATATTTAACTTTATAATTTTTTATGTTTTTAACTTAGGCCCCAACCTAATATACCATGTCTCGACCCAATTTAAGGTAACAAGATTTTCAGGCACCCGACCTTTAAATTTCATGTATCGCCACTGGTCATCTGTATGGAAACATAAAACTGGAATTTGCGAGTCGTATTGACGGTCATTGTAGTGGGTAAAATTTCGTATTGATCAAGACATCAAGTTGATCAATATGTAAGAGATAACTTCGAGTATTGACGATAATTACACAAATTCAGGATGTACTATATCCACCTGAAATAGTCAAATAATTAGCAAACTAAGGCTTATATCTTTTATTGCTCTATAAACCCCTTACAGATTTCTTTTTAAATCCCCATAAGAAGTAGATAGAGAATTTGGTCTAGCGCTACAAAAATTTTAAGAAAACCAAAAGTTACAGAATAGTTGAGCATAACTTATATCGGGTTAGGCTCATCGAGAAAGATTTAGTTAGTCGAATCTTATAAAATTTATTAAATTCCATTCCATTAGATTTATTAAAAACCAAAGAATAATAATAAAAAAAAACTCCATGAGCGCATAGATCTTTCCGATTGGGGTTTACTATTTCAAAGATATTCAAATTTATCATATGGTCATATAATCGAGGGTACATAGATGCCCTTTATGGAAGATTCTTGATTGTGGGGACTTTTTTCTTTCATAAAGGGGTATTTCCATGGGTTTGCCTTGGTATCGTGTTCATACCGTTGTATTGAATGATCCCGGACGGTTGCTTTCTGTTCATATAATGCATACAGCTTTGGTTGCTGGTTGGGCCGGTTCGATGGCCCTGTATGAATTAGCAGTTTTTGATCCTTCTGACCCTGTTCTTGAAATCTAGAATTTGAGATTGCACTATTGCAGTGGCACACTAGCACCTTGAACCAACTACATTTGCTTGAAATGATTTTGGGCTTTAGAAGAGCCCAATATTTTAAAGGCGTGTGAATGGGTCATTCATCATTCATGAATTACATGAATAGCCAACGTGATTATTAAAGTGGGCTTAATAAAGTCCAAATTTTTTATACAAATAGCCAGGGTTCGAATCCGAGCAATCAAGGTTTTTCCCCAATTTAGCATCGTGCCTTCTGTAGCGGCTAAATTGGTGTGGTTTTCCCTCCCCTGTGGTTCCCTGACTTCGTGGATCGGTCGCTAGTGACTGTCTGCCCAATTGGATGTAACGGCTAGCCGTCCCGTGACACGAACGTTCAAAAAAAAAAAAATATACGGATTAGTCCAATGCATCTCTAGGACACTGCCATATTAAAGAAAATGATTATTATTTTTATCGAACCAAACCTCATTTATTCCCGTTGTCTATCATCGTATTTGTGAACATGATTGTGATTCGACTCACTTATCACGTAGTATGCTTATCACCTAGTTTAAAACAATATGTTTATATTTGAACTCTCCATATATGTTCACTTTGAAACCTAAATCATTGCAACTTAGGAGATGTTTGGGTTCAAATATGCAATCATTATGGGTTTCGGTTTAATTAAGGAATGAGAATGGATTTTCAAATCCATCACCCTAAAACCTTTTAGAGTATGTTCAAAGTTCAAACTAATGGGTTTGCTGCCAATTTACATTCCCAAATTCATTAACCTAACAATCAAAATGAATGACACATTGACACTTCTTCATTCTAATACATACTTGGTTTGTATGCTATGAATCTTTAGAGGAGTTTGTCATGTCAACGTTCACAATATAGACATACTAATTCGAAACTCCTATGATGAAAGAGAAAAACGATATGTACAAAAGGAATGTCTCATGATCCTTGTACGTATATATGTGTGTATATATATAATATGTGCCAAACAATCATAAAGAAAATGTCAACTATGGCAAGCATAATTGGAGGCACGTTAAACAGATCAGCATGTCTTGTAAAAGTCTTACAAAACCAAATTACATTGACGATCGATGATAAGTGCATTTAATTGGGTTTTAATATTGGTTTCAAAATGTATAAATTATAGATGATTAATTAATACATTATTGTATAAATGATAGAATAATCTATCTAATTTCTCAACAAAATATATAACTACTATGTAACTAATAGAAATATATATATTTTTATCCAAAAAATAGAAATATATATATACACTCACATCTACATTGTACCTGGTAAGTAAAAGAAAAAAGTCAACAACTCCAAATGTCTATACCAAATCAATTCCAAAATCAAAATGGTGATCACTACTTTGGAATCAATACATTTTCATGTAATAATTGAAAACATAAACTAATATGACCTTCATGTATATAAATATATAATACACTCACATCTACATTGTACCTGGTAAGTAAAAGAAAAAAGTCAACAACTCCAAATGTCTATACCAAATCAATTCCAAAATCAAAATGGTGATCACTACTTTGGAATCAATACATTTTCATGTAATAATTGAAAACATAAACTAATATGACCTTCATGTATATAAATATATAAATTTCTACAACCTAAACCTCATATTAATTCTCTCAAAAAACTCTTATATTCGACTAACAGAACACATTAATGGCTCGTGCAATGGTGAAGCAAATCTTACTAAGCATCGTTGCTACGACGATGCTCATTCAATTGGCATTAGCAGTGGATCACCCCGTGGGTGGGTCTGGAGGGTGGGACACATCAACTAATCTCGACTCATGGGCGTCATCACAAACATTTACAGTAGGCGATAAATTAGGTAATTGACTTGTGTCGTACGAATTTTTTCTTTATCTATTAAACATGTGTTTCAACAGATGGATTTGTTTTGGCTTATGCTAAGTACTTACCAGTTTTTGTCTTTATGAACAAGCAATAATAAGCATGTAAAAGTAAGCCTTCCCCAAAAACTATATTAGCCTATCCTAACCAACTCTTCATAGAAGAGTTGGCCACCAGCTGCCACTTTCTGGGAGCAACCTGGGTTCGAATCTTGCCAGAGGCAAAAATTGAATTTAAGTGGTTGAATTACCTTGACACTATCCTTGCTGGGGGTTATGTGGGTACCAATTCGGTACATGGGATCAAGCGGTTCCTATCAATCTACTGTTTTTTATATATTATATATATATATATATATATATATATATATATATATATAGGGTAAAGTTCATGTGAGAACTGTTCACATATGAACATGTAATATTAACTATACCCTGATGTGTCATATGTGAACGAATTTATTCACATATACATTCATATATGAACATCAAGTTATAATTTAAAGGTTCTCATGGTTCTTCTAATTCAAATGGTTCTCACATGAACCTTTTCTATATATATATATATATATATATATATATATATATATAATTATATATATACATAAGCATAAGCCTTAAACAAACCTACCCATCTAGACACTCCAGTAACCGTCAGTCCACTGGCTGCTAGAAGCCGGTATTTCTCTTTTTTACTATGTAATAATAATCTTGATGTTGTGTACGTTCTTGCAGTTTTTACTTTTTTACCTAACCACGACGTGTTGGAGGTATCCAAGGATGATTACGATTCTTGCACAACAAGTGGCCCGATCTCTAATGGCGCTCTTACTCCCGTGACCGTCAGTCTTACAGCTGCTGGAAGCCGGTATTTCATTTCTGGCACACCTGGCCATTGTGATCAAGGAATGAAAGTTGAGATTAAGACGGTAGCAGCAGCAGCCTCTGGACCACCAACAAGCACCCCTCCATCATCATCTGGTTCGCCAACAACACCAGTTTCTACAGCTTCTCCTCCATCATCGGATGAATAACCAGCCCCACCAGTTACTTCAGGTGGAAAGCCTGTCAGCGATGATGAACCTGCAAAGCCGTCACCATCATCCGCAGAGATAGTAAAAATAAGTGTTGTTTCTATGATGGGAATCGGGTTCCTTCTGGTGATATAATTAGCTAATGCTTATTGGTCTTTCATGTATATTATACTATTTATTTTATGGATCTCGTTGTCTTCATTAATTATTCATGTATTGCATTAGTTCTATGTTCCAAATTTATTTCAACTAATCGTGATAATAAATCGCATGCTTTTGTTTAGGAATGAGCAAAGATCCCAAAATACTGAAACGGTCCCACTACCGCCTGGTTCGTTACCGAGGAAACCGAATTTGGTACCGAAAATATTAATAGTTTATTATTTTTTATGGGCAGCAATACATCATCAGAATATAAAAGGTCACGTTTCAGTTGGCAGTTCAAAAAAAAGGTCAAATTTCAAATACATAGCATTTTCCTTCCTTTCCATTGCAAAATATCGATCATATCATTGCTTAGAAGAATAAAAGACTATTTCAAGGATTTGAACAAAAGATGTTCTAAAACTGCTTATTCTTGCAAAGTACATAATGGTTTTAGTGTTTTGATTATAAATAAGTAGTTGGAAACTTGGAATTTGTTGGGGTACCAACTGGCTACTTTATCTTCTTATATATAGTTGCACCTTTATGTTGGTGTTTAATCTTACTGCTACTATATTATTAGCATTAGCTTTAAAATTAACATTTGATATTCAGTTCAGTTTTCATACTTACTAGTATTAATTAGTTAGACATTTACACTTTACTGTAGAGTATAATTAGTTACTCTTTTTAAACACTTGAAAAATTGATACTTTGAATTATGTAAGATTACTTACACAATTGTATTTTTGAATGGTATTCAAGATGTTTGATTAATATCTATATTGTTAGTTGATCAAAGAATAATGTCAGGGCGTATTTTGTAATCTTGTACGGGACCAACGAAATCCATAGGATGGCCCGCCCATAACAGATAGTAGAACTTGATATATTGTTTAGTTATAAAGCCTTATAGAAGTGAAAATATCGGTACCAAAACCTGTACCGAACCAATACCGATATCTACATTTCGATATAATATCGGTTTGGGTTTGGATGGTTTCGATACTGATTGGTACGGTACCGAATACCATCCCCCTTTTGTTACAAATGTTATATATAAGATTACAGTATACCATAATAGCCTCACCAATAAATATCATATAACCAAATTCTGATACCAAAACTATTAAAATTTATCTTTTCTTTTGAATGTCAAATCTACTCTATTTCTGAGCTATCACATTCCAGGGATTGAACCTTACTTCGCCCCAAAAAGTTTCAAATTTTGCGCAAGTCCCCTACTACTGAACAACTAACTTCTAAAGTTGTAAACAAGCACTCCATATTACTTGATTTGATGAGATAGTCTTCTAAATATATATACCGACTCAACCAATTACTAATGAAAGTAGGCCTCAAATCAGATCCACAAGAGCTACGCTAAAAGAAAACTAATATATACATTTCAGAAAGAAAAATGAAAAAGAAACTGATAACTTTTTATGAACAAATATTCGTATACAACAAGCCACGAAGTTGTTAAAATTATAGCATAGGTATATATTGAAGCCTAAATCCATTTCAATTAACACTCGAAATTTAACGCATTTTTAAACTCTATTAGATATGAAGTTTTGAGTTCCTCTTGATTTGCATATAAAATAATCAACAGAATATTAAGATAACAAGAAAATTAATCAATTAGTATCACCAGTCAGATAAAGACACGGAGTCAATTTCGGACTCCTTTTGTTTCGGCCAGGAATTAAGAAAATCTACTTAAATTCATACATAAGTCGGATTATTTGTTGCTAGACCATATATGTTTCTGCCATATATGTTGCTTACCTTTTTCTTAATACAAGTGATTATCAAAGCTATAACTCGTCTTGATCATTTCCACAAAGCACATGATAAATCGCAATCAATCAACTAAATCTTTTTTTTAACATTAATGAAGTCTAAATTTATTAGTTTTAAATGACTAATCCTATATTTTAAGAAACATTGGCTTCATTTAAGATACGATAGCTTGTACCTTGTGAGTACATATTAAAAAACCTGAAATGACTAAGCCCCTTTTTAGGATTAATTTCATACATTCCCTACTTAAACATCATAATAGCATATTTACCCACCTAAAACTAAAATTGCCTTATACTGAAAATCTATCTTACAGCCATTTCACGAATATCAATTACTAACATATTGACCGATTTACCCTTTTCTTTCACACTTTCACCTGTAGACAATAGCGGGAAATCATAATCTTAGATGAATTTTTGGTATTAAATAGAAAATTTCTAGCTATAAGGACGGTTCCTAATTTTTTTTAACAACAAATTTCATTAAGCCAACTCAACAACCGCAAGATGGCACCCTAAATTATTAGTGATTTAACATTCATGCCCACCTAGAGAGGCAAAGCCTGCTACCTCCTAGCCAACCTGCGATCTATTTTTAAAACTGCCTTGAACTTCTTTTTTATATATAAATTTATCAGCTTGACATCTTACCGACCTATAAAGCAATTCATATATAAACCTACATCATGTTAACGTTCGTTTTATATTCTCCTTTCCGCATGCCTTCATATATATTTCATTGAAATAATATGATATTAGTCATTTCAAAAGAGACGGACATAAAATAGAGTAGGCAAACATGAAACAAAAGAGTACCTTACATATGTCAGACAACCAAATTAGCGTTCTTCCAACAAAAAGCCAGTGCAACCATAGGCCGAGCCGGAGTTCCAGCCAACTTAACCATTACTACATCAAAGGATGCAGAAATTTAGTTCCGTATTAGGGTCATTGAGATGAACACAAATGAATGTGAAGAACTGATTACTACCTTCTCCTCCTTCTTTGACTGGTCAAGGGAAAAATTGTCAATTTTAAGTGGATTAGACAAATAACTAATAACATCATCAAGAAGTGGTTGTACTCCCTGCAAATAAAACAAAACAAATGACAACAAACATTTCATGGTTACTACACAGGCTGCCAATAGAATTGTGTACAGAATGAAGACATTGATATAATAAAAAAGCATTTTCATTTACCCTGTTCTTAAATGCACTACCCAACAAAACTGGTATAAACTTTTGTGCTATAGTTGCTCAACGACTAGCTCCCTATTCAAAACCAATAACCAGAACACAGGAACATTAAAAGCACAAAGGTCAAGCTATACTATTGACCAAATACAAATTGACCCAGAAATAAACTACAGAGAAAAATCCAGGGAACTTTTGAAGAGAAAATTTGGTATTTATCAACAACTCAAATGAAACATACCTCAAGGTCAGACGATATAGGTTCGTCACGGAGAAACGCTTCCGCAAGTTCATCATCAACATCAGAGACTGCTTCAACTAACTCATGGTACTTTTCAGCAGCCATTGCTTGCATATCAGCTGAAATTTCTTCACCACTTTTTCGCTGCCGGGGGATAGGAAAGTTAGGATATTTGTTACTACCATTTATAGTTTTATACTTCTAGTCATGTAATGCATTAACTTGTCGCTAAATTAATAAATTTAAAGACAAACCTGCTGCTTTTAGTTTCACAAGATCCACAAAACCCTGAAAGTGTTCTTCCAACCCAATTGGCACTTCCACTGCAGACTGTGATGTAGAAGCTTTTTCCTTGCCTAAAAGAAAGTGTACCCAAATTTTTTTCATGAACACTTAAGTCCCATACCCCATATTCAAAGAAAATGATATATATACATTACAACATAACTAACATGCAAATTCAGAAAGTTCTCATTGGAGATGATACCAATAGAACTTGATACAGAACAACATACAGGGCAGGGAGGAAGACAGAAGTGTCTATGAATGCAAATGGATCCCATGCCCTGGACTTCGTATTTATTCAAGTTGTAAATGTAAAAGAACCAGCACGTTGGATTCTTTGACATGAATTATAACCTGTTAGCCTACTTATGGACTAAAATAGCTAGAACCAAATGGGTCAAATCAGTTGAAAGTCACATAAATTAGCTAGACAAGCCTTCATGAAGGCATGAATCACGTAATTCAATACCAATGACATTTCATGAAGCCCAAAATGCAATTGAGGTGTTCTTCCACTGAAATACTCGGGACATGATGTTATAAAGATTACAAAATTAACCGGACCAAGTAAAAAGACAACATTCGTATGGTAGATTTCTATTCCCAATTAGCTCAGGTGGTGGCTTGTAAAGCCAGAAAAATCTCAAACTGAGCAAGAGATCTGGGTGGGTTGTGAAGATCTTTGCTCGGTTCAAATTGGCTTTATTAAGACTGAGAGACACATCTATAGTCATACACAATTGTCTACCATCAGCTCGTATAAACTTCAGCTTTTGGGCTGCTTCAGGTGGGCTAGTATTAAATTAATTCTTTTAAACAACTTTATAGACAAAGGTCTTCCTCTCACAAGAATAAAAAGTAAACATTAGAACCTTTACCTGAAATTGACACATTTCACGTTTGAACTGTTAGGAACAGCTTTAGCTTTAAGCACAGCGGAAGCAATTAAGCAAGAAGATAAAACGAGAAAATATAGATAAACGACACACGAGATTTAACGTGGTTCGGCCCCAGTGGGGGGCCTAATCCACCGGCTGCAAACTAGGTTGTTTTATTGATGCTTTGAACCATCTAAATTACAATTACAATTTATAGGTATATATAGGACAGCTAGGGTTTCTTGCTTGTTGAACAAGGAAACCAATTTGGGCTTCCTAATCAATAAACAAAACCAGCAGGCCCGTAAGGCCTTCACAAACCCAACAATCTCCCACTTGAAGGCCTTGCGATAAATTTCAGCCCGCCATTCAAGAAAACAATATCCCGGTCAAACAGTAACTCTAGTAATCTTCCGATGACAGAAATCCACCAAGCCTCCAGTTCCAAGAACAAACTAAAACTTCAAAACAGAAGTTTCCCATGTCTTCAGTTCTCCATGAACAAGCTAAGATTTCAATAAAAACAGATAGGAACAGAAGTCTTCACAGGTCTAGCTCCCAAGAACATACCAAACTTCAATCCATTTATCAGTAGACCTAGTTGCAGCGGCCCTTTTCATCAGTCACCTGAAAGTCCCATTGAAGCTCTAATACCGTCAGACACAGCTGACTCAGTCATGGTAAAGTCCACCAATGACTCATCCTCAATCTCAACCGGCTTCTACTGATTTGAAATACCGGCTCCAGAGACTCCAGAGGAACAACAACACTCTCCACTAGCGGTAGCATCACAGGAGAGATTTCATTCGGAACCTTGGTCTTCAGAACTCAACGTCGATTTCAACATATGTCAACACACTCGTGCTGCTACTGTTACAAAATCCCGTCCAAGTTCAAACCTCCGAATACGCTCGAACAGATTACCTGAAAGTCCTAGAGTCCTCTACCGCGCACCAGACTCGTATAACTCTCGAATCCGCGAGCCAAGACTTTTCTCCGAAAGTTGGTTCAATTCTTCCGGTAGTGCAGTAATCTGCACACTCCAAAAGTCTAAACAACAGACCAGTGCTTCACTACAGTAGGTAACATAAAATGAAGCAAACCAGAATCTGCAACAAGAGTCTTCACTGCCTTCCAATGAGTCCCAATGCATCAACCCAGACACATTCCCATAAGCAGAATTTTATCAACATCGGGCGACTCTAAAACCCTGAGCACCTCATGCAACCCCACAAGTCAACTACGCACAGATCCCACTGTCCCTGTTATTCCAACCCATGCTAAACCAGACTTCATGAGACGAACCTCCACTCGTATTCAACCAGCGAAAATCTTCACCCAATACCAGTACAAAGATATAACCAGACCAGTTAATAGCAACGATCAATAACAACAGTAGAGAAAACAAGCGTTAGTTCCATGACTTGACTAGCTTTTTTCACTCGTGTCGACACTAGCCAATATCTTCTCGAACAAGAAAACCAAAACAGTGCTTATATCATCTTCCAATCGATCAATAATACCAAATAACCCCAAATCAGAAACCCTAATCAGAAAATCAATCAATACACCCGAACAAAAAATCTCAATCGGGTTTCTTTGAACAGATTTCAGATCTAAACACGGTTTCACAAGGTGGCGATGGCTCACAGCAGCAGTGACGCTGCAACAGCGGCGGTAGGCGGTTAACGATAGTGAAACAGCGGCGGAACAGCAGCAAAACAGCTGCAAACCAGACCCCATAAACAGATCGAAACAGGAAGAACAAAAAAAACACAGCAGCAACAGCAGTTCCAGCAGCTAATTTAACAGATTTCAGCAGCAACCAGTGGCTAAACAGCAGATTACAGCAGCTGAACAGCAGATTTCAGCAGCAAACAGCAGCAGATACAGCAAACAGCTGCAAATCAGCAGCAGACAGCAACAAACAGCAGCAAACAAGGGTAGAAAAAACCCTAATCGTGCAGGTGCTACAGCAGCGGTGGCTGCTCTGAACGGCTGTGAGAGAAAACGGCGAACAAGAGAGACAAAACCGAAACCCTAATCGCGAAACACAGCCCTTGGCTCTGATACCACTTGTTAGGAACAGCTTTAGCTTTAAGCACAGCGGAAGCAATAAAGCAAGAAGATAAAACGAGAAAATATAGATAAACGACACACGAGATTTAACGTGGTTCAGCCCCAGTGGGGGGCCTAATCTACCGGCTACAAACTAGGTTGTTTTATTGATGCTCTGAACCATCTAAATTACAATTACAATTACAATTTATAGGTATATATAGGAGGACAGCTAGGGTTTCTTGCTTGCTGAACAAGGAAACCAATTTGGGCTTCCTAATCAATAAACAAAACCAGCAGGCCCGTAAGGCTTTCACAAACCCAACATGAACGTTAGGGCATAGTCGTGATCAAAGTTCCTCTATTAGAGAGTAGAAAAATTCCATTATCGGTCTCCCAAATGTCTGAGAATTAAACAACGCCTTCTCATTATCTACAATAAAAGACGTATATGTAAAATACAAAAATGTTGTACAATACCAGTAGCAATGTATGAGATGATGAATAAGCTATGTACTGTAATCTCTAACCTCCAAACTTTTGCAATTGTAGCATTCAAAGCAAACACACTTTTTGTAAATGAAAACTCAGGCAATACTACAAAAACAAAACAAAAAACTAAATACAATGCAAAATTCCTGTATCGAATCACCAGACCAACTAATGTTATATCAACATCAACGACAGACTACTCAAACTGCTAATGAAATACAAAACTTAGTATGGAGCATCAGAACTAGTAAGGCAGTAAATCTTCAGCCGAAGAGCGATAGCTAATAT
This sequence comes from Erigeron breviscapus, assembly GCA_034093135.1. Classification (NCBI taxonomy): domain Eukaryota; kingdom Viridiplantae; phylum Streptophyta; class Magnoliopsida; order Asterales; family Asteraceae; genus Erigeron; species Erigeron breviscapus. The sequence goes on from CM067167.1 coordinate 288,253,224, forward strand.
AAGAATACAAATTTCGATACAATCTTTGCTAAATCTTGGGCCCAAATCCAACAAGTTGCTAAAACTCTATTTATATCAATCCAAAGCAAATTCGTCAATTAAATCATACATGATGGCATAAAAGAACCAAAACTCTTAATCTAATACTTAAAGCTTCAATCAAAGTGCTAAAGTCTAAAGCTACTAATAAATGAAGTTTGTTATCTAAATGAGCTTACAGAGAAGCGTTTTAAACCAACTCCACAAAAGGTTGTTATCCTGGATTGGTTAACTCGCATGAAAGGTCGTTATCTAAGTGACTTTAGAGTGAAACATTTTAAACCAAATGCATAAAAACGATGCTGAAAGTTTATATATCACCACTAATGCTCAACTATCACGTGGAATAAATAGAGCTTACTGTTTCAGCTGAAGAAAGAGATGTATAGTCACATGAAAAAAGAGAGTGCACTAACCCAAAAAGCACTTGAACATAACCGTACTCAGCACTTTCCTCGTAAGGCCGTTCTTTCTACAGGAGAATCAAGATCAAATCTCAGAAAGAAATGTGTTATGATGAGGGCTGGGAGACTAATGTTATCAATGAGAAGCTGGCAAGCTGCAAAGTAGAGGAAAAACATTTAGTTTATCATCGGAAAAAGAAAAACAAGGCAAGAACAAAAATACTAACTTGCATTATAAGCACCCGGATCATCAGAGCTGTTTTCTATAAGACATCCTTCACATCTCAGCACTAGACAAGCAACATAATCTTCAACTAGAAATCCAGCAGAGTTGGAGTTTAGTAGTGAAGGTACTACCCCAACCATGCAACTCATATGCAAAGAATAAGGTCACTTTTCGGTCTTGACCCATTACCCAGCCTCTCAAACCCGCCAACTTTGCCCCATCTGAAGATATCAAAAAACTAAATAGCAAACCATTCTCTCTATAATACTATGACTTGAATTGTAACATGCATCATAATAGTATCATCCAGTGATTTAAATGGGCCAAAATCTACCACTTCTGCTGCTAAGTGTTCATCTAATAAAGTATACCTTTGGTTTGACATCTTGTTATACGACAAGAGGCTAAAAAACATAATTGGTAAATTCAAGTGCCAATTATTAGATAGTTACAAACAATGCTACAGTTCTTGGTAGTATAAGGGAAAGACATGCAATTTAGTGATTTACATTAGCCAAATAAACAAATGTCACGCTTTAGAAGAAAGTTTATTACCATGTTTTGCTGAAAGGGCATTGCTAGAAATGCCTTAAACTGTGTCACGACGGATGAGGTCACGGGCATCACGTCACCAATTCTTCATACAGCTTCAACGAGTCCAAAAGGCCTGTACATTTGCAATGAAGGCCAATATTATGATGGAACAGAAACATGAAAATAACTATAAGTTATCTAAATGAGCTTATAGAGAAGCGTTTTAAACCAACTCCACAAAAGGTTGTTATCCTGGATTGGTTAACTCGCATGAAAGGTCGTTATCTAAGTGACTTTAGAGTGAAACATTTTAAACCAAATGCATAAAAACGATGCTGAAAGTTTATATATCACCACTAATGCTCAACTATCACGTGGAATAAATAGAGCTTACTGTTTCAGCTGAAGAAAGAGATGTATAGTCACATGAAAAAAGAGAGTGCACTAACCCAAAAAGCACTTGAACATAACCGTACTCAGCACTTTCCTCGTAAGGCCGTTCTTTCTACAGGAGAATCAAGATCAAATCTCAGAAAGAAATGTGTTATGATGAGGGCTGGGAGACTAATGTTATCAATGAGAAGCAGGCAAGCTGCAAAGTAGAGGAAAAACATTTAGTTTAAATTGAATTCCAACGTCATCGGAAAAAGAAAAGCAAGGCAAGGACAAAAATACTAACTTGCATTATAAGCACCCGGATCATCAGAGCTGTTTTCTATAAGACATCCTTCACATCTCAGCACTAGACAAGCAACATAATCTTCAACTAGAAATCCAGCAGAGTTGGAGTTTAGTAGTGAAGGTACTACCCCAACCATGCAACTCATATGCAAAGAATAAGGTCACTTTTCGGTCTTGACCCATTACCCAGCCTCTCAAACCCGCCAACTTTGCCCCATCTGAAGATATCAAAAAACTAAATAGCAAACCATTCTCTCTATAATACTATGACTTGAATTGTAACATGCATCATAATAGTATCATCCAGTGATTTAGATGGGCCAAAATCTACCACTTCTGCTGCTAAGTGTTCATCTAATAAAGTATACCTTTGGTTTGACATCTTGTTATACGACAAGAGGCTAAAAAACATAATTGGTAAATTCAAGTGCCAATTATTAGATAGTTACAAACAATGCTACAGTTCTTGGTAGTATAAGGGAAAGACATGCAATTTAGTGATTTACATTAGCCAAATAAACAAATGTCACGCTTTAGAAGAAAGTTTATTACCATGTTTTGCTGAAAGGGCATTGCTAGAAATGCCTTAAACTGTGTCACGACGGATGAGGTCACGGGCATCACGTCACCAATTCTTCATACAGCTTCAACGAGTCCAAAAGGCCTGTACATTTGCAATGAAGGCCAATATTATGATGGAACAGGAACATGAAAATAACTAAGAAATGTTATCTGAAAAAAACAACCAGCAAATTGTATGTGTCGAAAATACTTTTCAGGCAGCACCAGGTTCCCCATCATCTATTTTCTGGACCATCATTATGAAGAGACTGCTGATACATACCCCATCAACTGTCAACCTGTCCATACTTGCTCATGCATGCACTCTTACAGGCACCTCACAATAAGAAGGATAACCATTTACTAACAAGACAAAAAAAATACCTGGAGGTCTCTGACAATATCGAATAGTCCATTTCTAGTATATCTATTAAGACCAATTGTTCATATTTATATAGCAAAACACGCACTTCCTTCATTAAGTTTTTAGATTTGATTTACATTTAAAGCTGAATCCATATAATATCAAGCAGTCCATTTCGAGTCTATTTATTGAAGCTGGTCACATTTTCAAGTGTACTGCCTCATTACAAATTTGAATCAATCTTGTTTTAAAGCTAGTTCTATATTATATCAATTTTACATATCTAGACATATTGTAGCAAGAGAATTTGAAGCTAGTTCTATATTATATCAATTGTACATATCTAGTCAAATTGTAGCAAGAAAATTTGAAGCTAGTGCTATATTATATCAATTGTACATATCTAGTCAAATTGTAGCAAGAGATTCAACTGACTACATAGATAATCTAGTAGGGGATTTCAAAAGCAATTAAAAACTTTTAGTAACATATGCAACCGCAATAAAAAATGTCAAATTACTCAAGATCGAAGAAGTCAGATGCAAATACAATCCTCACTACAAGAACATCCTACATACAGATAATCGACCCTCAAATGCAAGCCTCAAAGTACAAGAAAAGTTGAAGCATTGAACAACTCGAAAACATATGTAACCCTATTTAAAAAAAAACGCCAAAACCACATAAAGCAGGGGCAGTCAATAGCTAAATCAATCTCCACTACAAGAACCTTCAAACACACGATCAACGGTCAAGTACAAGCCTCAAAGTACAAGAGAATTTGAAGCTAGTTCTATATTATATCAATTGTACATATCTAGTCAAATTGTAGCAAGAGAATTAACTGACTACATAGATAATCTAGTAGGGGATTTCAAAAGCAATTAAAAACTTTATAATCATACGTAAACCGAATCCCCATTAGCAAAACATCAAAACCACATAAAGTAAGGAGAATTCAAAAGCAGTTGCAAACCCCACTACAAAAACAATCTAGACACACATGATCAACCCTCGAGTACAAGCCTCAAAGTATAAGAGAATTTGAAACAAGTGAACCAGTGTTCTTGTAGTGGATGGAAAATACAAAAGCAATTGAAAACTTTATAAACATCAAAACCACAAAAAGTAAGGGGAATTCAAACACAGGTGCAAACCCAGCTAAAACAAAAATCTAGATACACATGATCAACCTTCAAGTACAAGCCTCAAAGTAAAAGAGAAGTTGAAACAAGTGCACTAGTGTTGTAGTAGTTAGGGAAGACACAAGCGTTTAGAATTATATCAAAATCACTAAAAGTGGGGAAACTCAAACGCTAAAGCAATCCCCGCTAAAAAACAACCTAGATACACACGATGAATTCTCAAGTACAAGCCTCAAAGTAGAAGAGAAGTCGAAACGAGTGTCTAAGTGTTCTAGTAGTCAAGAAATGTAAAAGCGATTGAAAACTTTAAAACAAAATGCAGCCCCAAATGTCATAATGGATGAAAATATGGCAACTCAATAGCAAAACAAAAAAAAAAACAGAATGAGGGTACAAGAGAAGGTGAAACTGGTGCGTAAGCGTTCTTGTAGTCGAGGATTATGGGTTCTTGAGTTTAAGGCAACACGTTTTCAATTGTAATAAGACTTGTCAATATAACTTTTATTATTTTATATATATTAAATATATAGTAATACTGAAAAATATATAGTAATAACTTGTATTGGTAAATACGGACCAAGATTATTATCAATCAAGTAATAATTCCTACTGACAAAAAATGCAAACAAACATATTTAAGGGGGCAGCAGTCATGTTAAGTGGATGATTCTACCAAGATTATTATCAATCATTATATGTTATACCTATTTGGAATCATAAACAAATTATCTTAATAAACTAGTGTTAAATAAAGAAATACTCGTTCAGATGTTGTGGAAATAACAAATAGATAAATAGATATAGTGATCGTACCTGATGATTATCAACAGAATCATGATGATATCTTTGATCTTAAATCGAAGATGTTCCACATAATCATCACAAAAATATATATTAATAGAGAGAGAAAATATGGGATCTTCGAAAATATTAGTTGGAAATTGAATTAGGGTTTTGGGATTAAAAACTGAGATTGAGATGAATACATAAAAAAGAAGAGGCGGATGTGATTTATTGATCGTTGGAGTACGCGGGATGCTATGGCGGTAGGCGGGGGTATACTGCGTTCGAAATAAGCACACGCGTTTCAGTTAACTGAATTTATTTTTAATTTTTAAATTTTAGAGTTAATTTCATTACATGCCCCTGAGGTATATCATTTTATCAAATTTCACCTCTGTACTTTTTTTTTGTCATTACATTACCCTAAGGTGACTTTTTGCTTCATTACACACCCCTCTCTCTAACGAACGTTTGTTGCCCTCCATTTACCACCTCACGTGGTATGCACGTGAGGGTATTTCTGTACATTTCCATTTAACTTAACCCTTATAACACATTTACCCACCCATTTCAAACTTATAGATCAAAACCCTTTCCCCTAAATATTCCTTCTTCCCCATCACATAAAATAAGGGTTCTTATTGATATAACAACAACAATTATTTCTTCCTTCCTTACCCAGATCTCAGTATTATCTTTTTTCATTATAATCACACTCACAAAAGACATCTCTTTAAATAAAGAAAGAAAGAAAGTGATGACCATTCGATTGTTGCTCCAACCACATCGATACCCAAATCAATATTAATATACAATATTTTTATACAAATTCTTCATTCTCTTCCATATCCAGATCAACTTTCTTTGCTCTATCCAACCATGGTTGGAGTGTTCTTCATCGACAACAACCTAACGGAAGTATATCAATCCCGAATCTTTGGAAAGAATTGATCAAATCTTGCAAGTGTACATTTAAATCAATGTTTAAGAAATTTACAGGTGAAGATATATATGTATATGTATATATATATATATATATCAATGTTTATGGATGTTGTGGATTTGAAGATATTTTTAAGAAATGGGTTATATTATTATTATTATTATTAACTATTATTTATTAATATATAGGTGAAGATCGTCCTACGAGGGCCTCTCTCACTCCGCTCACCTCCCCTAGTATTAGTGTCTGGACAAGCCAGCTTTTTATTGGATTTTTCAATGCCAAGCTTTCTTGTCCAGACCTAGGGGTATGGAGCCGCGTCGTTCAATATGGCGTGCTTGCCCAGGTCACCACTCCCGGTACAAGCGCACTGTCAGAACACCAGGTGTTACGCTGGCCAGGCGTATTTTTCATAATTTTTGGTATCATCATGTAATAAAATTAAATCCACAAAGGATTTGAGATTTGTGTATAATTATACGTACAGACGTACAATTAAAAAATTTGATATTTGTATATAATTATATTATTATTATTGTTTTGTATTTTCTTCAAATAATATATTTGAATGTGTGTTGTTTGAGTTTGTTGGATTTGGGATTTATGATTTTACAGACAATGATGATGATATTGAGTGTTATGATTTGTATATAAATGATGATGATAAATTGATTTAAGGATTTAAAAATGATGAGGGTTGTTCAGAACTACAGATGGTGCTGAGTTTGATGGAGATGTTCATAATATGGAAAGGATGAGGTTTGTTTCGATCATATGTAAATTGACAAGAATACCCTCACGTGGTATGCACGTGAGCAGGTTAACGGAGGGCAACAAACGTCCGTTAGCGGGAGAGGTGTGTAATGAAGCAAAAAGTCACCTTAGGGTGATGTAATGACAAAAAAAAAAGTACAGGGGTGAAACTTAATAAAATGATATACCCCAAGGGCATGTAATGAAATTATCTCTAAATTTTAATTTACTACTATTTTTTCTTTATGAAAATAAAAAGTGTTTCTTGTTTTTAAAAAATAATTATTACTATTAATTAACAATCTAACATGATACCAATGTTCTATCTCTTAAATATAACATAAGTCTATGACATCATATTTTTTCAAAAAATGTTTATTTGATTTTCATTATTTTTTTAACATAAGTTATGTGCTACTCCAATAGAACTGCCACAACTAACTTCTAAAGATTTAAACAAGAAAATTCAACAAATCGTGTTCCCCCTTATCTCCAATTCCCAAACGAGATCAAACTCGCGGTAATTTCATACAAATTCATTCATTCAATTAAATAAACAACAACTCAGTTATACTAACTCATATAATTTTATATATATGAGAAATTGTCACAAATCGTCTATGTGGTTTGCTCGATTAGCATTTTCATCCCTGTGCTTTTTTTTTCATTAGGTGTCCCTGTACTTTTCATTTTCATTGTCAGTCGTCCCTGCCACTAACAGCCGTCATTTTTCCTCCGTTAAACCCCTCATGTGCAATGCACATGAGGGTATAATCGTCCATTTTGTAACCACAAAGACTATTTGTGATAATGATATAAAATCATATTTATACAAAACACCCTTCTTCTTCCTTCTCCTTTTTCTTGTTCCTTTTCTCAGCCACCATCATCACCATTCACCAAGTCTACCAAACATGTCAATGTAATTGAAAATTCAAGATAGCTAAACTTCCATATCGTTCCAACATTTTTGAAAAATTATATCTGTCCGAAACATATGAATGTGAAGTTCCAACACTAAATTATGAAATCCCGGCAACCCGACCATCCTGCACTGACAAAAAATTTCAACGAATCACATTCCACCTTAACTCCAATTTCACCTAGTATTAAACCTGAATGGGTATTGTAATTCATTAAACTCAATTAAATGCTACATTGAAAACGACATAACCCAATCATAAAATGACGCTAACTGATTATAAAAACCGTAACGACTATATATGCTAACTTACACTCCTAATCTTACTCATCAAGTCATCATGCAATTCACTGATCCACCTCCACTCACAAGAAAATTCAACAAATCGTGTTCCCCCTTATCTCCAATTCCCAAACGAGATCAAACTCGCGGTAATTTCATACAAATTCATTCATTCAATTAAATAAACAACAACTCAGTTATACTAACTCATATAATTTTATATATATGAGAAATTGTCACAAATCGTCTATGTGGTTTGCTCGATTAGCATTTTCATCCCTGTGCTTTTTTTTTCATTAGGTGTCCCTGTACTTTTCATTTTCATTGTCAGTCGTCCCTGCCACTAACAGCCGTCATTTTTCCTCCGTTAAACCCCTCATGTGCAATGCACATGAGGGTATAATAGTTCATTTCGTAACCACAAAGACTATTTGTGATAATGATATAAAATCATATTTATACAAAACACCCTTCTTCTTCCTTCTCCTTTTTCTTGTTCCTTTTCTCAGCCACCATCATCACCATTCACCAAGTCTACCAAACATGTCAATGTAATTGAAAATTCAAGATAGCTAAACTTCCATATCGTTCCAACATTTTTGAAAAATTATATCTGTCCGAAACATATGAATGTGAAGTTCCAACACTAAATTATGAAATCCCGGCAACCCGACCATCCTGCACTGACAAAAAATTTCAACGAATCACATTCCACCTTAACTCCAATTTCACCTAGTATTAAACCTGAATGGGTATTGTAATTCATTAAACTCAATTAAATGCTACATTGAAAACGACATAACCCAATCATAAAATGACGCTAACTGATTATAAAAACCGTAACGACTATATATGCTAACTTACACTCCTAATCTTACTCATCAAGTCATCATGCAATTCACTGATCCACCTCCACTCACAAGAAAATTCAACAAATCGTGTTCCCCCTTATCTCCAATTCCCAAACGAGATCAAACTCGCGGTAATTTCATACAAATTCATTCATTCAATTAAATAAACAACAACTCAGTTATACTAACTCATATAATTTTATATATATGAGAAATTGTCACAAATCGTCTATGTGGTTTGCTCGATTAGCATTTTCATCCCTGTGCTTTTTTTTTTCATTAGGTGTCCCTGTACTTTTCATTTTCATTGTCAGTCGTCCCTGCCACTAACAGCCGTCATTTTTCCTCCGTTAAACCCCTCATGTGCAATGCACATGAGGGTATAATCGTCCATTTTGTAACCACAAGGACTATTTGTGATAATGATATAAAATCACACTTATACAAAACACCCTTCTTCTTCCTTCTCCTTTTTCTTGTTCCTTTTCTCAGCCACCATCATCACCATTCACCAAGTCTACCAAACATGTCAATGTAATTGAAAATTCAAGATAGCTAAACTTCCATATCGTTCCAACATTTTTGAAAAATTATATCTGTCCGAAACATATGAATGTGAAGTTCCAACACTAAATTATGAAATCCCGGCAACCCGACCATCCTGCACTGACAAAAAATTTCAACGAATCACATTCCACCTTAACTCCAATTTCACCTAGTATTAAACCTGAATGGGTATTGTAATTCATTAAACTCAATTAAATGCTACATTGAAAACGACATAACCCAATCATAAAATGACGCTAACTGATTATAAAAACCGTAACGACTATATATGCTAACTTACACTCCTAATCTTACTCATCAAGTCATCATGCAATTCACTGATCCACCTCCACTCACAAGAAAATTCAACAAATCGTGTTCCCCCTTATCTCCAATTCCCAAACGAGATCAAACTCGCGGTAATTTCATACAAATTCATTCATTCAATTAAATAAACAACAACTCAGTTATACTAACTCATATAATTTTATATATATGAGAAATTGTCACAAATCGTCTATGTGGTTTGCTCGATTAGCATTTTCATCCCTGTGCTTTTTTTTTCATTAGGTGTCCCTGTACTTTTCATTTTCATTGTCAGTCGCCCCTGGCACTAACAGTCGTTAGTTTTCAACCGTTAAATCCCTCATGTGCAATTTTCGTCCAGTTTGTAACCACAGGGACTATTTGTGATAAAACATCTTCGAGATTGACCGTTGCTGCCGGAAAGACGTCACCGGAAAACTCATTTTCGAGATTTCTCCCACGATTCTTTGACTTATAACTCGAGGTTGGTACCAAAACGCTCAGACGCGAATTCCGCACAAACCTTAGCCAAAAGAAACCCCCTCTTGGCAAGTGGTGGGTTGGTGGTGGTTCACAGCGATTCAACCCAGGGAGAAAAGGGAACCCGTTTTAGGATTTTTAGAGAGAGATCGCGTGAGGTGGAGGTCGAAAATGGAGGCTGTCATGGTGGGGGACACTGCTGCTGATATTTTTCGGCAGTTGGGGTTGCGACGGTGGTGGGAGGCGGCGCTAGTAGGTGTTGCGTGGTGGTGGGTGTATGGTTTTGTTAGTTATGGGGAGGTACAAGGTGATAGGGGTGTTTGGGGTTTGAAATGGTGAAGATGATGAAGTGGGGTGGTGGTTCTCGGCTTTTGGCGACTCTTCCGGCGGTGGCAGGCGGTGACCGGTCGTTCAGGGATGGTGGCCGGAATTGTGGGGGAAGATGATGAAGTGTGTAAACCCTCAAAGATGTTTTATCACAAATAGTCCATGTGGTTATAAACTGGACGAAAATGCCCTCATGTGCATTGCACATGAGGGGTTTAACGGATGAAAACTAACGGCTGTTAGTGCCAGGGACGACTGGCAATGAAAATGAAAAGTACAGGGACACCTAATGAAAAAAAAGCACAGGGATAAAAATGCGAATCGAGCAAACCATAGGGACGATTTGTGACAATTTCTCTCTCTCTCTCTCTATATATATATATATATATATATTATTATATCAATTATACTACTTAATTCATAATCTCTATATATATATATATACAAAATTGTTTACCTTCGATCTGAGAGGGGAATGATTTTGGAAATAAAAAGAATTAAAGAGTTTTGAGTAGGGAATTTGGGATGGATCCTGTGTGTATGTGTGTTATTGTGTGTTAGATAGATCTAATAAGGGAAAAGATGTATTTATTTTTTTGTGAGTGTGTGTGAACAAAGTTGATTTTACCATTGTATGAAGGCTTAGTTGGTGAATAAAGTCGATATGTTGGTGGCTGAGAAAAGAAACAAGAAAAAGGAGGATGAAGAAAGTGGAGGAGGGAGAAGAAGGGTGTTTTGTATAAATATGATTTTATATCATTATCACAAATAGTCCCTATGGTTACAAAATGGACGACTATACCCTCATGTGCATTGCACACGAGGGGTTTAACGGAGAAAAAATGACGGTTGTTAGTGGCAGGGACGACTGGCAATGAAAATGAAAAGTACAAGGACACCTAATGGAAAAAAAAAGCACATGAATGAAAATGCGAATCGAGCAAACCACAGGGACGATTTGTGACAATTTTTCTTTAAACAATTACATAATTTTTTTTTTTTGAAAGTGTCAATTATTAATGAATAAAATGTCTCGCATACGTTGTTTTAACCGGATTTGGGTTAGATTTCCCCTTTATTGATTCTGAATTTAAACCCGTTAATGAAAAATCCTAACACCATGTTACTTAATTTGATAAAATAGTCTTCTAAATATATATAGCCACTTTACCCGATTAATAGTTTTTGTGAGTAAGCCTCAAATTAGATACAACTATACAAGAGCTACTTTAAAACAAAACTAATTACATACAAGAGCTACTTTAAAACAAAACTAATTACATACAAGAGCTACTTTAAAACAAAACTAATATATAGATTTCACGAAGGAAAAAGAAAAAATGATAAGCTTTCATTATCAAATATTCATACCCAACAAACAACATTTTATTTCAGTCAAATGAAAAAGCAGTAAACTTAATTGTTTAAATCATAACATAGGTGTGAAATGATGCCTAAATCCACATGTGAATCGATCACTCAAAATATAAAGTCCTCGTGTATTTGAATCCGATATCTGTAACACCCCAAGCCGAGGCTCGGAATATCACGGAAATCACATAGCACCAGGTGGAATTACAATAGAACAAACTAAATGCACTTAGAGGATTCAGTGAATCCATACAAAACGATAAACAAGTAACAAAATACATAAGGCACAAGTCGTCAACAGGAATTACAAAAGAGCATCAACAGAAGGTTAACGGTTCTAAGTACAATGCAAAGAAGGCAGATGGATCCTTGATCCATATAGTCCAAGTCCGGGTTCAACAGCAAGCTAAACAAATCAGTCAACTTCATGCCTTGGAATAACTTGGATACCTGAAAAGTGTACTAAGCATAGTCAACACAAGGTTGGTGAGTTCGTAGAAATGGTTCGTAAAGAACCAACATCAATAATCGACATATAAGAATAGAGGCTAGACATGACTTACAGTGAGCCTCTACATAACACAACATCGCCCAACAACAAGATTACACAAGACAAGTAAATGTGTAATGAGAATGCACAAATGATATGCGTATCAATGTAAGTGCCAAAAGTATGAATAAGCAAACATGCCTATCCTATGCGTGACCTTCAGTCACCTATGCAACGATACCCTTCTGCCATCGCAATGGACAAGGCTGTATCTCAAAATCATCGAGATATATATGTCTATATACTCGGGGTCAAGACTACATCCAAAATGGGTGCATACATCTATGCACCAGGATGCCGGCAATCCCCTGCCGAGGGTCCATCAATAATGTATGCAATGCTTACAATCAAATGTAAATGCATAAATCGTAAACCAACAACCGATATACGATGAATATGAATCAATAATCAATATTCGCCAATCCTGAGTCATCAATCAACAATTCGACAATCATAAATCAATAATCACCATTCCTCAACATCAGCCATTAACCACAACTCAAACCAACTATACGTACATATACTTCAGAGGATTCTACTTTCTTCAAGTCCCAGATGCTTATATATAGGGTCACCCGCAGCCTTCCCACCACATCTAAAAACCCGACGAAGGCATAACCGACTTTCATGTATGTACATCTATCCTAATATTACTAGATACTTAACAAATATAAACTAAATCATTCAAACGTGATAATCATCTCAACAATTCAATACTCAAACCAATTTAACCAATCAAACGAAAGGAACCATCACACCAATCCAACAATTAAAACAATCAATCAATCAATCAATCAATAAATGCAAGTAAACACGCCAGGTTTACACTTTTCAGCCCGGATCTCAAGCGAGTAGGGAGATACGAAACTCACCTTGATCGGCAAAGAAGCTTAAGTCGAGTTAATAAAAGATTAATAACGAGTAATAGGATCCGCACGACCACAACCTATAAATATACATCATAATACCATAATGTCAACTATACAATCTTAAACAAGTTGGTTTAGCACTATTAGGTCAAATCGCGAACCCTAGACGCCTTTACAACTTAAACGAGTAAGAACAAGACACATTCGACTCGACCTTATTAGAAATGAGAAAAGATTCATACAAAAAGAGTGTTACTACTGAAAACTAGACTCTCTTACGATTCCAACGATAGGTCATACGACTTATTTGGACTTACGGATCAAAAGTTACGACCTTTCAAACTAAAACAGGTTTTGCTGCACTGGAGGAAAGGTGCGGCGCACCATTGAGGAGGTGCGGCGCACCATTGATGAGGTGCGGCGCACCAAGCCAGGTGCGGCGCACCAAAGAGGGTGTGCGACGCACAAAACGATCAGGGAACCCAGTCCAAGCCCTGGTGCGGCGCACCAAAGAGGAGGTGCGGCGCACCTGCGCCCAGACCAGTTCCAAAACACTTCAAACACGAACCAAACTTAACCCAAACTCCATTTTTGGTCACCAAATCGACTAGTGATGTTTCAAGACTCATTTTGAAGCTTATACAAACATATTTCAACATAAATAAACATAACCCCTATCTTAGTTTCGATTCAAAACATCAAAATCACATCCGAATCCTTCCAACCCTAGTTTGACCCAAATCAAGATTTAAGCCGATTTAGGACTTGCAAACTTTCAAGATGACTAGAAATGCATGAACAAACATAAATAGAAGTAAATGGGATGAATTTGACTTACCAAAACCTTCACCTAGTCTCTAACCCGAATTGACCCGAAATGGCTAGAAATCTTGCACTTTGAAACCCAAATTTTTGATATGTTGTTAAGATGAGGTCGATGAGGAAAACCCCAAACAAAATCTTGCTTAATTCCCAATATGTGAGATAGAATCTAGAGAGAGAGAGAGAGAGAGATGTGTGTGTTTGTGTGTGTTTCTTGGAGGAGAAAAGAGAGAAAGAGGAGAGAAATGAAAGAGGGAAACAAGAGATAAGGAGAGGATTGGGTCTTGGGTGGCTGGTGGGTCGTGGACTACCCACGGGCCGACCCGTTTCTCATCCCAAGCCAAATTACAAACGTTAGGCATTTAAACACCGATTAAAACATATTATCGACCCGCCGAATATACCACGTTGTCATTTAATCACAAAACGACCCAACTATTTCATTAACTTAAATTGTTAGTCAAATTGCACGTAAAGTCAAACGGTCAAAATTCACGGATGTTACAATATGAAGTTTAAGTTCCTCCTAATTTGAATATAAATTATTTTGTACTTGTTTTTTAATAACCAATTATATATATATGGACCAACTAGCAAGACATTATAGGTAAAACAATAATAATTTTACATCATAAAAGTATCTGGATATACAACAAAACAATCTAAATTCTCAACGAGACCCTAATTGTGATAACCATAAAAGAGTTAAAAAAATATTTTTATTAGGAGGCTTAAAGACAAGAGAAAAACTATATCCATTGAGGCCTAAATACTGGAAAATCTTAAAGTTTTTATTTAGTCATCTTAAAATATTTATTCAATGTAGTTTTTATTTAGTCATCTTAAAATATTTGTTCGAAAGTACTGAGTTTCATCTCAGGCATGGCTTGGTTCGAGTTCCGCATACTGCCCAATTAGATGTCACTGTGGTATCTCAAATGCTAACTGCTAACTAATAACTCGCTGTTAAAAAACAATTAGGCTATAATGTGTTAATTTTTATATGGGGTAGAGATTGAGGTGTTATGGTTAAATGGATATGTTTCTTTGATTCTCTCGTTTGTTTCATACCATCATGCACTGCTACTTCCCTTTTCTTTATACAAGCAATTTATAAAACCTATAACTCTTAATCATCTCATAAGCATGTTATAAAGTTAGATATTGCTTTTGATAGTTGATTACTACATTGCTTGAACTGATTCAAATTTTAAAACTTTATTTATTACATTATAGAATATCTTATTATCTATTTTAGTACAAAAGGTACAAACATTATTTATTTTTGGTTTTTACTTGAAAAAGAAGGGAAGGGTTCCCTAAAGTTATCACAACTTGACTAGTCAAGTTGGGAAGATCTTGACCCTTGGATGAAAATCAAGGGTCAAGATTTAAAACTTATATTTAAATCTTGACCCTTGATTTTCATCCAAGGGTCAAGATTATTCCAACTTGACTAGTCAAGTTGGGATAACTTTAGGGGCCGTTTGGTTCGCAGAATGTTTTTGAAGGAATTGGAATCTGTTAAAGGAATTGGAATTTGAGGGAATTGGAATTGGAAAGTTTTAAAATCTGTCATGTGTTTGGTTGACAGAATTCAACGGAATTCAACTAAGGAATCTGAATTCAAATTATGTCAGATGACAAAATTACCCTTTGTTAAACTTTTAAATAAATTATAATAATTATCATAATAATAAAATAATAATAATAATTAAATAATAATTATCATAATAATAAAATAATAATAATTATATAATAATAATAATAAAATAATAATAATATAAATAATAATAATAATAATAATAATAATAATAATAAAATAATAATAATAATAATAATAATGATAAATAATAAAATAAGAAAATAATAATAATAATATAAATAATAATAATAATAATAATAAATAAAAATAATAATAAAAAAATAATAATAATAATAATAATAATAATAATAATAATAATAATAATAATAATAATAATAATAATAATAATAATGATAAATAATAATAATAATAATAATAAAATAAAATATTAATATAATAATAAAATAATAATAATGATAAATAATAATAATAATAATATTAATATAAATAAAAATAATAATAATAATAATAAAAATATTTATAAAAAATTAATTAATAATAATCAGTAAATAAAAAAATATTCTAAATAAAATAATAATAATAATATAATTAATAATATTATAATAATATAATTACTAAATAATAATAATAATATAATTAATAATAATTATAATAATATAATTACTAAATAATAATTATCATAATAATAATAATAATTTAAAAAAGGATATTTTTGTCAAATATGTGAATTCCAAAGGAATTGGAAACTTTCCTTTGAATATGTGAAGGAATTCAAATTCCTATGTTTAAGGGAATTTGATGGAATGTTTTAAATTCCAATTCATCAAAATATCCAACCAAACATGAAATGGAAAGAATTTGAATTCCAATGAATTCCATGGAATTCCTTCCAACCAAACACCGAATCCTTTTCCGAAAAAGAATTACAGTATACTTTTGAGCACTTGATTTTTTTCATAGGTAAATAAATGCGCGAGCCTACCACAACAAACTAATTTGGTCTATCAAGGCCACGATTGGTTGTTTAATTTCTACTTTCAAATATCAATCAATATTGCTGGGTCCTATTAATGGAACATAAATGATAAATCATCATCATAACTACTTGTTTGGTCAGCTCAATTGTTAAGTACCAATAGTGATCATGTATTTTCTGCCTGTATGCGTGTTTAGTTTGTTATTTACATTTTGGCAAAAATATTTTCCATTCTCTCAAAATTTAAATAACAGCTTTAACATAAATTTGTTGATGTTATTCTCAAAAATATTTTACAAGAATATTGTGTATTAAATTACTTGTATAGCAATTATCTCTTAATTTCTGAAGTACTCCGTATAAATCTAAAACAAAAAACAAAAGGTTATCGAATCAAGAATGGTCAAATGTTGTTTGGCCACTTTTGCATTAAATTCAAGTAAATTCTCATCAGAAAAAGCGGTGATAATTCCTAAGTAACGAGTTTGTTAGTTGACATTGAAAATTACATATCTCCTAAAATCAAAACTATAGATAAAATAACAAATATAATGAAGTATCGTAATATCTATAGTTAAACGAAATTTGCTAATGGCAACCTTAAAGACAGTGTGAAAAAATAGCCTCGATCGTTAGGCGTACTCGCAACTTCCTTTTCGATTCAAAACTTATCGAATTTTTTATTTCATAAGTCCGAATACAAATAATTACTTAAATTGAGGGGCAAAAACCATATAATAGATACTACAACTAATTTGTCAAATGATGAACAAATGCAATCAAAACATTTGTCAAAAAACCCCTTAACAAATTCAAAGAACAATATAATTCCAAACTGTTAAAAACATATTTCCATTATAAAAATCAATGAAAATACTTCTACAAAATTTAAAAAATAAAATAATGAATAATCATAATTCACAAGTAAATATTATGACATCACAATCAAGAATTCACAGGACCAGGAGACACCTGAACTGGACTAGGCGGACTAAACACCTGTGGCGGAGCAGCCGTTACATCAGCCGGAGGTGCAACTACAGTAGCTGGCGGAAGAGCTGGTGAAGCCGGCGGCGAAGGATTAGTAATCGGCGTCGGTGTTGATGGTGGAGGTTGAGAACTTTCCGGCAGCGGTGGCGACGGTGGTGGTGGTGGTGAGCTGGAATTCACAGTAGAATCCGATGGATTAGAAGGAGAAGCAGGTAATGACGGAAATGGCAATTGTGGTGGCGGAGGTAGCGGCGGAGAGTAGTCGGAAAATGAGCAATCTTGAGCGCCGGAGCATTGATGAGATTTGGGATTGGTGTGATGTCGGATGATACCGAAACCAATTACAAGACCAGTTATTATAATTACAGAGATTATGAAAATGAATATCTTTGTTGCTTTTCCTATGTAACACAACATTTTTATTTTTCTTTCTATATCTATCTATAATCTGTATGATGATATATGCAAAGTGTAGAATAATAGAAGCTGGGAGTGGGAATGTGAAGAAGTGAAATATGGTCGATTATTTTTTGTTTTGTTATCACTCACTCATTAGAGTGTGGTTGGATGTAGATTTTTATCTTTTATTTTTTAACTTTAAATAATGATACTTTTGCTTAAAATATATTTTTATAAGTACTTTTGAGTCTTAAATATCTTTGGATTCTGATTAAAAAATTATTTCAAAAGGTTTTATGGTAAACGATTATTTCGAAATAGCGAGCCATTTTTAATTGGAGTTGATATGTGATTGATTTGGTTTCAAGTTTTTTTCTGATCATTAAGGCTGGCATAACAGGTCACACGAAACCTGTTAAGACACGAACCTGTTAAGACACGAACCTGTTAAGGTCAAACACGAACACGACCTGTTAACTAATCGTGTCATTTTTTTCAAACACGAACACGACACGAAAATTAACACACGAACCTGTTAAGACATGCACATGTTAAGACCTGTTAAGAAACCTGTTAACATATATTTTATAGAATTTTTGACTAATATTAAAAAAAAACCTTAACGATACAAAAACTCTTACAAATCTCAACTATTATATAACGATAATAATCATTACATTACAAAAGTTCATAGACATCTTACCTTATAAAAATCATATATCAAATCATAATAATCAATTCTTAGTATTTTATATATATGTATAACCTTAACAGGTCTTAACATGTCCTAACAGGTCCGGATCTGTTAAGACACGAATCTTAATACGAAACCTGTTAAGACACGAACCTGTTAAGACACGAATGTTAAGCAGACCTGTTAAGACACGAAACCTGTTAAGGTCAAACACGAAACCTGTTAAGAACAGGTCGTGTCGTGTCGTGTTAACAGGTTTCGTGTCAAAATTGCCAGCCTTACTGATCATTTTTAAGTATCCTAAAATATGATTCGAATCTCAAAACTCTAGTGAAAAACGTAAATTATTGTCACTAGACCAATTTGAATTTTACAGGTAGTAAAATCAACAAATGATAATCTCTTCTATATATAAAATTGAAGTCCCATCCTAAAATTTAGCTAAAAAAAAGCAAAACCCTTTCATTCTCTAATTTATTTTAAAAACTATTAATTATGATGTCATAAACAGATATTTAAATATAACAAAACAAATTGGTCATTGGTTTGTTAGTTTCCACTTAATTGTAGTACTTTCTACACTGATGCAAACCATATCATATTCATATTTATTATTACTAGAAGGGTGCCCGCGCGTTGCAGAGGCAACGGTTTATAACGCGTGAGATGCCGTAACAGTAATACAAACTGTTAGGTTACTTTCATGAGATGCGACGATAAGACATCTATCCGTGGTTATCATTCTAAATATATATAAGTCGATGATTAGATGCAAAAGATAATAAAGTGCAAAAATTAACCATTTTAATAAATTTGTTAAGGTTATTTAGGGGTAATTTGGGGATATTGAAAAATGTGTTGAATTTCTAAAATAAAGAGGTCAGTTTGTTTTATAAGGGATCATAGATATATCTATTGTTTATATAAATAAACTAGTGCTCAGGCCCGTCTAATGGACGGGTAGTCTCAAAATATATTAATCAAAGCTAAAAAATTGGAATTCAAGTATATTAAATATATACTGAATAAAATTAAAATACCTAAAAATAAAACATAAAATCTTTGACTCCACATAAAGAGACACACTATTACTTAACCTCACAACATCCTTAGCTATAAAACCATGATAAAAGAACTCAAGATATGTCAAGTAATGAATAATGATAGGTTCTGACATAAAAGCATACTACAATTTAGTTATCACACACTTCTGACACACAATAAACATCCATAGAAAGCAGTTGCTTGATAAAAAAAAAGAGATGCACAACTTAGACGATTTAAAAATTCACACAGTAACAATATGATTCGAGCATCCATCAATATGACCAATATCACAATTTAATCAATACGAAAACTAAAGAAGAAACATATGAAAATTAACTTCATATAAATATTGATTTCAGTTTACCTTTTTTTTTCCAACTTTAGTTAAATAAATTTTTTTCAGTTTGTTATATCTAAACTTACTACAAACACAAACAACAATTTTAGACTAAACGATTTAGAGTTAAGCTCAACAAAAAGAGAAACAAAAAGTGTACAGTATATAATTTGACAAATACATACCAATTCATCAACAAAGACCATCTCGAACGTTTTGATTTGGTTAACATTTTTGGGAGACTTTTA
Organism: Erigeron breviscapus; assembly: GCA_034093135.1. NCBI lineage: Eukaryota > Viridiplantae > Streptophyta > Magnoliopsida > Asterales > Asteraceae > Erigeron > Erigeron breviscapus. The sequence continues at coordinate 288,273,280 of CM067167.1, forward strand.
AGGATAAAAAGATTTTTTTATTAATAACATGATTATACACATGACATGAAATTAAAATAAATATTGTGATAAAATGATAAGTAATCAAAAATCTGATGTGACAATTAACTCTATATATGTAACTTTTTCGATTTTTAAGCCTGCGTTACGATATAATTTGGTTCTTGAATTCTATTTTTTAGGAGTTGATAAGTGTTAAGTTTCATTATTTTAATATATGATGTTAATAAATTTATTTTATAAACGTGAATCGGTCTTGGTTAAAGTTGAATTAATTATATTATATAAAAACAATAGATAAATCAAGTCATAGTTTAAAGTATTCAATACGTATCAAGATTGTAATCTAACTTTGTTAACGTATGTGAATTTTAATTTAATTATAGATTTTGTACATATTAATATAATATAATTAATTATAGATTTGTTTTGATTTTTAATTAAAAAAATATAGAAAAATAGAGGATTAATTAGGAGGGAGAATTAGGCTAAAGGAGGGAGATTAGGGGTGCCAAGTGTACCCTAACCTCCTCTTTTAGTTATATTATAGATACACTTGAAGACGGCTACTGTTACATACGAGTATTAATTTGCAGATATTCACAAAACTAAATTTTAAACTTATTCATAGAACTAAGAAAACTACGACCAGTAAAATCAAATAAATTATTGTAACTGGAAATCCTTCAAGAAACTTAATTAGATATATATTTATCATTCATATTTAGCTAATAACTTGCATAAAAATACATAACCAATGAATTAGATATACATAAGTATATGCAAAAAAAAAAGATATAAAAAAAATCCATAGGTTAATAATTCATATAAAGGTAAAATCTCCATTAATTACAACACAAACAAATTAAAACAAAAAAACATAAAATAACACGTCGAAATGTGTTAATTTTTTCTGTTATTTGATCACGTTTTGAATTTATTATTAGTATCGTTTTCTATTTGTGTTTTATGTATCGAAATAAACTTAAATGGTATGCTATTATAAATGTATGCGTATTATACCGTTAGCTATGTTGTCAAGTTTCCTTATTTATCATTTACATCACAACTTTTATAATTATAATAAGTTATATTAATACTATCCGGGTATTACCCGGGTGCTTAAGCTAGTTTTAAAAATATTAGTGAACTACAGATTGTACCATTCTACGGTATTAAGAGGATTACGAAAACAATTTTTGGGATTAAACATCATATATTTATTTCATTAGTAAAATTCATTTTGTTAAGGGAGAAATGCACTATTACTAATGCATGATGTACAAATGTTAAATAGAGGATGTTGGTTTGGGAAGTGTGGGGTGGGGTGGGTGTACTCAGCTGGCAATGTTGGCCACGTGAAAGCCAATATAGGTTATTTTTTTAATTTTCTTATTTTTGTTTGGTCGTAGTGGTATCGCCATCGGTTTAGCCCCCGTGAGTCCGTGACCGTGACGATATAATTAAATTGTAGGTGAGTTGCCACGTCATCCAAAATAATTGTTTTTTTCTATGTAAAGTTAATAAGCAATCTAAAACATCACCATTTATCTACTAGAACGAATTGCATTTTTTGTCCCTGTGGTATCACACCATTTGCAAGTTTCATACAAATGTGTGCAAAGTGGTGTTCGTGGTCCCTGTGGTATCACACAAGTTGCATCCTTGGTCTAAAACTAACGGACCATTTATTTTTCCCCGTTAGTGAGCCCATGTGCCACGCACGTGATGGCCAATAGTGTCTTTTCATACAAACAAGGACCATTCTTGCAAACTAACTCAATTAATACTCAGTTTTATATCACTTGTCAAAAAAAAAACTCAGTTTTATATCAAATATAAAATTACACAAAAACAAAAATAAAAATACATTAATTAATCTGTTAAATCCTCCTTCATTCCTGACAGATTGTATATGAATAATCAATCTCCTCCTTCCGCATCAATCGATCACTTTAATTTCTTACTTCAATCCACCCAAATCCAAATTATTATTAATCTTCAATCAATCTTCTCTATCGTGAGTGATCCTTCAGATCCACAACCGCCGCCCTTCGTATCCACCACCGCCACCACCCTTCAGATCTGTTGTCACCCTTGAGGTCCACCTCTGCCGCCACGTTCGGATCTTCCACAACCCATTCTTGATAGTTGATACCCAAAGAACCTTTTTTCAGACTATATATATATATATGGTTTTCAGATCCTGGATAACTTCATGATCAAATCTTTTTATTGGGTTTGTAGTCGGATCTTGTTATTGGGTTTGTGGGCAGTTTTCTTGGCCGGATCTTTTTCACCGGAGCTTCCTTCGTCCGATCTTCTTGCCGGATTTTGTTGTGTTTTGTAGGTGGGTATGTACTTTTTTTTCTAATTTATATCATAGTTGTATTTTGTAAAATAATTTTAAAATTGACAAAAAATATTTCTTGTTAACTTTAGAGGAGATAAATATATGAACAAAGAATAAAGAAAAATAAAAATTTGAGTTACTTTGCAAGAATTGTCCTTGTTTGTATGAAAAGACACTATTGTCCATCACGTGCGTGGCACATGGGCTCACTAACGAGGAAAAATAAACGGCCCGTTAGTTTTGGACCAAGGATGCAACTGATGTGATACCACAGGGACCACGAACACCACTTTGCACACATTTGTATGAAACTTGCAAATGGTGTGATACCACAGGGACCAAAAATGCAATTCGTTCTATTTACTATATAACAAAGAGCGTGGCTATGAACAGTGAAACACGCTGGCAGGTAGCTGCGCAGCTACTTGCCAGCATGCTTAATTTTTTTAACTAATTTTTTTAATTAAATAAAACATATGTATTTAATATGACAAATTTTTATACAGATTTTTAAGGTTGTTTTGTATTTTGTCTATTTTTATTTGATTTGACTCATCCATATTTATTATAATGGTTTTTGTTTGTTTTGTTTTTTAAAATTCTTTTAAAAACTAAACATATATTTAATATGACAAATGTAAGCAGGGTTATTATACTATTTTTTATGATTTTTTTACATTTCATTTTTGACGTCACAAGCCGTATAACCGTTCGGATTTTGTCACATTATTTTCACTTTCGATTTTTTTAGTTTTATTCTTTGTTTTTTGTAGAGTTTTTTTTTGTATTTTTTTTTTGTATTTTTGGTTTTTTCCACAACACTACAAACTTTTAGTTGTGGTTGTAATATTGCTTTAAAATAAATATAAGCGTGTCAAAGTTTTAGCAAACACATATATTTACACAACGCCAATAGGTTGGTGGCTCATTGGTAATGTCTTAGACTTTGGGAAAATTCACCATGGTTCGAATCCTACTTTCTACATTTGTAGGAGTGGATTATTAGGTGGGTTTTCGAGAGTCCTGGGTTTCATCCCAGAAATGCGTGTTTCGAGCTCCGCATACTGCCCAGTTGGATGTCACTGTGGTGTCTCTAATGCTAACTGCTAACTACTAACTCGCTGTTCAAAAGATAGATGTAACACCCCAAGCCGAGGCTCGAAATATCACGGAAATCATATAGCACAAGGTGGAATTACAATAGAACAAGAACTAAATGCAAATAAAGATTCAGTGAATCCATACAATACGAAACAAGTACCAAAATACATAAGGAGCAAATAACCATCAAGGTTTACAAAAGAACATTTCCGAAGATGGCGAATCGATCCTAAGTATAATGCAAAAGAGAAGGTCGATGAATCCTTGATTCATAAAGTCCAAAGCCGGGTTTAACAGCAAGCAAACAACTAAACTCCACGTCCGGAGAACCTGATTACCTGAAAAGTGTACTAAGCATAGTCAACACAAGGTTGGTGAGTTCGTAGTAATGGTCCATAAAAAAAAACCATCGTCAATAATCACAATATACAAGTAGAGGTGAAAACATGACTTACAGTGAGCCTCTAAGTAACACAATATCGTCCACAATCAAGGTTACACAAACAAGTAAGCGTGTAATAAATGTGCACAAATGATGTAAATATCAATACAAGTACTAAATGCATAAATAGTCATAATGCATATCATAATGTATATCAAATTTGTATCAACCATGCCACAAATGCACCAAATAGGGTGCGCCTGCGTGTAGACCGCTTAACAGAATATACATGCGTGTGAACCGCGTATATAAATAGGCTATGCTTGCGTGTGAACCGCGTATGAATATATATATTATGCTTGCGTGTGAACCGCGTATATAAATAGGCTATGCTTGCGTGTGAACCGCGTATGAATATATATATTATGCTTGCGTGTGAACCGCGTTATTATGCGCGTGTGAACCGCGTACAAACACCGACCACAAATTCATCAATCATCAACCATCAATAATTAACTCAAAATAAACTACACGCACATACACTTAGGAGGATTCTACTTTCATCAAGTTCTAGATGCTTATGTATAGGGTCACCCGCAGCCTTCCCACCACATCTAGAACTCTTTGAAGGCATAACCGACTTCCATGTATGCACGTCCATCCTAAATAGTAATAATAATCATAATAATAATAATATATATATATATCGCAATCCTTTACTAAAATCAATCATAACTACCTTGCACATACATTTCATACGACTTTACCTTTAAGGAATCATAGATGCTTATATATAGGGTCACCCGCAGCCTTCCCACCACATCTACAACTCACTAAAGGTATCATTGTCTTCCATGTATGTACAACTATCCTAATCACAATATCAAATCACTACAAGATCATATGAAGTAAAGCAACAGCGTATAATAAATGAGTACGCGAATTATTAACGTCAGATCATGTATCATACGTATGTAAGACCATAATGTATATCAAATGCGTGTCAAAAATGTCATCAAAGCAACAGTAAAAGTATGCTTGAGTGTGTACCGTACAAGTTAAATATAATGAGCGTACATGTCCATTCCAAACACTTTCTCAACGTCCATCAGTTCATCCAAACAACGCGTACATACACTTCGGAGGGTTTTACTTTCATCAAGTTTTAGATGCTTATGTATAGGGTCATCCGCAGCCTTCCCACCACACCTAAAACTCTTTGAAAGTAAGACCGACCTCCATGGATGCACTACTAATCCTAACCTAACTAACAATTAACCCAATCATATACGAAATCAATCAATAGTGCCAATATAATCCATCAATTGACAAACGACAATTTAAGCAATAAGACCCAAAGGTAACTCAAGCCAATCAACGGGTCAATCCAACAACTAAACACGTATGGTTACACTTTTCAGCCCGAATCTCAATTGAGTAGGGAGCTACGAAACTCACCTGATCGGCAAAGAAGTTAAGTTTGATATAGAGTCAAGTTATTGCCGTACAATGTTCACTTCACGTCCAACACCTAAATATCGAACATATACATTCACATCAACATTCATAAACACGTATACATGACTTATCAATTTCACGGCAAAACCCTAATTAGTTTCCAAAGTGGTTCTCGACGTTAAATGACTTCTAAGACTCTCAATCAATGTTATATAAGACAAGAAGTAAATTAGATTAGGGCTCGACGCGTAAAAAGGTCCAGAAAGTCAAACTAGGTCAAACAAGGAAATTTCAGAAAAACAAAGGCCGTAACTTACGGTCAATTTGGGCGTAAGGTACGGTGGCATTTTTACAACAGGCGTAAGCTACGGTGGCAAGGGGCGTAAGCTACGCTGGGCAAGTTTTGACTGGGCGTAAGGTACGGTCAATATGGGCGTAACCTACGGCCCTCTAGAAAGTTCACTTTTGGCGTAAGGAGAGGCGTAAACAGTGGGTTTTTTGGCGTAAGGTAAAACTTCGGCGTAAGCTACGCCCCAAAGGGCCGTAACCTACGCCCAACCAGAAATGAACTGGCGTAACCTACGCCCCATAGGGCCGTAAGTTACGCCCCATGCTGGGCAGCAAATCGACCAGCAGCAGTTAAGTGCAGAAAAATATACCCAAAACCCCTAAATTCGACCCAAATCAATTTACAACGACATGTAACCCATTTTGAAGCATAACTAAACATCAATAACCATAAATACACATAACCCAACCCACAAATCCGACCAAAACATCACAATCGCTTCCAAATCACCCAAACCCTAATTTAACCCTAATTTGACCCAAAATTAGATTTAAACCGATTTAGGACTTGTAAGTGTTCAAGATGACTAGAAACGCATAAGCAAACATAAGTAGGTATAAATGGAATGAATTTGACTTACCAAAGCTTCCTTTCCGAGCTAGAACCCGATTTATGGCAAAAATGGGTAAAATGCTTGCACTTAGTAACTAAATCCTTTGCTAGGCGATAAAGAGATGAAGACGATGATGATTCTCGAGTTAAACCCAACCCACAACACCAAATGATGCTTGAGAAATGAAGAACTAGATAGGTTGGATGGTCTTGTTTACTTAGAGAGAAAGAGAAGAGAGAAAAAAGAAAGAGGAATGAAATGTGTGGTGAATGAATGAGATAAGGGGAGGGAAATGGGTCAAGAGGGCTGGTGGGTCGTGGATCACCCACGGGTCGACCCGTTTCTCTTCCCAAGCCAAATTACAATTCGTTATACATTTAAACACCGGTTAAACACATTATTGACCCGAATACAACACATTGCCATTTAATTCACGAAACGACCCAAATACATCATTAACCTATATTGTTAGTCATATTACACGTAAAGTCAACGAGTCAAAATTCACGGATGTTACATTATTCCCCCGTCAAAAGAATTTCGTCCCGAAATTCAACAAAACACCAATCGTTAGACAGATGTGGGTACTTAGGTCTCAACTCTAGAGGTCTCCATCACACATCGACCCACTTCCTTCGTAGCATGCAAGCTAGTTGCTATCTTCTTAGTTTGAGAAGTTGTTCTTGTCATTCCAATTACTATTCTAGGCCCGCTGCATTGGCTTTCTTTGATTCTTGGCTCATCCAGTGGAGAGTAACACCTCTACTACTTAATGCTTCGGCTAGTGACATTCGAATACTCGCGTGACAACCTTCATTGCACAAGATTTCCGCCATGGCCATAAGCACATTTCCTTCGCATGTGATCAAGTCTCGAGTCGGTTTGAGTACCCGTTGCTCATTGGATGGCTCCCTGAATTGGAGTTAAGCGACTTTCTTTATCTGAAATGATAGAAATCGAATCTCTGTGCACCTACACCATTTCTTCTACGTACTAATGTGCCAAGTTGTCAGATTTTTACCGGTTTCGTCGTATCGTGACCACTTCTTGTCGTCGGCGACTTCATGGTGAAATCCATTACAATTTGTTTTCCTTCAAATCTCTCTCCCGGGTCTTTCACTACACACTTATTCACATCACTGAAGTCTATAAGGGTTTTGACCACGCGCGCGATGTTAAGTAGTTAAGCATATACGAAATTTAAGTTATCGGAATGGGATAAGCCCGGTAAGTCACCCGGAAAAGGCCTCGGGGACTCAAGATTATCAGAGACGACGTTAGTTTAGTTTCCAGATTCTTGAGACGGTAGTCCTAAGGACCCTTGAGTTTGAAGATTCACATGAAACCCTAAAAACCCTACCGTTAGATATTTTTACATTAGTAACCCTACTACACAATTAAGAATCATATTAACCGTTGCATTCAGATTTTACTCACTTTATCGCCAGGAACCTTAATATCATAGATCACAAAGTACGTGAAAAGTTTGTTGTCTTCTAGAGTCAAGACACATGCACGGGGTATTTGATTGAATTTAGTCAGAGAGTCGCTAAACATCCAAAAATTTTAAACATATAATTCCAAAACACACGAACGAATGTAACCCAAAGGAGTAACGTTAGGATAAATGAGGTCATAGTCGATTTTGACATCGAGTAATGCCATAACATCATAACCGTGAAGAGAAAGGTACCTTAACCAACGTTTGGATCATTTTGGCCTCCATTGCCAATTCCCGCAAAAGCTCGGCCACGAGGGGGAACTTGATGGCCTTGTTGGCCACGGTTTTGATTCGGCCCGGTAATTTGGAGTTGATTTGGATGGACCGCCACTTCAACTTGTTGTCCAATCCATTGCGGACAATTATTTCGGTAGTGATCAGGGCTTCCACATTTAAAGCACGTACCCCATGGAAAGTTGCCTTGAGGATGAATGGTTTGAAGAGGTACTATATTCAACGGTGCCGTTTTCGGTGCTCTACAATCTCTTGCCAAATGTCCAAGTTGATTACAATTGAGGCAAGCCCTACATTGGGTGTTAGTGGGATGATGCTTATTACACTTGTTACAAAAAGGATGAGGTCCCGCATAAGGCCTCCTCGCCGGCTTAACTGCCGCCATCACCCTTCCCCGGTTAACATTTTTGGAAACAAACCTTCCCATTTTATTCACCCCACTTGACTCTCCCACTTCCTTCCTCTTGTTTGCTGGGGAATTACTCAAAACACCGCTCCTCAACAAGTCTTCAGTCACACTACCGGCCCGGTTGACAGCATCGGCTAACGAAGTAGGCATGTTAGAATTCACATAAGATCGGACTTGAGGATTCAAGCCCAATACAAACTTCTCGATGGCCCGAGCCTCAGAATCCACCAAGTGAGGAATGAGGGTAGACAACTCTTGAAATCGTCTAACATAACTCTTATAATCGGCTCCCTCCATATTGAGATTAGCAAACTCAATGGTCAAGTTTTGTAGTTCATAGGGAGGACAAAACTTTGCCTTCACTTTGTTCTTGAAATCGATCCATTCCAAGTTATAAGTCCGCCCCAAAGTTATCTCCTGGTTCCACCAACTCAAGGCGTCATTTTTAAACATGCCGGATGCATAAGAAATCCGGTCGTCATATGTGCAATGACTTCTTTCAATCACTGCCTCGATCTCCTCGAACCACCTTATACACTCTGTGGGACCGCCTCTTCCATTGAACTCCGGCGCCCCACAGCTTTTAAAGTCTTTAAATATACACCCCTGTCGGTATCCTCCATGTTGATTATACATGGGTATACGGTTATCAACTCTCACTGGTTCTTCTTCTTCGTTTTCTACGTCCCGAGGTTGAGCATTTTCATTAATCACATTTTCTGGGGCTTCATTGTTTTGAGCCACATTGTTCTGCCCAAGACTTGCCGTGACTTGAGCAATAATGGTTGGCATGATATTGGCGATCGTTTGAGCGATCACCTCAGCCATGTTTGGCTCAGGAACCTCACCACGACCTCTTCCACGGCCCCTACCTCTACCTCCTTGTACCTCCGGTTGAGCTTCCGGTTGAGGTTCTTCCGGTTCAGCCCTATAGTTCGTTCCAGCTCTTCTTGGTCTCACCATTTCTATAAAGCAAGTGACACGTTGACCCGAGAGTTAGTCTCAAATGTTCACATGTTAGTCACACAAGTAGTCAATGCTCTCATACCGATACCACATATTCATTTCATATCATTAAGCTAAGGCAAGAGTGCTAGAATCTTATGAGATTGTTACTTAGCATACTATCATGTCAATTTCCTTACGATCGTTCATTATTAATTCAAGTAATCATGCTCAATACATCATAAAATCAAACAATTAACACAAATGGGTTAAGTATAATCTGAATTCGATATGCTCTCTAGTTATTGACCAGGTATGTATACAGGGTGTACCAACGGCTAACCCTCCACCCAATCAACTTCCATTAAGCATATCGGTTCCCTATTATACACTAAGCCAAGCAACTAACACGAATGATTCAAAGTATAATCCGAATTCGATATGCTTTCTAGTTATTGACCAGGTATGTATACAGGGTGTACCAACGGCTAACCCTCCACCCAATCAACTTCCATTAAGCATATCGGTTCCTTATTATACTTTAAGCCACACGTGCGCAATCCATGATGTCATTAACTTGTTATAATGTTGGGCGACCATAAAAGAGTTGATCGGGTTCTTTTAGGGTTGCCACAATATTATACTAAGTTAATACCATAACTTCATTTTGCTCTAAAGCATCCAACTAGCATCAATTAGTAACAACAATCCATATCAATGACAGTCAAATTCAATCAATGCACACCTTAACCATATTGTACCCATTCCACATTCATCATGTTGAATTCAAGCCATCACATAAGTGGTCTTAACTACGAACTCACAATATACACTTTCTAGGGTTCACAGAATTCACGTTGCACACAAATTTCCTAACCATGCATGCTATATGAAGAGTTTTAACTTAAGCCGTAGTCTAGGTCAAACCGCCTAATTCTCTACGACCACGCATGGGCCACCATTCTGTAACACCCCAAGCCGAGGCTCGAAATATCACGGAAATCATATAGCACAAGGTGGAATTACAATAGAACAAGAACTAAATGCAAATAAAGATTCAGTGAATCCATACAATACGAAACAAGTACCAAAATACATAAGGAGCAAATAACCATCAAGGTTTACAAAAGAACATTTCCGAAGATGGCGAATCGATCCTAAGTATAATGCAAAAGAGAAGGTCGATGAATCCTTGATTCATAAAGTCCAAAGCCGGGTTTAACAGCAAGCAAACAACTAAACTCCACGTCCGGAGAACCTGATTACCTGAAAAGTGTACTAAGCATAGTCAACACAAGGTTGGTGAGTTCGTAGTAATGGTCCATAAAAAAAACCATCGTCAATAATCACAATATACAAGTAGAGGTGAAAACATGACTTACAGTGAGCCTCTAAGTAACACAATATCGTCCACAATCAAGGTTACACAAACAAGTAAGCGTGTAATAAATGTGCACAAATGATGTAAATATCAATACAAGTACTAAATGCATAAATAGTCATAATGCATATCATAATGTATATCAAATTTGTATCAACCATGCCACAAATGCACCAAATAGGGTGTGCCTACGTGTAGACCGCTTAAACAGAATATACATGCGTGTGAACCGCGTATATAAATAGGCTATGCTTGCGTGTGAACCGCGTATGAATATATATATTATGCTTGCGTGTGAACCGCGTATGAATATATATATATTATGCTTGCGTGTGAACCGCGTATGAATATATATATTATGCTTGCGTGTGAACCGCGTATGAATATATATATTATGCTTGCGTGTGAACCGCGTGCGTGTGAACCGCGTACAAACACCGACCACAAATTCATCAATCATCAACCATCAATAATTAACTCAAAATAAACTACACGCACATACACTTAGGAGGATTCTACTTTCATCAAGTTCTAGATGCTTATGTATAGGGTCACCCGCAGCCTTCCCACCACATCTAGAACTCTTTGAAGGCATAACCGACTTCCATGTATGCACGTCCATCCTAAATAGTAATAATAATCATAATAATAATAATATATATATATATCGCAATCCTTTACTAAAATCAATCATAACTACCTTGCACATACATTTCATACGACTTTACCTTTAAGGAATCATAGATGCTTATATATAGGGTCACCCGCAGCCTTCCCACCACATCTACAACTCACTAAAGGTATCATTGTCTTCCATGTATGTACAACTATCCTAATCACAATATCAAATCACTACAAGATCATATGGAGTAAAGCAACAACGTATAATAAATGAGTACGCGAATTATTAACGTCAGATCATGTATCATACGTATGTAAGACCATAATGTATATCAAATGCGTGTCAAAAATGTCATCAAAGCAACAGTAAAAGTATGCTTGAGTGTGTACCGTACAAGTTAAATATAATGAGCGTACATGTCCATTCCAAACACTTTCTCAACGTCCATCAGTTCATCCAAACAACGCGTACATACACTTCGGAGGGTTTTACTTTCATCAAGTTTTAGATGCTTATGTATAGGGTCATCCGCAGCCTTCCCACCACACCTAAAACTCTTTGAAAGTAAGACCGACCTCCATGGATGCACTACTAATCCTAACCTAACTAACAATTAACCCAATCATATACGAAATCAATCAATAGTGCCAATATAATCCATCAATTGACAAACGACAATTTAAGCAATAAGACCCAAAGGTAACTCAAGCCAATCAACGGGTCAATCCAACAACTAAACACGTATGGTTACACTTTTCAGCCCGAATCTCAATTGAGTAGGGAGCTACGAAACTCACCTGATCGGCAAAGAAGTTAAGTTTGATATAGAGTCAAGTTATTTCCGTACAATGTTCACTTCACGTCCAACACCTAAATATCGAACATATACATTCACATCAACATTCATAAACACGTATACATGACTTATCAATTTCACGGCAAAACCCTAATTAGTTTCCAAAGTGGTTCTCGACGTTAAATGACTTCTAAGACTCTCAATCAATGTTATATAAGACAAGAAGTAAATTAGATTAGGGCTCGACGCGTAAAAAGGTCCAGAAAGTCAAACTAGGTCAAACAAGGAAATTTCAGAAAAACAAAGGCCGTAACTTACGGTCAATTTGGGCGTAAGGTACGGTGGCATTTTTACAACAGGCGTAAGCTACGGTGGCAAGGGGCGTAAGCTACGCTGGGCAAGTTTTGACTGGGCGTAAGGTACGGTCAATATGGGCGTAACCTACGGCCCTCTAGAAAGTTCACTTTTGGCGTAAGGAGAGGCGTAAACAGTGGGTTTTTTGGCGTAAGGTAAAACTTCGGCGTAAGCTACGCCCCAAAGGGCCGTAACCTACGCCCAACCAGAAATGAACTGGCGTAACCTACGCCCCATAGGGCCGTAAGTTACGCCCCATGCTGGGCAGCAAATCGACCAGCAGCAGTTAAGTGCAGAAAAATATACCCAAAACCCCTAAATTCGACCCAAATCAATTTACAACGACATGTAACCCATTTTGAAGCATAACTAAACATCAATAACCATAAATACACATAACCCAACCCACAAATCCGACCAAAACATCACAATCGCTTCCAAATCACCCAAACCCTAATTTAACCCTAATTTGACCCAAAATTAGATTTAAACCGATTTAGGACTTGTAAGTGTTCAAGATGACTAGAAACGCATAAGCAAACATAAGTAGGTATAAATGGAATGAATTTGACTTACCAAAGCTTCCTTTCCGAGCTAGAACCCGATTTATGGCAAAAATGGGTAAAATGCTTGCACTTAGTAACTAAATCCTTTGCTAGGCGATAAAGAGATGAAGACGATGATGATTCTCGAGTTAAACCCAACCCACAACACCAAATGATGCTTGAGAAATGAAGAACTAGATAGGTTGGATGGTCTTGTTTACTTAGAGAGAAAGAGAAGAGAGAAAAAAGAAAGAGGAATGAAATGTGTGGTGAATGAATGAGATAAGGGGAGGGAAATGGGTCAAGAGGGCTGGTGGGTCGTGGATCACCCACGGGTCGACCCGTTTCTCTTCCCAAGCCAAATTACAATTCGTTATACATTTAAACACCGGTTAAACACATTATTGACCCGAATACAACACATTGCCATTTAATTCACGAAACGACCCAAATACATCATTAACCTATATTGTTAGTCATATTACACGTAAAGTCAACGAGTCAAAATTCACGGATGTTACATTATTCCCCCGTCAAAAGAATTTCGTCCCGAAATTCAACGAAACACCAATCGTTAGACAGATGTGGGTACTTAGGTCTCAACTCTAGAGGTCTCCATCACACATCGACCCACTTCCTTCGTAGCATGCAAGCTAGTTGCTATCTTCTTAGTTTGAGAAGTTGTTCTTGTCATTCCAATTACTATTCTAGGCCCGCTGCATTGGCTTTCTTTGATTCTTGGCTCATCCAGTGGAGAGTAACACCTCTACTACTTAATGCTTCGGCTAGTGACATTCGAATACTCGCGTGACAACCTTCATTGCACAAGATTTCCGCCATGGCCATAAGCACATTTCCTTCGCATGTGATCAAGTCTCGAGTCGGTTTGAGTACCCGTTGCTCATTGGATGGCTCCCTGAATTGGAGTTAAGCGACTTTCTTTATCTGAAATGATAGAAATCGAATCTCTGTGCACCTACACCATTTCTTCTACGTACTAATGTGCCAAGTTGTCAGATTTTTACCGGTTTCGTCGTATCGTGACCACTTCTTGTCGTCGGCGACTTCATGGTGAAATCCATTACAATTTGTTTTCCTTCAAATCTCTCTCCCGGGTCTTTCACTACACACTTATTCACATCACTGAAGTCTATAAGGGTTTTGACCACGCGCGCGATGTTAAGTAGTTAAGCATATACGAAATTTAAGTTATCGAAATGGGATAAGCCCGGTAAGTCACCCGGAAAAGGCCTCGGGGACTCAAGATTATCAGAGACGACGTTAGTTTAGTTTCCAGATTCTTGAGACGGTAGTCCTAAGGACCCTTGAGTTTGAAGATTCACATGAAACCCTAAAAACCCTACCGTTAGATATTTTTACATTAGTAACCCTACTACACAATTAAGAATCATATTAACCGTTGCATTCAGATTTTACTCACTTTATCGCCAGGAACCTTAATATCATAGATCACAAAGTACGTGAAAAGTTTGTTGTCTTCTAGAGTCAAGACACATGCACGGGGTATTTGATTGAATTTAGTCAGAGAGTCGCTAAACATCCAAAAATTTTAAACATATAATTCCAAAACACACGAACGAATGTAACCCAAAGGAGTAACGTTAGGATAAATGAGGTCATAGTCGATTTTGACATCGAGTAATGCCATAACATCATAACCGTGAAGAGAAAGGTACCTTAACCAACGTTTGGATCATTTTGGCCTCCATTGCCAATTCCCGCAAAAGCTCGGCCATGAGGGGAACTTGATGGCCTTGTTGGCCACGGTTTTGATTCGGCCCGGTAATTTGGAGTTGATTTGGATGGACCGCCACTTCAACTTGTTGTCCAATCCATTGCGGACAATTATTTCGGTAGTGATCAGGGCTTCCACATTTAAAGCACGTACCCCATGGAAAGTTGCCTTGAGGATGAATGGTTTGAAGAGGTACTATATTCAACGGTGCCGTTTTCGGTGCTCTACAATCTCTTGCCAAATGTCCAAGTTGATTACAATTGAGGCAAGCCCCACATTGGGTGTTAGTGGGATGATGCTTATTACACTTGTTACAAAAAGGATGAGGTCCCGCATAAGGCCTCCTCGCCGGCTTAACTGCCACCATCACCCTTCCCCGGTTAACATTTTTGGAAACAAACCTTCCCATTTTATTCACCCCACTTGACTCTCCCACTTCCTTCCTCTTGTTTGCTGGGGAATTACTCAAAACACCGCTCCTCAACAAGTCTTCAGTCACACTACCGGCCCGGTTGACAGCATCGGCTAACGAAGTAGGCATGTTAGAATTCACATAAGATCGGACTTGAGGATTCAAGCCCAATACAAACTTCTCGATGGCCCGAGCCTCAGAATCCACCAAGTGAGGAATGAGGGTAGACAACTCTTGAAATCGTCTAACATAACTCTTATAATCGGCTCCCTCCATATTGAGATTAGCAAACTCAATGGTCAAGTTTTGTAGTTCATAGGGAGGACAAAACTTTGCCTTCACTTTGTTCTTGAAATCGATCCATTCCAAGTTATAAGTCCGCCCAAAGTTATCTCCTGGTTCCACCAACTCAAGGCGTCATTTTTAAACATGCCGGATGCATAAGAAATCCGGTCGTCATATGTGCAATGACTTCTTTCAATCACTGCCTCGATCTCCTCGAACCACCTTATACACTCTGTGGGACCGCCTCTTCCATTGAACTCCGGCGCCCCACAGCTTTTGAAGTCTTTAAATATACACCCCTGTCGGTATCCTCCATGTTGATTATACATGGGTATACGGTTATCAACTCTCACTGGTTCTTCTTCTTCGTTTTCTACGTCCCGAGGTTGAGCATTTTCATTAATCACATTTTCTGGGGCTTCATTGTTTTGAGCCACATTGTTCTGCCCAAGACTTGCCGTGACTTGAGCAATAATGGTTGGCATGATATTGGCGATCGTTTGAGCGATCACCTCAGCCATGTTTGGCTCAGGAACCTCACCACGACCTCTTCCACGGCCCCTACCTCTACCTCCGGTTGAGCTTCCGGTTGAGGTTCTTCCGGTTCAGCCCTATAGTTCGTTCCAGCTCTTCTTGGTCTCACCATTTCTATAAAGCAAGTGACACGTTGACCCGAGAGTTAGTCTCAAATGCTCACATGTTAGTCACACAAGTAGTCAATGCTCTCATACCGATACCACATATTCATTTCATATCATTAAGCTAAGGCAAGAGTGCTAGAATCTTATGAGATTGTTACTTAGCATACTATCATGTCAATTTCCTTACGATCGTTCATTATTAATTCAAGTAATCATGCTCAATACATCATAAAATCAAACAATTAACACAAATGGGTTAAGTATAATCTGAATTCGATATGCTTTCTAGTTATTGACCAGGTATGTATACAGGGTGTACCAACGGCTAACCCTCCACCCAATCAACTACCATTAAGCATATCGGTTCCCTATTATACACTAAGCCAAGCAACTAACACGAATGATTCAAAGTATAATCCGAATTCGATATGCTTTCTAGTTATTGACCAGGTATGTATACAGGGTGTACCAACGGCTAACCCTCCACCCAATCAACTTCCATTAAGCATATCGGTTCCTTATTATACTTTAAGCCACACGTGCGCAATCCATGATGTCATTAACTTGTTATAATGTTGGGCGACCATAAAAGAGTTGATCGGGTTCTTTTAGGGTTGCCACAATATTATACTAAGTTAATACCATAACTTTATTTTGCTCTAAAGCATCTGTGAGTCCCTTTAACTTCGAGATGGTTAACCAATGAAAGTGTAAAATACAACAAGTTTAATAATCACTAGATTTGGACTAGTATTACTTGTAAATAAAGATGCAAGATATATAAACAAAGTAATACAAGACTTAAAGCAATAAACAAATAAAGTGGACCATTATGTATGTTTCATGGGTATTTCATTTATTGATGTTTAAATAAAATATAAGGTTGTTGCGGAATCAAGATAACACAATTAAGTGTGTATCCTAACAACCTATGAGTTACAATATGATCTATATTTGTCAAATAGCTCTTTAGGATCGAGATACTTAAAGTTGTGAAGTATCCCTGTTTAAGATCGAGAGTATTTGGACAAATTCACTTAAATGCAAAAGGAATGCTTAAAAGTGAATTTGTCAAGGAAATGACTTTGTATTTATAGGCAACAAATTCACCAGTGAATTTGTGCCGTACAAATATGGTTGGCATACATTTAATGATCCGACAAGAACATTAAATGTATTGGATAAGGAATAAGGATAAAGTCACATCAAGTGCAAGTGTATCCTTTTATCCAACCACCTTAACACACGTATACTTTGTTAAAGAACAAGTGGATTGTTCTTTGGAAAGTGTGTTAAAGGCAAAAGTCAATCCTCGATATTAGTGTTCAGACTTGCAGGATCTAGAACACTAACAATCCTCCAGTGTGCAGATCTGGTAAGACTTTCCAGTGGACTCCGCCATTTGTTAAGTCTTCTTCCTTCAGACTTCAGTCAGAATGTCTTCAGTAGATCTGGACTGGGGTGAAGTCTTCAGTGAGCTAATCTGGAGAATGCTCCAGATTACCTATACAAGTAAATGCTCACTAGTCTTCAATTATTTCTGGACAAATCTTCAGAGGGACTCCAGATTCCAAGTCTGGAGTAGGTCCAGTAGAGAAACGTTTTTTGGTCAGATCTTCAGCGAGGCTCCAGTAGTCGGGTCTGGAGCGAGACCAGCAAAACAAGTTTCTTAACAAACCTAAATAAGGTTCCAGTAGTCCAGTCTGGAGCCAGTCCAGTAAGTCTGGTCTAAATCTGGACCTAACAAATTCCCCCTATTTGTTTAGAAATAATGCAAGTGTTTTCAGACTTATAGATATACAAATTTGTATGTCTGGAAAACACTTGGTCGATTTAAGTCTAAAAAATCTAAGTTACTGGAAAACACTTTATAGATCATGAGTGTTTTCAGTTTCATCTTTTAAGTTCTAACTTAGACTAAATCTGGTCATTTACTTATAAAAATAAAAAAAAAATTGCAACTATTATTACTTTCATCAAAAAGGAAAATAATTACAACTTTCATAAGTCACTAAATACAATAAATACAATGATAAGAGTTTAGGCCCTTCTTCTCGATGAATGCCCTGGTGCATCTTCAGTGGCCTTCCTCTTTGGAGATGGAGATGATGGAACAGACACTGGTGGTCTCAGACCCAACACAGCTTCCATTTGTTGAATTCTCTTCCAGACCTTCTCAATCCTCTTCATAAAGGCCTTCACATCTGGAGAGAGATCAGTCTTACCTTTAAAAGTCAATCCAATCTCCTTCAGTTCAGTCCATCCAAAAGCTTGGACTGCTGTATCTTTCCTTTCATCTGTAAAGTTACCCTCCCTGGTCAACTTTACATTGAATCTGGTCATTCCTTGATGATTTTCAGCCAGTTTGATTTCAGCATTTACAATCTTTCTTGCATTGGCCCTGAAATTCATCATTTCATCATATTTAGCCCTCTGCTTAGCTATCTGGACCATGTATTCAGTATCCTTGGATACACCACTCTGTTGTCCTTCAGTGGACTGGTGTTGTTGATTTATTTTCAGAGTGGTATCCAGGGGAATGAACGTGCTCACATCAGCATCCTTTATTGCCTTAAGTTGTTTGGCAGTAAGCTTCGGCAGACCAGTCAATCTCTTCCTGTACTCTACTTCCAGAGCAGCAACATTTTTTCTTATCTTTCTCTGGAGGCTCACCAGTTCCTCCTTTCTCTGCCTTATCAACTCTGGAATCGAAACACCATAAATTAACGAGTCATATACCTGCTCTTCTTCAGCGTAGAACGAGCGTACATGAACATCGTTCAATGCATCTAAACACTGATGAACTCTGGGATCCTCTTTCATCCTCTTGAACACTTCAATATTGATGCCTAACCTTCCAGCATTGTATGAGTCCAGAGTCCCATGAGTAGCCATATCCCTATGATGGGCCAGCAGTTCTTCTCTTTGATTTTTCTTGAAGATCTCGATCATGATGCATTGTTGTTCTAACTTTCTGGCAGTTTCATTATCAGCATCTTCAATTTGTTCTTCTTCTTCACCAGACACACTTTTTCTTTTCCTTTCACAGCCTTCAGTGTAGTTTGGATATCTGGGAAGGATTCAAATTGGGGCTCACTGGCATCAGTACCAGTAGCCTCTTCTTCAGTCTGCACAATGGCTTCAGTGCCAAGTGCTCTCTGGGCTATACGTGCACTGGCATCAGTACCAGTCACTTGTCTTCTCTGAACAACGCTTTCAGTAGCGACTGCCCTTACAACCTCTTCTTTTCTCTTCCTTAAACTTTCTTGGACACCAGATGATGGAATTGACAATTTTTCCCCCTTGGATTAATCTCTAGTCCTGGACTTCAGATCATTCCACAATTCTTCCATCATGTGCCTGTCCAGTGAACCAAAGGTTCTTCCTTGTTCTGGCAAGGAAGCAGTCATACCAGTCTTGAGTGCCTGGACTTCCCTTTTAATATTTTCAATTGCTTCTGGCAAGTCCTTTGGCAGCTCAACCTCAATCATCTTCACAACTTCTGGCAACATCACATTCTGAAATGATCTAAGGATAGATCCAGATATTTCTTCAGTGATCTCTTTCAGCATATCACCCCTAATCTTTCTAACAACTTCATCACTAAGGGTGTTGACCAGATCATTCTGATCAAATGTTGGCCTGTTCTCCAGTGTACCAACTCTTGTAACCAGTTTCTCCATCTCATCTTTAAGACCTGCCAGTGGTTGTACAACCTTACTTTCCACTGCAGTCTCAACAGAACTAACAATCTTCTCTTCCAACCCTTGTACTGCCACCCTTATATTTTGAGAATTGAGATTTGTGGCCAGTACCAGCTCATCCAGTTTATCAAATACTAACTTTTCATTCCCAGCAAAAAGGTTCATTTCTGACGCTAAATTGTTTGACAGTATTGATTTGAAGTCAGAAATAACCTGGGAAGATGACTGGAGTGATCTCTCCAGGTCCGCCACCTTACTAAGAAGGCCTTGGACCTCGGTTGAAGAGGAAGTGGAGAGACCAGAGGGTTGTTCCAGATGAGAAGTCAATCTGGTCATCATAGTACTTGTGCCCAGTCCTCTTCAGTTTCAACATTTGAGACTGGCACACTTTGTTCGGTTGGGTTTACTGGGGCTTCAACTGGTGGTGATTGAGTTTGTGTTGGTTGAATGAATGGTGTGAAGTATGGAGTTGATTGAGGAATTGATGGTGGTGGTGGTGGTGGCATTCTAGGTTCTGGTGGTGGTGTTGGTTCTGAAGATGGTGGTGGTGGCATTTCGGTTTCTGGTGTAAGAATATTTGTTTCTGGTGGAGGTGTAGGCATCTCTGGTTGACTTTCAATCTGTACAACTTCTTCACCCAGAAAGTCCATGTTCACATCAAAATTCTGACCTCCAGATATAGGAGAGTCAGCCTCATCCCAAAACGATGCACCAGCAATATCAACTTGTTCACCAACATCAACATTGAGATCAATCTGGGCTTCTTGTTCGCCAGATGCTTGTTCTTCAGTCTGAACAACTTGCTCACCAGCTTGAGCCACATCTTGTACAACAGCCTGGACTTCAGTGTCCACTCTCTATTCAGATTGTACAGTAGGATCAATATACTCCTCTTCAAAAATAGGAGACCCATCTATATTCATTATATCACCAGGATGGGTTGATGGATTTACCTGGACTCCTCTCCTCATCAGACGCCTATGTGATCTTGGTCGTCTGGAAAGCTCAACAGTTTCTGGTCCACCAACTGGAGCCACTTGTTGAATAGGTTGAACCAATTCAACAATTTCAACATCTTCGCTACCAGCAGGTACTTCAACAACTTGGACCCTGCCTGGTGCCACATTCTCTTCTATTCTTTGAAGTGACAACATTGCTTGAGGAATATCCACCTCACCATCTCTGGACCTTAAGTTGGTCAGATCTCTCATGTACTCACTCATTGAAAAATGAGTGGTTTCAAAATCGTACTGGGCTCCAAGAATGTTCTTAAATATGATTGAAAGAAAATGAATGTATGGTACAAAGGGCTTTCTACCTTTTACCTTTAAACGCTCTACCAGATCGTCAAACAATATCTGAGCAAAATCAACCCTTAGCCCAAACCACAAACAGTAGGCAATCTGGAGGTGGGTTTGATTGATCTGGTCTAACCCTCCAGAACTACCTCCAAGGCACTCGACAATGTGTGTGAAGAAATATCTCCACGAATCCGTCAGTCTGCTCATATAAATTGTTCCCTTCCTTAGCAACTGACCATGCTCATCCACTATCTCTGTATGCCCCATCAATCTGCATACCTCTCTGAAGTTAATACCAGTAGGGAGTGGTATTGCCAACTCATTCTCATCCAGATAGCCTAATTGAAGAGCTGCTCTGAGAGAATCTACTGTAAAAGCCAAGGGTCTGGTCCTTTGCTCAAGAGAATATTCAATAGATGAATTCGCTTCATTATATTCGGCTGTGTACCAGAATTCACACAAATAATCGTGATACATCTTTTCTGGATTTATTGTTAAAGCACCATATAGTGGACATGAGAGAAAAAAGGTATTTAATCTCCCAATGATTGATTGTGGATCATGGACACTGGATAGCGAGAGTTTTGCCATCCAGTTATTCATATTCATCCTTATAGCCTTTGCTTCAAGGGTGATATGAGGTGCTTTAACGACATCTGCAGCCGGAGCATATTCAGCAGATAGAAGATTTCTTGGTGAGTTTGATTGTCTAGGTGCCATTTGATTATAGATGAAAGATGAAATTGAATGAATATTTAAGGTTTATGAAGAATTTAATGAATGAAGTTAATATGAGAGTATTATGATTGGAAAATGAATGAAGAAAGAATTAATGAAGGAATTTTAAGATTTGGGAGTAAATGTTCGAAGTAAATGAAATTGAAAGTGAAAGTGGGTATATATAGGATTGAGAATGTGGAACTCAAACGATTAATTTGAAATTATCAAATACAACTTTTTGATCGTGTTCTGAGATCCGCATTAATTACATCACATCACACATAAATGCATGACGGTTTACAGCCCACAAAACAGTAACAACTTGTACTTTTTATTTTCCCAAAGTAAAAAGACCATCATTGCGTTTGAAAAATTTACATGCCACGTAGGATTTATAAGATAAATATCTTTGAAAAAGTTGCTTACGTGGCACATACAAAGATCAAGTATTTTGAAAATATTATGACATATTTCAGTGCATCTGGAGGTTGACAGGACCGTCCAGTATCACTGGTGGATTAGTCCAGTGAACATGTACTGATGGTACACTGGAGGGACACTCCAGTAAAGTACCAGTGAAAACCATTTTGAAAGACTGGTAACCTCAAACATGCACGTCAACTAATATAGACAAATGAGAGGGACACATTTACAAGAAGACATAAGTCAACTCAAACACGCACTTTAACCTGTCCAGTTACCAGTGAGAGGGACATATTTACAAAGCACCAGTAATATTTTCTGAAGAATTTGTCCAGTGAGAAAATTAATTCCCCCTGAACATAAACATTTTTAAGAGAAAATATTTTTCAAGTCTTCCCTGGAATGTTGATCCAGAAATAAATTTTTGAATCATTAAATCAAAGATCCTTAGTAGTACACAATGGCGTTCAATACCAAGGTTCCAGATTTAAGGGTTTAACATTCCCAACTCACCAACAAGATATTCAAAAGTTTTACATCCAGTGGTTTAGTAAAAATGTCAGCGAGTTGTTTGTCAGTGGAATAAAATGGAGTTCAATGTTGTTTTTCATAATATGATCGCGAATGAAATGGTACCTTAGATCGTTGTGTTTGGTTCTGGAGTGCATGACTGGATTGTTGGAGATAGCGATGGCACTGGTATTATCACAAAAGATTGGAGTTTTTGAATATTTAATACCATAATCAAGCAACTGGTTCTTCATCCAGAGTATCTGAGCACAACAACTGGCTGCAGACACGTATTCAGCTTCAGCAGTGGATAATAAAACTGAAGTTTGCTTCTTACTGGTCCAGCTGACCAGTTTGCCACCTAGGAAATGACATCCACCAGTTGTGGATTTCCTATCTATCTTACAACCTGCATGATCTGAATTTGAATAACCCATTAGATCCATGCCTGAGCCTTTGGGGTACCAAAGACCTAGACTGGGGACACCTTTAAGGTACTTCAGTATGCGCTTTACAGCAAGCATATGAGATTCCTTTGGATTAGACTGATATCTGGCACATAAACATGTTGAAAACATAATATCTGGTCTACTGGCCGTTAAATACATCAGTGAACCAACCATGCCTCTATAGACAGTGGTGTTCACTGGTTTGCCATCTGGATCCGAGTCCAGTGTCAGTGGTGCAGAAATTGGAGTTGGTTTAGATGGTGAAGAATTCATATCGAATTTCTTTAAAAGATCTCTAACATATTTTTCCTGATTAATAAAAATTCCATCTTTGTTTTGTTTAATCTGGAGTCCAAGAAAATATGTTAATTCACCCATCAAACTCATTTCATATTCAGTGGACGATGATTTTAGAAAATTTCTTGCACATGTTTTCATCAGTAGACCCAAAAATTATATCATCAACATAAATTTGTACCATTAACAGATTACCTTCTCATGAAGAATGAACAAGGTATTGTCAATTGCACCTCGTTTAAAACCATTTTTCAACAAATGTTAAGTCAGAGTATCATACCAGGCTCGTGGGGCTTGTCTGAGGCCATATAGCGCTTTGTCCAGACGATATACCCAATGTGGATGCTTGTCATCAACGAAACCTGGAGGTTGTCTGACGTAAACTTCTTCTTCAAGCTTCCCATTCAAGAAAGCACTCTTTACGTCCATCTGGTAGACCTTGAACTGATGATTAGCAGCGAATGCTAAGAAAATTCTGATCGCTTCAAGTCTAGCCACTGGAGCAAAAGATTCATCAAAGTCGACATCTGACTGGAAGTAGCCTTGTGCTACCAGTCTGGCCTTGTTTCTTATTACGTGGCCATCTTCATCTACTTTGTTTCTGAAGACCCATCTTGTTCCAATTGGTTCTTTCTTTCCAACTGGGAAAGGAACCAGATACCATACTTTGTTCCTTTCAAACTGGTGAAGCTCTTCTTGCATAGCAGTCACCCAGTTTGGATCTTCCAGAGCCTCGTCAATCTTCTTAGGTTCTATCAAAGATAGAAAACTGACGTATAAGCATTGATTACTGGAGGCTCTTCTGGTCTGTACACCACGACTGGAGTTACCTAAGATCTGATCAATAGGGTGAGCTTTTGTCCATCTGGAGTACTGACCAGGATTGTTACTGACAACAATATCAGTGCAAGAATTCAGTTGAGTCTCCTCTGAAGTTGCTTCAGGAGGAGGTTCTTCATAGACTACTTCAACATCTTCATCTGATTCATTTAAATCACGATTTGCATCATGAAATTCTTCATATGAAGGTATTTCTTGTAGTACTGGTTCAGTTTGGTCACCAGAAGACATTTCTGGTACATTCTCAACTGATACTGATACTGGAGGAGTAGTACGCACATCTGAACCAATATTAATTTCAGAGGGTAGTTTGAAAATAATAGAGGGATAGAATGGAGTACTACTGGAGAGTTTCTTTTTCTGAATAGGTTCCAGATCAGGATGACTGGAAACTGTGTCTGGTGAATCTTCAAATTTGTCGTTTATAGGATCAGATTCACAAAAGACAATTGGAGTTTCTGGGGGAGTGTCAAGGGCTGGCTTCTTGTTGATTGAGGCATTTGATTCATCAAATGTTACATGAATTGACTCATGGACCTTCTCCAGTCTCTTGTTGTAGACTCTGAAGGCCTTGCGAATGGCTGAATAGCCTAAGAAATACCCTTCATCAGCTTTGGCATCAAATTTGCCTAGCTGACTGGAGTCGTTCAGGATGTAAACTGGACATCCAAAACGTGAAAATAACCAATGTTTGGTTTTCTATTTCTTAAGACTTCATAGGCTGTCTTTTTGTGTCTTTTAATGTACACTGATCGATTCTGGGTGTGGCAAGCAGTTGCAATTGCTTCCGCCCAGAAACTGGTAGACAGACCAGATTCAGCAAGCATACTCCTGGCAGCTTCTATCAGCGTTCTATTTTTCCTTTCCACAAATCCATTTTGCTCTGGAGAGCGGGCTGAAGAGAAGTTCTGGGAGATGCCAGTGTCAGTACAGAATGACTCCAGAGTTGCATTCTGGAATTCTGTTCCATTGTCACTTCTTAACTGACACACTTTTCGACTGTACTTGAGCTCAATTTGCTTGATAAGACTGATGATTTCAGCAGCAGCTTCACTTTTGGACCTCAGAAAGATCACCCAACAATATCTGGAGAACTCATCTATGATCACCAGGGTGTATCTTTTACCAGCACGAGTCTGAACGTTCACTGGACCAAAAAGGTCCATATGAAGCATGTGAAGAGGTTCAGTAATGCTGAAATTCTGTCTGGTCTTGAAACTGGTACGCTTTTGCTTACCCATCTCACATCCTGGACATGGTCTTTCCTTTTTGAAGGAGACTGAAGGTATCCCATCTGCAAGTTGTTTTCTGGACAACTTGTTAATGTTTTTGAAGTTTAAATGGGATAACCTTTTGTGCCATAACCAGTTTGTGTCTTCATCAGCTTGAGTATAAAAACACTGCTCTGAAGGAGAGCTTTCCATATCCATCACGTACACATTCCCTTTTCTGGGAGCAATCAACACTACCTTCCAGTCCTTGTTGAAAACAATGCCCTGAGCAACATTGAATAAGACTTGATAGCCATCGTCACACAGTTGACTTACACTGATCAAGTTATATTTCAAACCATTCACAAATGCAACTCGTCTGAACTTGACTTGTCCATTGTTCAGAACACCATATCCTTCAGTCTTTCCACAACCATCATTTCCAAACGTGATGGAGGGTCCATCAGAAATGGTGAACTCCTCCAGTAGGGTCTTACATCCGGTCATCGTCCTGCCAGCTGCACTGTCAAGATACCAGATAAGCTTCTTTCGATCGCCCTACACATACACCAGATATTTATCAGTTAGATTTGGGAACCCATCGACTGATGGGTTCACTGGACCCTCCCTTATAGGTCCCTGGGGCAATCTGGTCTAGTTCACTTTGTTCAATAGTGGTCTTAGAAGAAAAGACCACTGAGGTTGATGGTTTTAAAACCTTTTTCATTTTCTCAACTGGAGAAATAAGTTTGTCTTTCTTAGCAAAAGGTTTTGTATTTTGTCTAGGGCCAGATGAAGTACCCTCAAGAAAGTTTAATCTTGCATTAACACTTTGTGATTGACGAGTCAGAATTTGAATCTGGCTCTCTAACCTGGACAAAATATTTTCTTCAGATGTTACCTTAGCCTTTCCAGTCAAAGGATTTGGTAGGGGATTGGTCTGAGGCAAAGGTCTATTCTGCTTCACCTTTTTGACTAGAGCAGCCATCTGGAGCTCTCCAGTCTTAACCTCTGGGGATTGAACTGGGTCTAAATTGGTCTTGGGAGTTGCAGGCTCATCATAAACAGTGATAGGCCTGAACACCTCTGGTAACCGATCGATTACTGGTATTAATGATGCAACATTAGTATTTCCATCTAAATATGCACGCTTTTGAGCAGGAAATTGTTTAACTGAAGCATCATATGGCTTTTTAGTTTCTAGCCATGACTTTATTACCAGTTTTTCTTTCTCTAAAATGATCTCAAGATCTTGCTTTTCTTGAATCAATTGTTCAGTTACCAGAACCTGGGCTTGAAATGCCAGTTCAATGTCTTGAAGCTCTTTTAATTTTGATTTTAAAGCATTTATTTCAGAAGAATCTGTTTCTAGACCTTTTACACAATCAGATCTAACAGTTTCTACAAAAATCAAATCAGAATTTAAAGCTTCAGCAATGTCCAATTTTAGTTCTTGGTCAGTTGCATTATCATAATCACTAACCTTTTTAATAACTATGTCCACCCATCGTCCAGATGTGACATCTTCCTTCACCAGGTGCTCATCAACTTCCAGAGCCATGTAACAACAATCTCTTTCCTCTTCTTCATCAGCAGATGATTCATCAGAAGGAACCCACTTCTCTTCAGTTGTTGCAATCATGCACTTATTATTGGTTTCCATTTGTTGTGCCATGAGAGCAATTTGGGCCTTAAGCTTTTTATATTTCAATTTATAGCTATCATCAGGCTTATTATTTGAAGAGAATGGACCAGGCTTGGGTAGAATGTCACAAAATTTCTCCAGAAGTATATCCTTGTCCTTCTCAACCCCAAGACCTCTCAATTGGTTTATGATACTCATAAATCTGGTGTAAGTACCAGTGAGAGACTCGTTAGGTTGAGCAAAAAATGACTCATACCTCTTGTTTAAGGAGGCCTTTCTGGTGACAATGGTGTCATCTCCTCCTTCATGTTGGTTAAGAAGCTCATCCCACATGGATTTGGCACTAGGAAAAAGAACTAGTGTGGGAATGAGGGTTTCTGGAACAGCCCCGAGGATCATGTTTTTAAGGAGGGTGTCTAGATTCACCAATCTCCTCTCCTCTTCTGACCAATGTTCCTCCCTCTTTTCCCTTCCTCTTCTAGATCCAGAAGGATCAAGAAGTGGATTGAGAGGTGATGTAGGTACATAAGGACCTTCGTTTAAAATCTTCATCATGTTCCTCTCAATACCAGTGACATGCAAAACCATCCTAGCCTTCCACGTACCAAATTCATCACTGTTCCCACTGAATTTAGGAACAGGATTATTTGAGTAGTGCACATGCACGTGTGGAGAAGCAGGAGTAGGAGGAGGAGGTGGAGGATTAGTGTTATTAACATTTTGTGGTTCAGAATAACTAACCACTTTAGGAGTACTGGAGGCATGGTTAAAAGCATCTTGTTCTGCAACCACTCTCTGAGCTTGATTTTCTTCAGTGTACCTGAAGGCTCCATATAGAGTTGAGAGAGTGTGTGTGTGCAGAGTTTTACCTTGTCGTAAGACAAGTATCATGTGAGACCATTTGGTGGGTAGAATGTCACAAAATTTCTCCAGAAGTATATCCTTGTCCTTCTCAACCCCAAGACCTCTCAATTGGTTTATGATACTCATAAATCTGGTGTAAGTACCAGTGAGAGACTCGTTAGGTTGAGCAAAAAATGACTCATACCTCTTGTTTAAGGAGGCCTTTCTGGTGACAATGGTGTCATCTCCTCCTTCATGTTGGTTAAGAAGCTCATCCCACATGGATTTGGCACTAGGAAAAAGAACTAGTGTGGGAATGAGGGTTTCTGGAACAGCCCCGAGGATCATGTTTTTAAGGAGGGTGTCTAGATTCACCAATCTCCTCTCCTCTTCTGACCAATGTTCCTCCCTCTTTTCCCTTCCTCTTCTAGATCCAGAAGGATCAAGAAGTGGATTGAGAGGTGATGTAGGTACATAAGGACCTTCGTTTAAAATCTTCATCATGTTCCTCTCAATACCAGTGACATGCAAAACCATCCTAGCCTTCCACGTACCAAATTCATCACTGTTCCCACTGAATTTAGGAACAGGATTATTTGAGTAGTGCACATGCACGTGTGGAGAAGCAGGAGTAGGAGGAGGAGGTGGAGGATTAGTGTTATTAACATTTTGTGGTTCAGAATAACTAACCACTTTAGGAGTACTGGAGGCATGGTTAAAAGCATCTTGTTCTGCAACCACTCTCTGAGCTTGATTTTCTTCAGTGTACCTGCTCCATATAGAGTTGAGAGAGTGTGTGTGTGCAGAGTTTTACCTTGTCGTAAGACAAGTATCATGTGAGACCATTTGGTGGGTAGAATGTCACAAAATTTCTCCAGAAGTATATCCTTGTCCTTCTCAACCCCAAGACCTCTCAATTGGTTTATGATACTCATAAATCTGGTGTAAGTACCAGTGAGAGACTCGTTAGGTTGAGCAAAAAATGACTCATACCTCTTGTTTAAGGAGGCCTTTCTGGTGACAATGGTGTCATCTCCTCCTTCATGTTGGTTAAGAAGCTCATCCCACATGGATTTGGCACTAGGAAAAAGAACTAGTGTGGGAATGAGGGTTTCTGGAACAGCCCCGAGGATCATGTTTTTAAGGAGGGTGTCTAGATTCACCAATCTCCTCTCCTCTTCTGACCAATGTTCCTCCCTCTTTTCCCTTCCTCTTCTAGATCCAGAAGGATCAAGAAGTGGATTGAGAGGTGATGTAGGTACATAAGGACCTTCGTTTAAAATCTTCATCATGTTCCTCTCAATACCAGTGACATGCAAAATCATCCTAGCCTTCCACGTACCAAATTCATCACTGTTCCCACTGAATTTAGGAACAGGATTATTTGAGTAGTGCACATGCACGTGTGGAGAAGCAGGAGTAGGAGGAGGAGGTGGAGGATTAGTGTTATTAACATTTTGTGGTTCATTTTGATCATGAATATTTACATTAGGATCGGGACCAAGACTAAAACCTTGTGTATTTTCTTGGTTAGCCATCAAGAACAGATCTAGGCAATGATTAGCCTTCTGCTCTGATACCAAATGTGAGTCCCTTTAACTTCGAGATGGTTAACCAATGAAAGTGTAAAATACAACAAGTCTAATAATCACTAGATTTGGACTAGTATTACTTGTAAATAAAGATGCAAGATATATAAACAAAGTAATACAAGACTTAAAGCAATAAACAAATAAAGTGGACCATTATGTATGTTTCATGGGTATTTCATTTATTGATGTTTAAATAAAATATAAGGTTGTTGCGGAATCAAGATAACACAATTAAGTGTGTATCCTAACAACCTATGAGTTAAAATATGATCTATATTTGTCAAATAGCTCTTTAGGATCGAGATACTTAAAGTTGTGAAGTATCCCTGTTTAAGATCGAGAGTATTTGGACAAATTCACTTAAATGCAAAAGGAATGCTTAAAAGTGAATTTGTCAAGGAAATGACTTTGTATTTATAGGCAACAAATTCACCAGTGAATTTGTGCCGTACAAATATGGTTGGCATACATTTAATGATCCGACAAGAACATTAAATGTATTGGATAAGGAATAAGGATAAAGTCACATCAAGTGCAAGTGTATCCTTTTATCCAACCACCTTAACACACGTATACTTTGTTAAAGAACAAGTGGATTGTTCTTTGGAAAGTGTGTTAAAGGCAAAAGTCAATCCTCGATATTAGTGTTCAGACTTGCAGGATCTAGAACACTAACAATCCTCCAGTGTGCAGATCTGGTAAGACTTTCCAGTGGACTCCTCCATTTGTTAAGTCTTCTTCCTTCAGACTTCAGTCTTTGACTTCAGTCAGAATGTCTTCAGTAGATCTGGACTGGGGTGAAGTCTTCAGTGAGCTAATCTGGAGAATGCTCCAGATTACCTATACAAGTAAATGCTCACTAGTCTTCAATTATTTCTGGACAAATCTTCAGAGGTACTCCAGATTCCAAGTCTGGAGTAGGTCCAGTAGAGAAACATTTTCTGGTCAGATCTTCAGCGAGGCTCCAGTAGTCGGGTCTGGAGCGAGACCAGCAAAACAAGTTTCTTAACAAACCTAAATAAGGTTCCAGTAGTCCAGTCTGGAGCCAGTCCAGTAAGTCTGGACTAAATCTGGACCTAACAGCATCCAACTAGCATCAATTAGTAACAACAATCCATATCAATGACAGTCAAATTCAATCAATGCACACCTTAACCATATTGTACCCATTCCACATTCATCATGTTGAATTCAAGCCATCACATAAGTGGTCTTAACTACGAACTCACAATATACACTTTCTAGGGTTCACAGAATTCACATTGCACACAAATTTCCTAACCATGCATGCTATATGAAGAGTTTTAACTTAAGCCGTAGTCTAGGTCAAACCGCCTAATTCTCTACGACCACGCATGGGCCACCATTCTGTAACACCCCAAGCCGAGGCTCGAAATATCACGGAAATCATATAGCACAAGGTGGAATTACAATAGAACAAGAACTAAATGCAAATAAAGATTCAGTGAATCCATACAATACGAAACAAGTACCAAAATACATAAGGAGCAAATAACCATCAAGGTTTACAAAAGAACATTTCCGAAGATGGCGAATCGATCCTAAGTATAATGCAAAAGAGAAGGTCGATGAATCCTTGATTCATAAAGTCCAAAGCCGGGTTTAACAGCAAGCAAACAACTAAACTCCACGTCCGGAGAACCTGATTACCTGAAAAGTGTACTAAGCATAGTCAACACAAGGTTGGTGAGTTCGTAGTAATGGTCCATAAAAAAAAACCATCGTCAATAATCACAATATACAAGTAGAGGTGAAAACATGACTTACAGTGAGCCTCTAAGTAACACAATATCGTCCACAATCAAGGTTACACAAACAAGTAAGCGTGTAATAAATGTGCACAAATGATGTAAATATCAATACAAGTACTAAATGCATAAATAGTCATAATGCATATCATAATGTATATCAAATTTGTATCAACCATGCCACAAATGCACCAAATAGGGTGTGCCTGCGTGTAGACCGCTTAACAGAATATACATGCGTGTGAACCGCGTATATAAATAGGCTATGCTTGCGTGTGAACCGCGTATGAATATATATATTATGCTTGCGTGTGAACCGCGTATGAATATATATATTATGCATGCGTGTGAACCGCGTGCGTGTGAACCGCGTACAAACACCGACCACAAATTCATCAATCATCAACCATCAATAATTAACTCAAAATAAACTACACGCACATACACTTAGGAGGATTCTACTTTCATCAAGTTCTAGATGCTTATGTATAGGGTCACCCGCAGCCTTCCCACCACATCTAGAACTCTTTGAAGGCATAACCGACTTCCATGTATGCACGTCCATCCTAAATAGTAATAATAATCATAATAATAATAATATATATATATCGCAATCCTTTACTAAAATCAATCATAACTACCTTGCACATACATTTCATACGACTTTACCTTTAAGGAATCATAGATGCTTATAAACCTAATTAATTAAAAAAGGAACTATAAACAACCATTTTTCTTACCGCCACTCCTTTGCAGCCCCAGCCTTTCCTCCACCATGGTCTACGAGGGTCTTCATTACCACCATCACCGCCGTGATATGTAGCCATTTATACTGCAAAATACAAAACAAATTATACACATTTTTAAATTACATACAACAAAATGATCAAGGTTAAGAAAGATCCAAAATTCTCACATATGTATTTTTCCTAACTTATTTTTGTACGAAGTCTTTAATTCTTCAATTTTTAATATTAATTCTTTTTTACTAAATTTTTAATACGTAATCTTTATTACAACTTTTGTTTTATATTTAGTTTTATCTATATTTTTGTTACACTTATTATTTATACATTTTAAGTAGTTTATTTTAATCAATTTTTTACATAATCTTTGATTATTACTTCTATACATATATTTTTATGGTTATAATTTTATATACTTTTTAAAACTTGTATTATGCTTATATGAAGTTTTTAAACCTTTTAAATGGCGTTTTTGTATGTACTTTTTATACAAACTTGTTTATTTAGTTTTTATATTTTTTTTTCTAAATTTTTTACTTATTTCTATAATACTTTTTGAAAGTGTTTTTTATTTTTACACTTGTTGATACTACCAGCGGGAAGACCGGGTGAAGTTGTCGGCGACAAACAAGACGAACAGGGGCAAGCAAGTTCTTGCGGGGACCCATGGACGACAATCCTACTCTCAGTACGTCCACCAAGAAAAGGTTTGTATTGTTATCAAATATATACTTGTGTGATATATAAATACTTGTTTTTACAAATATTGGTTAAATAAAGTATATTCTTATAATAAATTGATGTGTTTACAGGTTCATAAAAACAGAGACGTAGACTTGGTAGATTTGTACGAAGAAAGGCACAAGAAAAAAGCTGATGGGCGACCTTGGGAACACCCCGTGGCTGAACAAATACATGTAAGTGTCTCTTAATTTTAAGCGAATATATTTGTTATTATTAAATGTCCATATAATCAACCTTATATATATTGTATTGTAACGTGATTCAGGCCAACCTGAAGAAGAAGAAAGAGGAGGCTGAACGGGAACCTAATCCAACTCCGGAGGATCAAATTTTGATGGACGAACTTGGATCCCGGCCAGGGCATCGCCGCGGCATAGCGCAATATGGATTCATCATCCAGTATTTAAATGGGCGACCACCGGGATAAGACAATTGAAGCAAAGTATGTATATGTGTTGCTTCACCACCGAATGCAACCTTATAATATCCTACTTTGGACTCATACTCCTCTAGCATTAGTTTGCGAATCCACTCGAACTTTTCCTCAGATTCACCCAAAGCAACGGCCAGTGCCCGAAAT
The DNA here is from genome assembly GCA_034093135.1 of Erigeron breviscapus. Classification (NCBI taxonomy): domain Eukaryota; kingdom Viridiplantae; phylum Streptophyta; class Magnoliopsida; order Asterales; family Asteraceae; genus Erigeron; species Erigeron breviscapus. Next base: position 288,306,731 of record CM067167.1, read on the forward strand.
CCACAGTTACCATCAGAGTTAACATTTTTGATATCTACAACGTAACGCTGAAAGTAAAAAGGTATTTGCTTTAGGTATGTTCTCATGTCAGTCCATGTTGACTCCGTGTTGAAGAAGTTGTGTGTAAACGGTTCAGAGAAGTTCTGTGTATGTGATCCCCCAAATAGTTGATCAACAAAGCTGGACGTTTCTCCTTGCGTTGGTTATTCGGTTCTCCGAAAAAACTTTGTGTGTCTGCGAATCGTGATTCGCTTACCACATACTCACTATGTCTCCCATACTGACCACAACTCCTTGTATGGGGAAAGCCACTCCTTCTGCAGGTACTTGTAAACCTCTGTAAATTTAACATTGGGTTAGGATGTGTGGATATATGTGATTTACCAAAAATAAAAAAAAATTCATGTGCACTTCACATACTGTCTAAATCTTTTCCCATCTTCTCTTTTAAATCTTTTTCATTTTTGGTGTACTCTTCTAGTGTGCGCGACTCATAAAGTTTTTTCCACCATCCGTAAAAAGGCCCCCATTTCCCTGCCCCTTTTAACGATGGCATGCTAAATTTTTCTATGTTCCTCCATATGTGGACTCTACACAGTAAATGGTATGCTTCCGGCATAACGGTTTTGCATGCTTTCATTAGTGCCAGATCCCTGTCCGTGAGTACCACGCGCACAGCAAACCCTTCACCTAGGGTCGACTTCAAACACTCCAACACCCATCTATAATTATGCTTCTGTTCGCTTACGATAAACGCATATGATATGCTGAAGGTCCTGTTTGTTGGAGTGACACCGACGATCTCGACCAACGGCATGTTGTACAAGTTGGTTTTGTACGTGGCGTCTATTTGGATAACATAAGGAAAGCACGCCACAACTTAAATGATGTCGGATGTATAAAAAACAGATTCTCCAACCGACCAGATACACTGTTTGTTGTATGATAATACAAGTAATTATGCTCCCTTAGCAAACTGAACATAACCTACACCGGTTAAGCAATATGGCGTACGTATGTCGTTTCAGATACTCTATCATAGTAAATAAATAAAACAATATGTAACCTGCATTGGAGTGTTCCCATGTTTTTCGGCTGCCTTCTTCCGCAATGTTTTTTGAAAATTGTAAATGTCTTCGCTGCGGGTCAAGTTTCCAGGAAATTCTTCTTTCAACAACTTTAACATCCTCTTGGGCGGAGTACCGCGATGATATTCAGCTTCTACAAATGATTTCTCCTCTTCAGTCAACCTTCTTGCGTACGCGTAACCCCCCAGATTCTTAGCTGGATAGTGATTATGTGTGTCGTCTATAACGGTTACCCTCCAACCACCATCACTTGTCAAATGACCTTCCAGTCTAAAGGGACACTCACATTTAAGTGTCTTTTTAACGAGCCCGATTATCCTATTATCCATTTTCCCAGAAAGATTACAGACTATGGTCACTTTATTTGTTACACCAGCTAAGTTGGAATTTGTTCGTCGTTTGATTAACACATAACCAAGCTCTTTTGCTGTACTTTTGGCCCAGTTGAACAATTCTTCGTGTGAATCGAACACCTAAAATAGTTATTTTTTAAGTTATCATTAAATTATATACTTATAAATATCTAACATTTTACATATGCAATCAATTTAACAAGCAAACACATATTAAATAGTACTAACACATATTAAACTGTTTAACAACGAAACACATATAAAATCCCTTTAATTATACCTCATCGGTGTGGAAAGCCCTAGCGTCGTAGTCAAAATGAGGGGCCGCCTCCGGCGTCTCAAATTCTTCATCAGGTTCTTCTAAGTGAAACTCAAAATCTTCCGCACCCATTTCTCCCCATAAACACTCAAAATCCATCTGAAATATATATACATATACATAAACGGTATGAAAATTTTAATAAACATATATATACCTATATATATACCTACTATATTTAAACATATATACATATACCGAAAATGAAATAATGAAAGCAAAACTATATTTAAACATATATACATATACTGAAAATGAAAGAATGAAACCAAAAAGGACGTACACTTAATGCGAAGATGAAAGCAAAATGCAGCGATAACGAGTTCCTGAAAATGAAAGGAAAATGCAGAATGAATGAAAATGAAAGAAAAATGCGATGAATGAATGCGATGAATGAATCCTGCATCATACATATATAGCATAAAAGCAAAAAGGAGTTTTGTCCTTATCAAACTATTTGCGGCGATAATCGCTGCAAATAGTCGAGAAGGACAAAACACACTGTTGACTGTCATAGTCAACAGTGTACGGATAAGTACACGACTATTTGCAGCGATAATCGCTGCAAATAGTCAGGTCGAGATACCAGTTTACTGGTCGGGTCACCACGCGCCATATTTAATTTTTGGCCCCACTCAAGTATTTGCGGCGATTATCGCTGCAAATACTTGAGTCAAACGGTCAGCGCAATTATGGCGGTGGTTAGTGGATTGCTGACGTGGCACAACTATTTGCAGCGATTATCGCCGCAAATAGTTGTCAAACGGTCAGCGCAATTATGGCGGTGGTTAGTGGATTGCTGACGTGGCACAACTATTTGCAGCGATTATCGCCGCAAATAGTTTAGGTCGAGACACCACAATTAAATGGTCGGGATCCTGTAACATCCGTGAATTTTGACCCGTTGACTTTTTGTATAATTTGACTAACAATCTTGTTGAATGAAATAATTGGGTTCATTTTGTGATTATATGACTTCGTGGTATGTTAGTCGGGTCGTTAGTATGTGTAGTCGGTGTTTAAATGTATAACTAATTGTATTGTGGCTTGAGAAGTGAAACGGGTCGACCCATACCCGCGACCCATCAGCCCATAAGACCCATGCTTCCCCCCCCCCCTTATCCTTTCCTCCTCCTTTCATTTCTATCTATCTATCTTTCTCTATTTCTCTCAAGAAAAAGAACCATATCTTGTTCTTCATCTTTCTTGCATCAAATTAGTGCTTTGGAACTGCTATAGTACAAGAATCATCATTACATCATAACCTTGAAGGTCATAGTTCAAGCTTTCATCCATTTTGACCTAAATTCGGGTTCTTAGCTCAAGGAAAAGCTTTGGTAAGTCAAATTCATCCCATTTCCTTCTATTTATGTTTGTTTATGCATTTCTAGTCCTTTTGAACATTTACAAGTCCTAAATCGGCTTAAATCTCGTTTTAGGTCAAATTAGGGTTAAATTTAGGGTTTGAATGATTTGGTGGTGATTCTGATGTTTTGGTCGAAATTGTGGATTGGGTTATGTGTATTTATGGTTAATGATGTTTAGTTATGCTTCAAAACAAGTGATGTGCTAAATCGAGTTTAAAATTTATAAACAAGAAATACCTAAAAACTCACTACTACACACTATCGGGCAGTGGACCCGATCGTATGCAATATAGTAAAAAGGTAAGTCCAGGTTCGTTCACGGGGATTGGTTTGAATTAATTGCTTAGTAAAGAGGTTTGGAAAAAGGGTGTTACTTTGATTCTCACTCTGACAATAACTTTAAAAGACAAATGCGTATAAATAAATGTAAGTCTCAAACAATAATGGTAAATATCATCCACCTTGATTCCGCTAGACTTCGAACATGATTGCTTTCAATTAAGACCAAATTCGTTAAGAGTTGACACGATAAACGTGAGAGAATGAAATGCTCGCGTGGTACCACCAACCGCTCACAAGTCACCCAAACACCTAACTGCTAGTTTAATTACCCAAGCCGGTACCACCAACGCCTAGACAACCTTACCAACACTTAGTTTGTTTGATTATCCAAATACCAATTATGCCTATGTGAATTAAAACGTGGTACCACCAACCGTTTCTAAACACGTTGACAAAATGACTCCTTTTATTAATTTGACATTCACTATCATACCATGAACTAGTGATAATCGCTCATAGACAAGCGACCGTTAGAAAATCACATATGCATTCGACTAGTACCACTAACGAAGAACACACATGCCACCAATATCAAATTAATACAAATAAAGGAATTAAATCATCAAGATCACGACACAACGATAATTGAAATCAACTCTTTGAATTAAAATATAAAGCAATCACATCATTCGTCTAGTTTCATCAAGGTGGACAATAGAAGAATTAGCCACTCATGATTAAATTGAAATTACAATAAGAATCAAGAAAGAACATAAAGTACCAATTGTTTGAAGAAACGAAATTGCAAGACACTAAGTAGAT
>CM067167.1:288315961-288345474 GCA_034093135.1 Erigeron breviscapus
AAAAAAAAAAAAAAAAAAAAAAAAAAAAAAAAAAAAAAAAAAAAAAAAAAAAAAAAAAAAAAAAAAAAAAAAAAAAAAAAAAAAAAAAAAAAAAAAAAAAAAAAAAAAAAAAAAAAAAAAAAAAAAAAAAAAAAAAAAAAAAAAAAAAAAAAAAAAAAAAAAAAAAAAAAAAAAAAAAAAAAAAAAAAAAAAAAAAAAAAAAAAAAAAAAAAAAAAAAAAAAAAAAAAAAAAAAAAAAAAAAAAAAAAAAAAAAAAAAAAAAAAAAAAAAAAAAAAAAAAAAAAAAAAAAAAAAAAAAAAAAAAAAAAAAAAAAAAAAAAAAAAAAAAAAAAAAAAAAAAAAAAAAAAAAAAAAAAAAAAAAAAAAAAAAAAAAAAAAAAAAAAAAAAAAAAAAAAAAAAAAAAAAAAAAAAAAAAAAAAAAAAAAAAAAAAAAAAAAAAAAAAAAAAAAAAAAAAAAAAAAAAAAAAAAAAAAAAAAAAAAAAAAAAAAAAAAAAAAAAAAAAAAAAAAAAAAAAAAAAAAAAAAAAAAAAAAAAAAAAAAAAAAAAAAAAAAAAAAAAAAAAAAAAAAAAAAAAAAAAAAAAAAAAAAAAAAAAAAAAAAAAAAAAAAAAAAAAAAAAAAAAAAAAAAAAAAAAAAAAAAAAAAAAAAAAAAAAAAAAAAAAAAAAAAAAAAAAAAAAAAAAAAAAAAAAAAAAAAAAAAAAAAAAAAAAAAAAAAAAAAAAAAAAAAAAAAAAAAAAAAAAAAAAAAAAAATAATAATATATTTGAATAATGATTAATAGGATTTTTAATTTATAGTTAAATTAAATGATGACATTAGCGAGAGTCAATTTGATGAAATTGAACGATTTAATTGGTTAATAAGTCATTAGTTCAACTGTCTTATAGTATATATTAAGATAACAAAGTAAAAGATTAGAAGTGAAGGTTTTATTCCTTTAAAAGTCATTCATAATATGGGAAGAATTTTTTTTAACCAAGTTAATTAGATTATCATTTTAAATACTCTCATTTTATTTCCTTTTAATTCTTAAAATAAACTTAAGAAAAGAATTTATTTTATAATCTTTTATTCCTTTTTCTTTTTGTTTCCTAGGAAAACTCAAGTTCATAGTAATAAAGTTTAACTGTATTACGTTTACTCACATACTAGCTAATTAACCGGGTTCAACCCGGACTTTATTAATAAAAGTTTTATAATATTAAGTTACGTTGCTATTTAAGAATTATGGGATAGTTCAAACATCATCATAACCTCGGAATAGTATACCTTATATTTTGAATAAATATAATTAGCTTATTAATCCGCATAATATGCGGATGATTTAAAAATCTGTTATGATAAAATTATTTAGATAATTGAAATTTAAAAGACCATGTATAAAATATTAGAGTTTTTAAAAGAAAAATAAAAACTTATTTTTTTTTACCGAAAATGATATCATAAATAACAAAAATAAAAATGAAATAAAAATTAAAGAAGTAAAGTGCTTATGATATGATAAGTAAATTAAACAAAAAAAACTAAACTTAAAAAAAAAATTAGAGATGACAAATAAGCTATTTTTATAAAATGATGATGTCATAACAATTGTCTTTTATTTAATATACACCAGGCTGATTGATAATATAAAACGAAAAGGGATGGTGATACTATTTTTGAAAATTAGCAAATAGTCGTTTCACGAAAAAAATAAATTAGATAATTACATTTTAATTTACATGAGACTTAGACTAGAAAAGAAATCAATCATAAATCAATTAGAAAATGATTTAAATTTTAAATAGGATGATGTCATAAATCAAGACAATAAAAAAGAAATAATTAATATAGAGAAATCTAATAATGACAAGTAAGCATTATTTAGAAATTAATGATGTCATAAGAATTTTATTTTATTTATATAAGAGATATGTTGTCACGTTAAAACTTCATTATCAACAAATCCCGTTTGGTGGACTCAAACAAGTCGGTTGCTTGGAACATTGTTTTTTTTTTTGAACGTTGAAATATTATTATATTAATATGAAACTCTAGCGAGAGGCTAGGAATTACATATGGGAGTAAGATAACATGGACAGGAAATAAAAAAAACATACAAAGTAATTAGACAGCAAAGCTATTCCATAGGGACCAATTCATTTCACGAGCTGAAGATCGATTAGTTAACCAAAGGAAGCTTGTGCTTTTGATCTCCTTGAAGGCAAAGCGAAGTGATGGTGATTTGTTGGAGAAGATGCACTCATTTCTTGATTTCCAGATGACCCAACAATAAGCTAGGATTATGACCTGAATGAGATTTTGCTTCCGAGGGCATGTCGTTGCGGCTTTGTGAAATTCCAGGAGCTCCCGTAGGGATTGTGGCTTAGCAAATGGAGCACGACACCAATTCAGTAGAAGAGACCATAGAGAGTTCGAGAAAGTGCAGCTAAGGAAAAGATGCTCAGCAGATTCGGTATTAGCTTGGCATAAAGAACACATGGATGTTGAAACTGCTATGTTTCTTCTTTGAAGTTGATCCAAGGTAGGGATGCGTTGCATTTCAATTCTCCAGCCTAGGACGTTTACCTTAAGGGGTGCAATTTTGTTCCAGTGGAAAATCCAATGCTTTGGGCCAACAAAAGCTTTCTGAATTTTGGTTCTGAGAGATTTAACGGTGAACCTTTGCGAAGAGTCAAGCGACCAGGACCAAGAATCCTTTGCTGTTGAGAGCGAGATGTTACTGATCCGAGATAGCATGTCTTCGAGTTGGAGTAATTCAGTTGGGGTTGAAGGGGGTCTGTCCCAGTTCCATTCCCATTGTGAAAAGAGTCCTTTGCCAGTGCACCGGTCTTTGATAAAGCACCATTTTTGCTTCTCCAGATTGAACAGTTCAGGGAAGACGGAGCAGAAGGGTGATGAGCTAACCAGGTGTCGATCCAGAACCGCAGTGTGCTGCCATTACCTAATTTTCCTGTAAAAAAATAGTCCAGAGCAATATCGTATTGGCCAAAGTGAGAGTTTAAGCCCGCAATGGACTTCCAAACTCCCACCTGGTTAGATTTTACAGGGACGGGGGAACAGTATCTAGGAGACATATGGATGGATGATATAACTTGACTCCACAAATTTTCAGGTTCAGTGCGGTATCGCCACCACCATTTAGCTAAAAGAGATATGTTTTTCTCGTGAAGAGAACCCAAACCAAGCCCACCCGAGTCGACAGAAGCAATGACTCTATCCCAATTGACCCAAGGTATTTTCCGAGAAGTGGCCGAACCCCCCAGAAAAAATTCCTACGAATGGTTTCTAGTTTGGATAAAACACTTACCGGAGCCTTGTACAGGGAGAACTAGTATGATGGAAGGCTATCAAGCACCGATCTAATAAGGGTGATACGTCCGGCGAGGGAGAGAGTGGATGCTTTCCATGTGGCGAGACGGGTTTCAAAGGTGTTAATTACGGGGGCCCAATTCTTTGTTAAGTTCATGTTGGCACCAACCGTTAATCCGAGATATGCGATGGGGAATTGCCCGAGATTACATTTGAGGATGGTACAGGAGTTAAAACAAACCTCTGTGGATAGATTAAGCCCATAAAAAGAGGATTTTTGGCTGTTGATCTTAAGGCCTGAAACTAAGTAGAAGACCCTCAGAATTCTCGTGATGTTCATCAGGTAGGTTGGGGACCATCTACGTTCAATATATTTTTTGAAAGTTTTATCTCAACCAATCAAAAAATTTATTACCGTTTGAAATTGTCTAACTAACTAGATATAAAGTAAAAAACAACATAATAATAAATTCTCCTATCACCAAGTTTCATGTCAAGCTCACATGAACAAGAAAGATTCAATTTCAAATTCGCGTGTACCAAAAAGTGGATGTGCAAGATTCATCACAAAGTGTAATTCGCCTTTTTCAAGTTTGAGTTTTGGTACTGCTAACAAGTGAGTCAAGCATATTCCACCAAAGTAATCTGTTAAAAATATATAATAATGCAAATGGAGATGCGGGGTATCGATCCCCGTACCTCTCGCATGCTAAGCGAGCGCTCTACCATCTGAGCTACATCCCCTTGATAGCATCTTTTCATTTAACAGTAATATATATACTAGTATAACTATTCTTAGAAACTATCCTTATATGTTTTTTTTTTTGGTATATTTTTTTGTATAAAACTAGAACTGTTGATAGCCATATTCTGTTACAAAATTACATACTTAATAATAATTGTTTCTTCCTAAAGTACAATCAAAGCTTTTTTGTTAAAAAAAATAAAAAATATAACTAGCCAAATTGTCCCCCAACATCCAAATTTCTTCCCAACATTAATAATTATAGTTTCATTATCTTCACATTTTTTCCCAACATTTTCTTATCTTTTTTTCCTTTTTAGATTATTATCGTAAACTATATATACATACATCTTTTGAAACATATATTCTGCATTTGAGAGTCAGAAATGGGATAGACCCATACATTTCTTTTTGTCTGAAATTATATGATTTGAATTCATTTCAAATCATTTTTAAAGGCAAAAAGATTTGTGGGTTCTTTCTAATCGATTCTCATTTCGCAGAATAACAATCTTGTCGCAAAAAGACTAATAAGCAAAAGGGATTATTCAAAGATCACATTAATCTATTTGTTGGGAATTTAGTGAGATTTTGAATCATTCTTTATACAAGGGATTTTTGAGGTTGTTTGTGGGATTAATATATAGAGGCTTGAGTCAATGTTCATATTGGCGCAAGTCTATTAAAGACATTGATTCAAATGAAAAAGGGCATGTTATGGAATCAAACGATATGTTGCGCCAAAAGGCTTGGTTTCGTAGGTGTTTTTGTCTCTCTTCTGTGTGTGGTTATCGTTGATCTTTTCGAAGGAAATCCTTTATTACATAAGGAAACGTTATATGGTCATGGAGCTAACTCAAGATATCAGATTATCGACGAAGTTCCTGTATGATTCCCTATCATTTATAATTATTTTTACATATAACGTGTATCGTTGTGTTCTTTGTATAATTTTGTTAACCATTTCATTAGAATGTGTATGGTCATCATCTAGCCTGTTGTAACTTATAATTTTATTGCTCAATGTCAAGTGGGATATGAAGTCATTTTATTTGATCAAATAGATTATTCTTAAACAAGTGTTTGATTCTATAAGAGAACCCATATAATTAAGTTAACTATATGCATGCATCAAATCTTCCAAATTTGCCAATTAAATGGATACAAAAGAATGCTTAATAGATGGAAAGTTATTAGTAGCAACTGAAAGTTTTCATTTTTGTGTGTTTTGTTGGTGTCGTAACATAAGAAAACATGTCAATGATTCTATTTAGTTGTTTAATGGAGGATGACGACATGAACGTGTGAAACCCGATAATTTGTTCTCAATCGCAAGTTCAAGAGCTTTCCCCAGAATTAAAAGTTCAATTAATGATAAAGTCTTGATAATGTAATATGGAGATTGATATATATATATATAGAAGTTAAATAGCATTACATTCTGTTTTCGTTCGCTATCACTATTCTGTGGATATCACTCATCTCTATTGTCGTGTTTATATCAGTATAAATCTCATTGTGATTATATATGTAAGGTCTAATGACATGTTGTGTTTGCAGTCAACACTATACAACCTTAAAGAGTTTGACCAAAATACTATTGTTACCAAGGATTTTAACCTGCCTTGCTTAAGCTCTAAAAGATCCACACCTAAGGGATGTGAAAAAGAAAAATGGCAAGACAATGTTCCTGAGTCACTTGACTGTGAAGATTACCAAACAACGGTTCTCAGAGAACTTAATGAGCATGTACAGAGAAAGGCATGCCCACATCCACCACCATCGGGCCACACTATGGGGTCTGCAAGATCACCATCTATGGTTAAGCGTCCTTCTATTCGAGCCCTACTTTCATCACCTAATGAATTGGAAATATCTTACACGAGGCCCTCTCGTAAGCTTGCTGATATTGGATCAATTGTTAGTGGTGATGGACCATTATTGATAGGTGTTGTAGTGACAACTATGGTGGTAACATTGGGCCTTTTTGCATTGGTCTTGTTTTGTTGTCTTGGACGTGATGCACTTAGACCCGCAAAAGTTGGAGCAAAACAAGAAGAAACAGAAGAGGAAGAGGAAGATGAACTAGTTGTCAACTTACGCTCCAAGGACTATAAAGGCAAATTAGGTAATATTCAAATGGTGTAAACTTGTGAGTTTTTCGGTTGATTTATCATTTCAAATGTTGTTACCCTTTTCAGGTTCTTTACAAAGATCCATGAGAGTGTCAATTCGTTCTCCCAACACCCACAGTTTGCTTGAAAATGTTGATGAATCAAAAATTGTACCGCCTCCACCAGGAAAAGTCGTTCTTATATCACCCCCACCGCCAGCGTCACCACCACCCCCACCTCCGCCCCCACCACCCCCACCACCATCTGGCCCACCAGCATCATCAACATTTCCAACAGCTCCTCCACCACCACCTAGGCCTCCGGGCTCAAAAGTACCACTACCACCACCACCGCCAAGTTCTTCTGGTTCGCTACCACCAAAGCCAAGTAGTATTAAAAAACATTTAGTATCTGGCAGTCAAAGGAATGCCAATGTCAAAGAAGAAAACAAACAGGATGGAGATTCTGACAGTACAACAACCAAGCTAAAGCCCTTTTTTTGGGATAAGGTGAACGCTGTTCATGGTCGTTCAATGGTTTGGCATCATCTTAGTGATGGATCATTTAAGTAAGGGTGTCAATTTATAAAGATCTTCCGTTTTGGTTACTAAACTAAGCTAGAATATATACTGACAGGCTTTGAAAATTTACAGGTTTGATGAGGATATGATGGTTAGCTTATTTGGTTACGTGGCTGCTCAAAATAAGAAAGAGCGTGGAAATATTGATTTAAACTTACATACTCAAACCAAACTGATTCAGATTCTTGATGGAAAGAAATCTCAGAATTTAGCCATTCTTTTAAAAGCATTGAATGTGACAAGCGAGCAAGTTTGTGAGGCGGTTAACAAAGGTGAGTTGCTCTATATGACAATAAAGACCGTGTCTTTTTGTGTTGGTGAACAGTTTATTGATTATCATGTGATTGTGTGATCAGGCACTCATCTTCCGGTCGAGCTTATTTCAACTTTGTTGAAAATGGCACCCACTCAAGAAGAAGAACAAAAACTTCGGATGTATAGTGGTGACATTAACCAACTCGGTTCTTCAGAACGTTTTCTCAAAAACTTGGTTGAGATACCATTTGCATTCAAGCGCCTTGAAGCTTTGTTGTTTATGAGTTCTCTTCACGAGGATTATCATATAGCTAAAGAGTCATTTTCCACCTTAGAGGTACTACATTTCACTCAAATAGCTTTTAGATCATTTATATCCTTCCGATTCAACAAATAATGCAATCTGATCACACTTATAAAGGTCATACACACACAGACACACATAAAGATCATAAGAGGTAAAAAATTTTCTTATAGTGTGCAAAACATTCGTGGGCCTGCATCTGTAAGTGTGGATAACTCATGTTTTTCCCACTTAAAAGTGTCAACATTTTTCTATGTTTATAATCAGAAAAATACTTAAGCGCCACATTTATTTGGGCATATGAATGTAAACATTGTCTACTTGTTCATGATCCTGTAGTAAAGGTTACAAGTTTCTTAAGCCGATGAAGAATATATCTTTATGATTAGGAATTCATGATTTGATATTGATCATATTGTACCTGAATTGCAGGTAGCTTGCAACAAACTTACAAGTAGTAGACTTTTTTTGAGGCTTTTGGAAGCAGTTCTCAAGACGGGTAACCGAATGAATGATGGTACGTACCGGGGTGGGGCCCAAGCATTCAAACTAGATACACTTTTAAAGCTCTCTGATGTCAAAGGGACAGATGGAAAAACCACGCTTTTATCCTTTGTGGTTCAAGAAATCATTCGATATGAAGGAATTAAAGTGGCTAGAAGCCAAGGACTTGAACCAAACAATGAAACCCCAGAATACCTTAAAAAGTTAGGTATGGATGTTGTTTCCAAGTTAAGCGAGGAACTTAATGATGTGAAAAAAGCAGCAATTCTTGATGGTGAGATGCTAACTTCCACTGTTTCTAAATTGGGAAATATGTTGAAGAAAACAAAAGAGTTTATGAATGAAGATATGAAAACAGCAGAAGGGGCAACCGAGTTCAATGATGCCCTTACGAGGTTTCTGCATTATGCAGAAGCTGATATTAAGTGGATGATTGAAGAAGAGAAACGCATAATGACATTGGTGAAGAGCACCGCCGATTATTTCCATGGGAAGTCAGGAAAAGATGAAGGGTTGAGATTGTTTGCCATTGTTAGGGACTTCTTGAGGCTTTTGGATACTACATGTAATGAAGTGAGAAAAACTATACCAAAGGCTTGCGATAAACCAAGTACTCCTGGAAAATCACACAAGCAGTATTGGCAAAGCACTCGAGATAAGTTAATGATTATGAAAGATGCAGTAAGGTTGATACTTGAGTCGATATATGATGATGAAGCAGAGCAAAATCAAAATGAGACATGTCAGCAGTCTTCACCAACACCACATACTTCATTTTTTCAAGATAAACTAGCCCTCATGGCTATTAATAATCAGGAAACGGATTCGGATTCAGATTCAGATGATTGGAGTTCAGAGGACGAGGAAACAAAGCGTAACCGAAAAGAGGCAAAACAGTCCGCGCTAAATGCCTTGAAAAACAAGATGGATGATTCCAATGTAGATGGTTGGAGTTCTGATGATGAGGAAAACAAACCACTTGATTCTGGAGAAACAAGTCAGCAGTTCTTATCGGATGATAAGAATGAAATACTGCTCTCAGAGGTCAAAAATAAATGGATAAATGATTCAGAAACTAGTGGCAACGTAACAAGACAGGCTCAAAAGGAGCAAGAATGTACACTAGAACTACATGCTTCTGAAACAAGCCAACAACAGTCGTCGGATATTAATGATAAACTACTGATCACAGCCAATAAAGATGGACAGATCAATGATATAGATGTGGATGGGTATCATTCAGAAGGTGACACAAGAAATCAGAGACCAAATGAGACTGGACATATCTCAAAAGCACCTTCTTTTAAAGAAACGGGTCAACACTCATGGGATACTAACGATAAGTTATTGATCCCGTTGATCAAGGATGAGCGGATAAATGATGCAGATGAAACTAGTTATCATTCAGAAGGCGACACAACGAATCAGAGTCAAACTGAGCATTACTCAAAACCACCTTCTTTTGAACAAACGAGACAACACTCATGGGATTCCAACGAGAAACTATTGATTTCAGTGGTCAAAGATGAGCGGATGAATGATTCATATGCAAGTGGTTATCATTCAGAAGGTGACAATACAACAATGCAAAGTCAAAATGAGCATTCCTTGAAACCACTTTTTTTTGAAGAAACGAACCAACTTTCATTCGATGAGAACGAAAAACTACTAATCCCAATAAACAAAGATGAGCGAATGAATAATTCAGATACTGATGGCGAGGTACGAATTGAAAGTCAAAAAGAGGCGCAACATACAGGGGAGCCAAACCAACAACCTTTCGTGGATGACCATGACTTAGCTGAGTAGCTCCTCCAACCATTGAAAACGAGCAGATATATGTTTCGAGCTTAGATCACGAGGAGAACATGTCTCATACAACATAAGTATTGATCAATGTACTATAGATCAATTATTTCTTTAATCATTCATCACACCTCTATTGATTCTTTACGTACCATTTTTTGGACTCTATAATCTAGTAATTAGTATATGGGTAGCAATTTGGTAGTTCTATATATTAGAGCAACAAATGGTATTCTTTAAATTTCTAAGTATCATGCTTCTATAAGTATAACAACTTTAACTACATTAATTTTAGGCATAAGTATTATACCGAGACAAATTTGACTATCTTTTCAAAACTTATCACTAACTTTTTATTTTTTGCAAGGCAAAAACTTCGCACAAACTAATTGCACAATTCGCTGACACTTTTTTCGGACTTCACTTTTTTTTTTGAAAGGTGAATTTCGCTGGAAACTTCGTGTCGCTATTCGACAGCGGAATGTCTAGCATGCGTTGTCTTAACCGGATCCGCGCTAGAGAGCTCCCTCGAAGTAGAAATGCCTATTTCAAATACCCGATGGGGGAAAACCCCCTACTAATCCGCCAGAAGGCACGACGATTAATAGGGGTAAACTCTGCCCCCTCACACTTGAACCTGGGTATACCCAAGTCAAGCCCTCATAAAGGGACTTTCTTATGTCCTCCTCAAGGCTTGAACACAATACCTGTTGTATATTTTAGTGTAATTGGATTAATTTGTTTGATCGATAACGTCATAATAATACATCATATAGGCTTTGAGGTGCGGAGTGCACGCTTATCTGAATTTATTATGACCTTAACGGGGGTCCGGGGGCAGCGCCCCTGGGAGCGGGGTCCAAGGGGCGGCAACCCCTCGCGAAAATTTATTTTTCAAACTTGAGGGACCAAAAGTGGCAATTCGAAACCCTCTTGTTTAACTGCCGTTTAGGCAGTTATAGGCCACCATATATGCAACCCGTATGTAGATATCTGATCATTCTTTTTCTTTCTTCTTCTGGTTCTTTCTCTCAAACACATACGCACAGAAAATTCTTAATCTTTGATTGTATCCGATTGAATAGTTTGGGTGAACCGCCAAATTGATTCAATCTGAAAGCGATTACGTGCCTTCAAAGATTGATTGTATCCGATTGAATAGTTTGGGTGAACCGCCAAATTGATTCAATCTGAAAGCGATTACGTGCCTTCAAAGATTGATTGTATCCGGTTATCTGTTCGTTATTCACGAATTTCCCCAACAAAGATTGAATCAATTTACTGAAGATGACGAACAACGATTCTGGAAGGATATGATGAAACCCTTTGAGAAATTGGACAAGTTTACTGGGCAGGATTTTCGTCGCTGGCAGAAAAAGATGCACTTTTACTTGACGAATTTGAAAGTGGTGTATGTTCTGAGTACCCCATGCCCTGAGGCTGTTGAGAATGAAACCCTGGAACAAACTCGCGCTCGTTCAAAGTCGGAAAACGCTGACTACATCTGTCGTGGTCATATTCTTAACGGTATGTCTGATTCCTTGTTTGATGTCTATCAAAACGTAGAGTCTGCAAAAGAATTATGGGATTCCCTTGAAGCCAAATACATGGCAGAAGATACGTCTAGTAAGAAATTTCTTGTTAGTAATTTCATTAATTATAAGATGGTAGATACTAGGCCTGTCATGGAACAATATCATGAATTGCAAAGGATGCTATGACAGTTTGCACAATACGATATGAAAATGGATGAATCTATTTCTGTTTCTAGTGTTATTGACAAACTGCCCCCCTCTTGGAAAGATTTTAAGAATAATCTGAAACATAAGAAAAAGGAAATGAGTCTGGTTGAACTTGGAAGTCACTTCCAAATTGAACAATCCATACGTGATATGGAAAAGGTATCTGTTGGTGGTACTAAAACCATGGCTGGTTCTTCTGTGAACATGATGGAGGAGGGTGAATCCTCCAAGGCTGGTAAAGGAAAACGAAAATCTCAAGGCAATAACAATAAAGGTTCTGATAAGAAACCAAAATTGGCCTGTTGGAAGTGTGGGAAACCTGGACACTTGAAGCGTGAATGCAGGTCTGGTAAGGGTAAAGGAAAAGGCAAAAACGAGGCTGGTTCAAGTGGATCCAAGGATCCAGAAAAACAAGCAGGTTCGTTTTTGGTACCATGTGATCATTCTGTTCAGATTTATTATATATCAATAATATCTGAAGCATTTTATGTGCAGGATGATGATATTTCGTGGTGGATAGATTCAGGAGCAACATGTCATGTTTGCAAGGATCTTCGATGGTTCAAGGACTTTAAACCAATTGAAGATGGATCTTTATTGAAGATGGGCAATGTTGCTACTGAACCTGTTAAAGGAATAGGATCTGTTCTATTAATATTTACTTCTGGAAACTCTTTACTCTTACATAATGTTTTATATGTACCTGGAATTCGTAAGAACTTAGTATCTAGTATTGTATTGAATAATTGTGGATACAAGCAGGTCATTGAAAGTGGCAAGTATATCTTGTCAAAACATGGAACCTTTATTGGATTTGGATATTTGAATGGAATGTTTAAATTAAATTTGGATGTTTCTTCTTTTGATAATTCTATTTGCATGACTTCTACCGTTTCTAGCAATAATTTTAGCAAATCAGAATTATGACATGCTAGACTAGGACATGTACATTACAAGAGATTAGTTGACATGTCGAAAATGAGTCTAATACCTTCTTTTGATGTTAGTAATGAAAGGTGTAAAACTTGCATGTTGACTAAGATTACTAGACAACCTTTCACTAAAAACGTCACTAGAGATACAAAGGTATTAGAACTCGTGCATAGTGACTTGTGTGATTTCCATTCTACTCCATCACTTGGTAATAAAAAGTATGTGGTTACTTTTATTGATGATGCTAATAGATATTGCTATGTTTATTTGTGTCACTCAAAAGATGAAGCTCTTGATAAATTTAAAATCTATAAAGAAGAGGTAGAGCTTTATCATGGTGTGAAGATTAAAACCCTTCGCACTGATAGGGGAGGCGAGTATTATGATCCAGTGTATTTCCAGTCCACTGGAATAGTACATCAGACCACGGCTCCTTATACACCACAGCAAAATGGTGTATCTGAAAGGAAGAATAGGACACTAAAAGAAATGGTTAATTCCATGTTGTGCTATTCTGGGCTTAGTGAAGGTTTTTGGGGTGAGGCTATGTTAACAGCCTGTCATTTATTGAATAGAGTTCCTAATAAGAACAACAAAGTAACCCCTTATGAACTTTGGCATAAAAAGACTCCAAATCTGAGTTATCTTAGAGTTTGGGGCTGTAGAGCAGTGGTGAGACTGACTGACCCTAAGATTCATAACATTGGTCAAAGAGGTATAGATTGTATCTTCATTGGTTATCCCGAAAATTCTGTTTGTTACAGGTTCTATGTCATAAAACCTAATGACTATGTATCCGTGCACTCTATTGTTGAGTCAAGGGATGTTGATTTTGGGAATAAGGATAGGTTCACATCTTTACCTAGACCTGGAGACACGGTGGCAAGCTCTAGTAACACTGGTGGAAATGACCAAGTGACTGAGACACCTCCTGAGCCTAGGAGGAGTGAAAGAGCGAGAAAACCCAAGTCTTATGGGGATGATTTCCAATTGTATTTGGTGGAAGGATCAAGGGATGGAATTGATTTTCAATATCAATATTGCTTTAATGTTGATGATGATCCTAAGACCTACAGTGAAGCTATGGCTTCAAGGGATGCTGCATTTTGGAAAGAGGCAATCCAAGATGAGATTGACTCTATCATGCACAATAATACTTGGAAATTGGTTGATTTACCACCTGGGTGTAAGCCTTTAGGTAGTAAATGGATCTTCAAAAGGAAGATGAAGGTGGATGGAAGCATAGACAAGTATAAAGCTAGATTGGTGATCCAAGGCTTTAGACAAAAGGCTGGAATTGATTACTTTGACACCTATGCTCCTGTTGCTAAGATTACCACCATTAGATTATTGCTAGCACTTGCTGCTACACATAATCTTGTAATTCACCAAATGGATGTTAAGACTGCCTTTCTAAATGGTGAATTGGATGAAGAGATTTACATGAAACACCTGAAGGATTTGTCATGCCTAGTAATGAACAAAAGGTTTGTAAATTAGTAAAATCTCTTTATGGTCTGAAGCAAGCCCCTAAGCAATGGCATCAGAAGTTTGATGAGGTGGTGTTGTCTCATGGTTTTGCATTAAACCAAGCAGACAAGTGTGTCTATAGCAAATTTGACACTTCTGGTAAAGGAGTGATCATTTGCTTGTATGTAGATGACATGTTGATTTTTGGTACTCACCAAGATCAAGTTGATAAAACTAAGGAATTCTTGTCATCAAAGTTTGATATGAAAGACATGGGGGAGGCTGATGTGATTCTTGGAATAAAGATCATACGTGGAAAACATGGAATTACTATGTCTCAATCTCATTATATTGAGAAGATATTGGATAAATTCAATCACAA
This sequence comes from Erigeron breviscapus, assembly GCA_034093135.1. Lineage (NCBI taxonomy): Eukaryota > Viridiplantae > Streptophyta > Magnoliopsida > Asterales > Asteraceae > Erigeron > Erigeron breviscapus. Next base: position 288,330,112 of record CM067167.1, read on the forward strand.
AGATAGTTCTCCAATGAGTACTCCTATGGATCCTACTCTAAAACTCGTGCCTAACAAGGGAGTTGCAGTGAATCCACTTGAATATTCAAAGGCTATTGGATCTCTCATGTATGCCATGGTTAGTACTAGGCCTGATATAATAATAATAAATATGTGGATAATTATGTATATAAGGTGGATTATGTGTAGCAATTAAGTAGAATAATATGAGTTATTTCATGTGAATAAAGTTGGGTATGTGTTTTCATTCAGTATGATAAAAAGTGTCAGATAAATGTTTACCATTAGTGCTTATTAGTGTGGTATGTATTCTTTAAACTGGTAGACAGACCAGATTCAACAAGCATACTCCTGGCAGCTTCTATCAGCGTTCGATTCTTCCTTTCCACCACTCCATTCTGTTCTGGAGAGCGGGCTGATGAGAAATTCTGGGAGATGCCAGTGTCAGTACAGAATGACTCCGGACTCAAAGTTTGAATTTTGAGTCCGGGTTTAGAGCCCCGGTTTCGAGCTACTTTATTGAGTCCGGGTTTACAAAACCCGGAGCCTTTGCTGTTGGAAAGCTGAGTAGGTACACTCACAATCCTGGTTTGATTCATTGGCAAGCGATTAATCGAGTATTTAGATACTTGAAAGGAACCAAGGATTATGGTTTGACTTATACTGGATTTCCTTCTGTTCTTGAGGGTTATTCAGATGCAAGTTGGATTACCAATTTGGAAGATCATTCTTCCACAAGTAGTTGGGTATTCCTTCTTGGAGGTGGTGCCATATGTTGGGCATCGAAGAAACAAACTTGCATCACTAATTCGACAATGGAATCTGAGTTTGTGGCATTAGCAGCAGCTGGTAAAGAAGCTGAATGGCTAAGGAATTTGATATATGAAATTCCATTGTGGCCTAAACCGATATCACCCATATCTATCAGATGTGATAGTGCAGCCACGTTGGCTAAGGCATATAGTCAAGTATATAATGGGAAGTCTAGACACTTAGGTGTTAGACACAGCATGGTACGTGAGTTAATCACTGATGGTGTGATATCTGTGGTGTATGTGAAAACACAACACAATCTAGCCGACCATTTAACCAAAGGGTTGAATAGAGATCTCGTGAATAAGTCGGCTATAGGGGTGGGATTAAAGTCCGTCAGAAATCTCTGATCATTGAGATACCCAATTCCCATCTAGTATGACGCTAGATGTTGAATTCAATGTGGAAGGCTTAATGTTTAGAGATTGGAACACATTTAAAGATTCATCCCAAGGTATGTGTTCGGACCTGCAAGATAAGGAGGTTGAATGTTTATATTCTTAATAGCTCTTTTGACAAATTGCATATGCAGGTGCAAGATTAAAGGAGCTACCTATGTGAGCATGAAGTTTAGCCGTTTCAAGAAGCTGGGACTTGGCTTTGACATGCTTATGAAGGATAGGGACATAGGCTAGTAAAACATATGTCAAGATAGAACTACTATGTGTGTAAACTTTTGTGTACATTATCTTCGTGTATTCAATAGAGTTCCCAGGGTTCAATCGTTACGACACCCTGAAATTCGAATATTCGGAATGTGTAATGTACTAATGTGAAATTCAATCGTTACGACATTTCATTTATGCAAAAGTTTGAATGTTTGAGATGGTTTATAGTTAATCATGGATTACACTAAAATAGGGGAGGATTGTTGTATATTTTAGTGTAATTGGATTAATTTGTTTGATCGATAACGTCATAATAATAGATCATATAGACTTGGAGGTGCGGAGTGCACGCTTATCTGAATTTATTATGACCTTAGAGGCGAAGCCCCTAGGGTACGGGGGGCGAAAATTTATTTTACGAAAATTTATTTTACGAAAATTTATTTTTCGGAACTTGAGGGACCAAAAGTGGCAATTCGAAACCCTCTTGTTTAACTGCCGTTTAGGCAGTTATAGGCCGCCATATATGCAACCCGTATGTAGATATCTGATTATTCTTTTTCTTTCTCTCAAACACATACGCACAGAAAATTCTAAATCTTTGATTGTATCCGATTGAATAGTTTGGGTGAACCGCCAAATTGATTCAATCTGAAAGCGATTACGTGCCTTCAAAGATTGATTGTATCCGGTTATCTGTTCGTTATTCACGAATTTCCTCAACAAGACCTCATGAATGGGGGATGGTCTTTCAACCATTGAGCTAATGCTCAAGGACTTTTCACACTTCACTTGATGTCGCCACTCGTAGCTTTGATTAGTAACGATATGAAACGAGTTACTTCTTAATTCTTACCACCTACTAAATTGCATTCACAGTTTAAGAATGAGATTGGTCATATCATTCAATGTAACAAGTACTATGATCATCCATCCAACGTCGAATATTTGATCAAATAAGTTTAGCGCATATTCATAATAACAAAAGAGCACAACAAAGATATACGCATCACGAGCTTCGACATGATCTTATGGAATACTATTTGACGTAATAATAATAATTAGTTTAGTCGTTTTTAGAAAAAAATTTATGTCATGTTGTATGTTTTTTAATTTTATGTTTTTGTCTAATTTTTGGTCTTTATTAAACTGATGTATATAATGGTTTAAATTTCATCAATGTATCGTATTATTTTAATTCATGAAATGTGTTAATTTTTTTAAATAAAAACGTTTTTATATTAATTATTAATAATTAATAATGGTGTGGCATTTTACAATTGAGTTTCGATGTGTATAGTTGGAGGTAAATGTTCATTGTGAAAAGTTAGTGTGAAAGCTGACGTAACAACTTTAAAAGTGATTTCAATATAACCGGTAAGATCACCCACTTGGAAAACGCAAAGCTTTTCTTTCTTGGTCGTCTTTCTGAATAAGATCGCTTCCTGGATCACTACTATTGATTGAACGTACAACCCAAGTTTGGAGCCCTAGAGGTTTACTTGAGAGTCTTGGAGAGTTGGATTTGGACAGGGCCTGTAAATGAAACTAACGAGATCGTGTTCATGGTTCGTTTGTTTAATTTAACAGTCAGAAATATTTCTCATTCGTTTAATTTAACGAGCGATTCACAAATTATTTATGTTCGTTCATTTAATTTAATCAACCGTTCACCAACAAATAAATGAACATTAACATAAACAAACCAATTTTACATATAAATGAATAAACGAACGGATGTTTACAAATATAAACGAACGAATGTTCATAGCATAAACTAGTGGACGTTAACGAAGATATTATCAAACGTCCATTAGCGAACTATGTTCATGTTTGTTCGTTTTACTAACGGAATGGATTTTTGTGGGTTGTTGTCTTGTTGACACGGCGCCTCAGTCAGTCCAGAGTCCGCAATAAACCTTCTTCATCTTCCAAATCAAACCGAAACCCTAAAAATTCAATCGATTAATCAATGGCATCCAAAAATTCCACACCACTAGACGACCCGCCATCTGCTTCATCTGAATCATCAGAATCTGAATCAGAAGACGAACAAGAACAACAAGAAATTATCACCCAAAAATCAATCCCACAACCAACTTCATCAACCTCTGAATCAGAAACATCTGGATCCGATGAATCGGATGAAGAAACCCCTGAACCCAAAATCCAAACCCCAGTTCCAAAACCACCACCATCCTCTGAATCAGAATCATCTGAACCAGGCTCTGATTCTGAATCTGAACACCAAACACCACATAAACCTTCCATCTTTGAATTCGAATCTGATATCAAATCCCCATCTGCTTCTGATTTTGCAATCAAACCCTCGAAAAAAATCAAATCTTTTCAAACTTCAGAAAAAAATCCAACTTTAAAACGCCATATTTCAGGCCCATCTGATAATAATAATAATAAAAAATCCAAGATTGTTTCAAATGGGGATATTGAAGATGAAAAAAAGGCTGTAATTAAAAGGGTTTGGAGTGAAGATGATGAGATAATGTTGTTGCAAGGTTTTATTGAGTATCAGTTGAAAAACGGGTATTCACCATTATCCGATATGGATGGTTTTTATCGGTTTTCGATGGATAATATACCCGGTAATGCTTCGAAAAGTCAGTTGTATGAGAAAGTTAGGAGGTTGAAGAAGAAGTTTAGGGTTAATGTTGAGAAAGTTGGGCCCAATGGTGAAGACCCTGTGTTTGCGAAGCCTCATGAGGCTAAGATTTTCGAGATATCGAAAAAGATTTGGGGAGTTGATGGTTGTGAGAGTGGTGCGAATTTTAAAGCTAAGACGCCGGTGCCTAAGCCTAAGGCGGCTCCTAAAGTTAAGACTCCGGTTAAAGTTAAGGCGAAAGTTGAAGAGAAGGTTGATGAGGTAATGGAGGATGATGATGATGATGACAAGGTTGATGAGGTAATTGAGGATTTTGAGACGTTGTATCCGTATTGGAATGCTGGATTGAATAATGAAGTTTCGACGTCTTTGAAGTTTCCTGCGGGTATTGTTGAGTTGGTTAAGGAAAATATGAGTGTTATTGGGGAGGATAAGGCGAAAGAAATGGATGAGAAGTGGAAAGCACTTTTGGAGGATGAGGCTAAGTTGCAGAGGAAGAGAATCGCGTTGCTGAGTAAAGTAGGTTATGTTGAGACGTGATAGGTAAACGAGTCACCTTTGACATATACAACTATGAAACTTGTGCATTTTCTTTTTAGCTTATATGTCTGCATATCTTTGACGTTTTTACTGGATTAAATAATTTTAGATAATGATACTTTCTATGGTTTGTTGATCACTTATGGTATTGTGTTTAATTACTAATGATCATTGGAGTCTGACATTAGCGTAACGTGTGTTTTAATCATTTTGCTTATGTCTCTAATGGAATCAATGATGTTCAATTTATGATGCTCTAAATGGTTCGTCGATCACAAAGTGATGTTGTGTTTAACTACAGCTGCTAATTCGAGCGTGAAACTAGTATAACGTGTTTAGTTAGCTTATGCCTCTGCATGTATAGTTACATCTTTTTAGGGTTAAAGATATTCAGTTTTCTATACCATACATGGTTTGTTGATCACCCATGACATGGTCTATATGTATGATTGATTGTTTAAGACTAATTAGTGTAGTTTGTTTTTTAATGATATAAAAAGTGGTTCGTCATATCTTGGTTTCACTATAGGTTATAATATTAGCGATCTGTTGTTGGTTACTTGGACTTCATTCCTAATCAAATTAGATTGTTTTGGTGCCTACAATTACTCTCGTAAAGTACATTAGTGCATCTTGTCTTGTTGAACTGTTTCAATTTGCTACCTACGATTTACAAATTCTTTTACCATGTATGGCACACGTCATTTATTGATCTAGTTCATGGCTGAAGTTAGTCAGAGGCACATATTTTTGACACACTCTCTTTTTAGACTTCTAGACTCTAACATGTATTCTTACTAGTCAAATTATACCACAATGTACTAGCTATTCAACAAGTTTCACTTACGTCACAACATCTGTGATCTCAAGGATGAAGAAAGTTCTTCCGCGGATTATTAACTTCTTTCTAAATACTGTTGTCGATGTTGTTCCAAGGGACTAGAACTTCTGAACCAGCCATATTTTTAGAGCTAGCCATCTTTGTGTCAAAGTAACTTAGCGTGTAGCTCTAAGTTTCTTGGTCGCTTCATATTCTTTCTTCTCTGTTTGCAACTTGGCTGCCCGAACCTGGAGTTCATGCTGCGACCTCCTTGAAAGTCAGTTGGTACCCTCAAACCTTTTAAGTTCATTGATTCTCTTTTTTTTTTTTTTTAATCAGTTTTAATAGCTTCTGCATCAAAATAGGGCATGTCATAGTTAATGACAATATCTAGGTGTTCAAGATTTGCTACCAAAATTATCCTTTGCCTTTCCTTGTAATTTTTTTCCTTTAAACCTCGGCGTAGACCTGTATCATGGAAAGGTAATGTTCAATACTATGACTGCTCAACATGTTAGATAAAATGAGACTACCAATTACCAAATTACCATTTTGAAACCTGGACGATGAACGTATATGTAAGCTAGCGCATAAAGTATCAATATTTATAGTTCCCTGTACAGCTGTACCAATCAGGTTAAACCACATTCACAGCCTTGTCTGTTGGACCATAATTGTTAATAGTTGTTGCAAGTCTGCTATCTGAATTGCCTATATAGGAACTTGGCTCTTGGGTCCAAGAATGACAAGTTAATAACCAAGGACGGCCTGTGTGTGTGTGTTTTCCCCCTGTAGTTAACATTGTGGCATTTAAACCATCTGTGATGTCATCAAGTTTTTTTTTTCACCTCAAAGTTACTGGTCCTTCCTATCTTTAATACAAGAACACTACTAAAAGGACTTGCTAATCACTCTTTCAGCCTTCCTTATCCAAACTAGGATTACTAGACTCTGTTGATATGTAATACACTATATGGAACTTGAACAATTAAATACTCACTTCTCGTCTAAACTCTGTTGATATGTATCAAACCAAAGACGTAATATCCATGATCCGTGGATGCCACTAGATTCAGTTCACCATAAGTATTATTAGCTGCATGAGCCAGTTAATGGTTCTCTACCATTTGCTCGGAAAAGTTGGGTTTCTTTCTCTCTCTGCTCTCTCTCTAAGCTCTCTCCCTAACGGTAACAAAATTTTAGATCTAGATCTAAGTTTGTGTTCCTGAGTTTGAGATCGAGTTGAGATTGGGAGTTTGAGATCGAGATTATTCCCATCCGGTTAAGGCTCCCACTCTCGGTGGATCTAATCCTATTTTTTCACTCTTTAGCCGGAGGTCCCTTCCACTTCGGTGGATCTGGAAGCTGCCTCTCTACCTCGGTGTAGGGGTAAGGTCTGCCTACATCATACCTCCCCCATACCTCGGCTTATACCGAGATTGGGTACCGTTGTCGTCGTCATTCTTCTCTTTTGGAATTTCTTCCTTTACTTTGTCATTTATGTTTTTTATAGTACATGAAAAGCACAGGGGCCTTTTCTACCAAATAGGTAGCAAATGGAAGCAGCATCTCTACTTAGGTAGAGGTAAGGTCTGCCTACATCTTAACCTCGTCTAGGTATTGAGGCTCAAAACCCGCCGAAGGCGGCACTGAGCAGTTTCTTTCTTTCTTTCTTTATGAAAAGCATAGGGCATGCTTGCTGTTAAAAACTTAATACTTATCCAAGTTACGGAGTACTCCATATTACTGTAATCCTTGAAAGTGAATTCATTAAGTTTTTAGTTGCATTTTCATATAGTAAAATGTATTCAATTTTCTAGTGTTGAATATAGTTTTTGAGCTGGTGAATCAAGTGATGAACAGTTCTTGTACCCAATTTTAATTGTCACGTCTTTTACCATATCATGTTCAAATGATGTATTTCAAACATTGCTGTTTGTATCTTAAACAATGGTTGTCATCTATGGAGTATTTTATTTTGACATGTTAGCTCATGATTCAAACGGTATTGCGGGTACATTTTATTTTGGCTTGTGAGGTGTAGTCTGTATGCGATTCACCTTACCCATGATTAATGGGTACGCAACCACACAATTCTTTTCGGTATGCAATTGCCAAGTTGCAACCACTCATTTGCATCCCTCGGATAGTTTTGGGAACTTAAAAGACGTATATCTGCACTCTATTCAGTTTATGTGGATTTTTTTTTTGTTACTCTGTAACATGAGGCCTATTGGTCTTTCTAAGTTTATGTGACTAAGGAGACAATAGGATGGTTAGAATTATTGCTTTATGATATGGTCATCAAATTTCTTGAAATGACTTTTGATATCGGTATTGTTTATCCTTGTTGGTCACAACTCACAAGAACCAGTGTAGCCCAATATTTACAATATTAGTTGTGTCTGGAGTCCAAAGCCATGTTTCAAGTCACAAAGGCTTTTTGTTATATGGACATGGGCTCTGGCTTTAATGGGATTTAAAAGTATTTGATGTTGGATACTAAAGAAATTCGTTGGTATTTTTTTAAGGGCAAATTCAATGTACTCCTATATTATATTAAGTATGTTACCTTAATAAGGTTTTAGGTAAAATAAAACAAGTATTAAGGTAAAACAAATAAAACAATAGGTTTCTCTTCACTGAAAATCATCGTGCATCAATTGCTTCGTGAATCTTCGTGCATCAATATAACCATGATCTAAGGGTCAAGATCTTTTCCTATTTGTTTTACTTTAATACTTGTTTTACAATACCCAACCCCATGTTAATAAATATAAACAAGTAACCTGGATTGAACCATGATTTTTTTTTTCATGCGCAAGAGTCTATCAAACGGGATTATCCCACATTGCCGCATTCTTTGGTATGTGGATGTAAAGAAAAGTTATCAAGAGTTCCGATAAAATTCCTAGTGCATTATGGCATCAAGTCGTCCAACTTGATTTTAAATCTTTTAATTAAAATCTAAACAACAAATAAAATTTTCTTTTCGAGATATCCTATGTCTTAACCGACTAACGTGTACATTGATGTATAACCATATTATGGTGTAAATCCATGTCTCATGTTAGTAACGATATAAACCGATAGTAGAGTTACGATTATTTCCTCAATCACTATTCACTAGCTTATACAAATTATATATGTAAACCTATCACTTTGATGGGGTTGGAAATAGTAAAGCTTTTATGGGTTTAAACCCATTGCCATTTTCAAATCTTTGCAACCAAACTATTGTGTTCAAAAGTAGACCCAAAAACCCCATTCCGAAACCCATCCAAGTAAATATCTCCGAAATATTCTTTGTCTAAAATTGTAATGTAAGATTAATATTATTATATGCCGTACTGTCAAGTTTGTTAACGTACAGCCTTAACTAAAACCATGATTACAAAAGTCAGGTGATAGATGTACGTAAAAGCTGGCTGCTCATGTGTTTTCTTTGGCACTACTCCTCTTTTTATGTATCTCTTTTCAAATTCAAATATATACATATAAACCCATAAATTATTCACATTCACATATCACAATATAGTAATAACTCTACTTATAAAATTTGCAATTACTAGTAGTTCACAAAAACAAATAAATTCATATCTTCATTGACTAAAAGACTATATATTATATAACCAAAATTTGGATGGAATAAATCAATACATCAAAAGTATCACTTCAAGACAAGATGCATTTTTGTAAACTTCTTTTTTAACTGTGGTGATATCAAAATTCACCGAAATACCAAAAGTTCAAAACTAGCTAGCTCTTTTATTTACAGCTTAAGAACGTACTCCAACTCTAACCTTCAAAATTACTAAACTACCCTCACCCGTACTATCCTCCATTCCTTTTCCAGCAAAACCACCATATCTGTACCAGAAGAAAAATTCAGAGAACAATAAAGGTAAAAAATAAAATAAAATTTTGAGTTAAAAAACTAAAAAATTACCTTGATCTGATTCAAAAGTAAAAAGAAGGATCAGTTGACAACAAATGTTTATCATCAAGTTCCTTAAGCAACAATTTCTGTTCAACAGAATAAACACAAAAACCAATGGAACACATCATTCTTTGAGCAGACTTAGAATTCACCAAAACCTCCAACAACTCACTCCTTTTCAATTTCTTCAACTTTCCCCCACACCCATCACCATCATCTTCATCACCACCACTATCACTTTCATCACCCCCGAAATTCGAACCCGAACACAACCCGTTATACCCATGATTATCATCACCAACAGGCATTGCTTCCAAAACCTTAATTTGTGCTTTCAAATACTTAATGTACTTACTAGCTTCAGCATAAACAGTTGCCATCTCCATCTTTTTGTCCCTCGATGGTAACAAATTTTTCAAATGCATTGTTTTGTCGCTAATGTTTTTTCGCCTTATTCGCAATTTTTCCTTGTTAACCCGAACCCGGTTGGATTCTTTGGTTTGTTTGGGTTTTTGAACCGGAGTTGGCTGATCAGTTGGTTTGTTGTAGTAGTTAGTTGAAGATGGGTTGGTGATGACGTGTTCTAGTGAATGGGGATAATCTAGACAAGGTAACTCATCATTTAAGAGAAGTGTTGGAGTGAAGTACTGATACGGAGTTATTTCGGGTTCGGGTCTGGGTTTTTTGAATGTTTGGTTGTTTAAGGAACAGTAGTCGCCTATGTTGATGTTATGATCAAGATATATGTTGTTGGGGAAATTGTAGGATGGAATGTACGGAAACTGAAAGGCAGTAGAAAGGAAGTAATTGTGGTAAATTTGTGATAGGTCATAGTAGGGGATTTTCTCCGGTGAGATGATGTTGTCGTCGCCGGCGGTGTGTTTTCCGGCGACCAGGGATAGGAGAGGTTGATCCATATAGAGAAAGAGAAATTAAGTGACAGTGCTACAGTGAAATGGAATATGCATGTATGTGTGTTTTGCAGGTATATATAGATGATTAATTTACATTTTTAGTCCACGAAGTTTTGGTGTGTTCACATTTTGATCACTGTATTGGTACAATTGTACAAATGATTTTAGTTCAATTCTGATGTGTTTAACATTATTTCTGACTGTTTAAAAAGTAGTATGATATATTGCTCCATTATAACTATGTTTTGTAAAGTTTGACTTTCAGTCTAACTAAAATTGTCAGTTTATATATAATTGGATCCCCCTATGGATAATTGATCGATGTGATTGAAGTAAAGTTGTTTACTACGAGTAGTTTTTAGTTCCGGTTAATCCATTGTGGCAATCACATTGTCTTGCTCATGGTGTTATTACATGAATTGCAAGATAAAATCTATATATATTCTCCCATTATGCATTATTAGTTTTTCCTTGTAATTGAATTTAGAACATTTCAAAAAAGGTTGAGTACTTGAGTATAGAGCTCAAATGAGTTATTAAATCGAATACTCCATTCTATATTGTTCAAGCTCGAATCATTGATATCCTTATTTTGGATGGTTGGAAATTATTGGTAAGCCTTGATATATATATATATATGTGTAATTGAATTGAAATCAAATCAAGAAATACTAATAGTTTACCCAAACTAGCTACATAGTACATCCTATAACAATTTTTTAAGCTTAATTAATAAGAAAGTTTTTTTCTTTTAAAAAAATTGTTGAAAGGTATAGTTTAAAGTTTAAACAACCATATATATATGACAAATCGATCTTTAAAGAAAAAAGGGGAGTATGTGTGTGTGTAGACGTGGCACGTGATACAGAGCTACGGTATCTTCTTCGAATCAAGTAATGGCCAATGGGATTGGTTTGGTATACAGAAATTTGTTAACTGACTGCTGGCTGATGTCCTCTTTGTCTATTGGTTTGCCTTTTCAGGTGACCCGATGACAACCAATTCGTTGGATTAAGATCGGACGGTGGATAGTTACTGCGTGTGGTAGAACATGCGACGTGAGTTTGTCGGGTTTGTACTGCTCATACTAGGCTGCGCGAACGTTTTGTAACAGCTGACACGTACGTACATGTATACAGTACATTGTTTTTTTTTTTTTTTTTTTTTACTGTTTTGCCCCCATGCACACTTGTTGGTTTGATTTATGACTTATAGCTTACATTACTTTATGAGTTGTATAGATGCCAATAAACAATTGATGCTATTTCAACACTTAAGAAATAGTTCTTGTCGACTAAGAGGAGATAATAAACGTATTTTCAATTTGGGGATATTTGTTAATGTGGTTGAGATAAACTTTTCGATATGAAATCGAAATACAAAAGGGGAGAAGATGCTTATAGTTGTTAAGATAGATATGAACATCAGATTGGCATTCCGATTCATTGTGAATGCAACAATTAAGCCGCGAAAGTCTTCATAACTATAATTTTGGAGCATATTAAAAAGAGTTAATTGAGCGAATGAACAATTAAAGATCGAAGGATCCATTTGTAATGATATTTAATTCATGTGATCATGATATTACCCAATACTTTGGAATAATTGTGATGATTGATACGATAATAAAAATGATAATATGATTATATACATTTTTTGGTGAGTTTTGTTAGTTACCACATTAATTTCCTCTAATGTTGTAGGTGTTATATGAGCATTAAAATGTGTAATAGAAAAAAAGGTCAAGAGTTTGAAAACAAACGGTTAGAATTAAGGCTTGGTTTGACTCAGTTTATTTACTGTTCCTCGTGTGATAATTTTTTTGAAAGAAAAGAGAAAATGTATGCTTAGATAAAATAGTAAATAATTTTACTCACCTAAGGGGGTAAGAAGTGGTGCAACGGTTTGGAGATTTTATGCTCGATACCGGCGGTAACACCGCCGCCGGCATCGAATTTATGCTCCGGCGGTTTGGTGAGAGGTATGAGAACCCGCTGCTCATAAAATCAAAAACGTGGGGACCATCTCCTTCTTTTGACCGTTGGAATGGGTTTGGAGTTTTTCATTTTTTTTTTAAACTGTGCTGTATGTATATATATATATACACACTTGTTTTGAGCCACTTGGAGAAGATGAAACGTAGCACAGGCGCACCACAGAAACTTTTTTTGTTTTTTTGTTTTTAGTATAATATTTACAAAGCATACCCTCAAGTATATAATTTGTTTTAAATAATTTATTTGATTTAATTAATATAATGGATTTTTAATAATAATATGTTTAAATTAGAAAAAAATATTTAGTATGTTTTTTATTTATTTAAAAAAGAAAAAAAAATTGGGAGGGTTGAGAATTTTATGGAATGCCAGTAAAAGAGGTTGGGAGGGTGAGTGAGAGAGTTGAAAAGGTAAAGTGAGGTGGATAAATATTATTGGTTGGATTTGGGAGAGTTGATAAAATTTATCCCACCACTCCTAGTCCCCTAATCAAAGATGTTATGAGAAAATGTACTGAGAAGAAAAACTTTGAAAAAGGAAAAAAATGCGTTGATAGTGTACCCGTCACTTGAAGGGTATATTTGACATTTCAAGGAAAACGTGGCAGGGGAAGCTGGCAGTGGCCGCGGCCCACGCAGGTGTTATCGACTTATCGTACTCTCCAAATATGATTTCGTTTCACATTTTCTTGATTTCATTTTTAACTTTCATTTTGCGGCTCCCATCATTTGATACCTGTTACATTATTTTTTAACTGTATTTAATCATCAGGATTTAATAATTATTAGCATATTTTATGAGGTAAAACTCAAACTAATCTTTAGTAGTGGTTCAATCAATTTGTGAAAATATAAATATTTTTTGTAATGTGTGGATAAAGATGACAACAAACAAAATCGAAATACATTATATTCAAATGCTTTTATAAAAATTCTCAAAGCTGATAGTAATTTATATATTAGTATTAGAAACTAGTAAATTAAAATTAATTATAAACTAGTGATAAAATCACCAGTTTAGCTCCTTTTTTTGGTCTTTTTATATTCTGCTAGTCTAAAAGACTAAACAAGTACAACACATATATGTTGAGCTATTATAAGATCATAGTTGGGTTGTTAAAAGATCATTGTTGGGCTGTTATAAGATCATAGTTGGGCCCTCTAGCATAGAAATGAGCCACTGACCCAGCACATATGAATGTGGTTTAGTTGACTCAAATGTTGGTTCGAGCCTAATGATTATTTGTTTGAGACTTACGCAAGTCTCAAAGTTTACCAGACTTGAATAGAAATTTGTTTCCAAAAAATAGAGGAAAAGTTAGATATTAAAAGCCCAAAATCTCAGACGATGGAGTTATGGGCTCATCTATTGGCCCAATCTGGTTTCTAGTGGGATTCGTGACTACAATTTGGAGTTTTCTGTAACGTAATTTAATGACCATTTGCACTTGAAAGAACTTTTGCACCCAATGCTTTCCAAGTTTTAAAATTTAAGTTAGGAAAGTTTGTTTAGCCAATATTTCAAGTGTATATCTTCTATCGTTTTGAACTCACTCGTAATTTAGTTACATTATAGAATGATAAGATCAAATCCGGCATCTCATGTGAAAAAGTTCTGTTACGATTCCAATATATACTTCATATGTCGATATATAGAGGTGACTTTACTAGAACGAACCAAATTTAGTTTGGTGTTGATCATAATTCTATGATAATTAGATAAACAAATGTCATGTTTATGATTTAGAGATGTAGGGCACATATAAGTTATAGGGACATCCGGACATATATCGTTCTTGTTTACATAAATTTATATTTATTTCTTTTTGGCTACACTTAATTGGTCCATTTATGATTAGTCTACTTCTTTTGCATAATAGTTTAGGCTACACTTCACGGCGTCTATTTCAACTTAAATACAATGAAAATGACCAAATAACAGATATTTTGCCGAGGTGTTGCTATTGTCCTCAGATACGTACGCATGGCTCATTTCCTACAACCCTTTTTCTTATTTTATTTTATTTTATAATTTTTTTTTCTAATATGGATTTCTTCAAGCTACGAGGATGATATTGATACCACTATTTTTGATGGATTTATCATAGTTGTGGGTAAGCAGTATGTACAGTCGGCCACATAATTTATACAATGTGATAAATCTAGCAAAAATAATGGTAACGTACAATAATAGAGAAAATTTCAACCTATTGAATTTTGTTCAGCTAACTTAATATGGTAGTTGGAACCCAGCATTAATTTGTTGCTGAGCTTTAAACTCAGTAGAGAAATTTAACACGCATATGTATTTGTGTAGTTATATTCATAAACCTAATCAAAATTATTGTGTTACCGATTTGCTTGTGTCGTTGCTTGCTTTTAATTAATGATTTTCTTTTCTTTGGGTACTAATATATATAGACGCTTTGTCATTCTTACTCAAATACTTATCGTAATAATCGTATAGTGGATTTGGCGCGCTGCATGGTTAGAAACATCAAATTGTTGCACAAACTTATATGAAAAATAAGAGGTATTTGATAAGGAAGAATTATATACAATGAAAATATAACAAAAAATGAAAATAATAGGAAAATAAATGAATATCGCTATATGTAAACATAACTACGGAAATCAATTTGTAGTCACAATGCTCCATTTATCCTTAGCCCATAACTAATTCTTGTAAGCATCACATTAGAAATATTCCTCTACCATCAATCAACAACTAATTCTTTACAACATCCCAATCTCTATAACTAATCCATCATTAGTTTAATACTATACACAACATTTAACAAATACGAGTAATAAAAAAACTCACCTTTTCACTCGCTAACACGATAATAAGTGACCTTATGATGAGTCAATCACAAATCAGCCCTAGTGGTGTTAGCTTATTTTAAAAGCAACAACAAGCGGATTGTGAGTCAATAACAAAAACATGAAGACCTCTGTTAAAATAAAAAACCTAAATATATATATATTTTTTAGTGCCATGTGTCCTTTGTTTAAACAAGCAAGACATAGATTAAGTGGTTAACACTCTTACTTCTAGAGACAGAGGTTAAGAGTTCGGTCCTTACTTTTTGTAAGGCCGGAGGTTATTAGC
>CM067167.1:288346474-288391207 GCA_034093135.1 Erigeron breviscapus
TTTCAATCGAAATATATATGAAGGCATGCGGAAAGGAGAATATAAAACGAACGTTAACATGATGTAGGTTTATATATGAATTGCTTTATAGGTCGGTAAGATGTCAAGCTGATAAATTTATATATAAAAAAGAAGTTCAAGGCAGTTTTAAAAATAGATCGCAGGTTGGCTAGGAGGTAGCAGGCTTTGCCTCTCTAGGTGGGCATGAATGTTAAATCACTAATAATTTAGGGTGCCATCTTGCGGTTGTTGAGTTGGCTTAATGAAATTTGTTGTTAAAAAAAATTAGGAACCGTCCTTATAGCTAGAAATTTTCTATTTAATACCAAAAATTCATCTAAGATTATGATTTCCCGCTATTGTCTACAGGTGAAAGTGTGAAAGAAAAGGGTAAATCGGTCAATATGTTAGTAATTGATATTCGTGAAATGGCTGTAAGATAGATTTTCAGTATAAGGCAATTTTAGTTTTAGGTGGGTAAATATGCTATTATGATGTTTAAGTAGGGAATGTATGAAATTAATCCTAAAAAGGGGCTTAGTCATTTCAGGTTTTTTAATATGTACTCACAAGGTACAAGCTATCGTATCTTAAATGAAGCCAATGTTTCTTAAAATATAGGATTAGTCATTTAAAACTAATAAATTTAGACTTCATTAATGTTAAAAAAAAGATTTAGTTGATTGATTGCGATTTATCATGTGCTTTGTGGAAATGATCAAGACGAGTTATAGCTTTGATAATCACTTGTATTAAGAAAAAGGTAAGCAACATATATGGCAGAAACATATATGGTCTAGCAACAAATAATCCGACTTATGTATGAATTTAAGTAGATTTTCTTAATTCCTGGCCGAAACAAAAGGAGTCCGAAATTGACTCCGTGTCTTTATC
Source organism: Erigeron breviscapus (assembly GCA_034093135.1). Classification (NCBI taxonomy): domain Eukaryota; kingdom Viridiplantae; phylum Streptophyta; class Magnoliopsida; order Asterales; family Asteraceae; genus Erigeron; species Erigeron breviscapus. The sequence goes on from CM067167.1 coordinate 288,347,369, forward strand.
TGACTGGTGATACTAATTGATTAATTTTCTTGTTATCTTAATATTCTGTTGATTATTTTATATGCAAATCAAGAGGAACTCAAAACTTCATATCTAATAGAGTTTAAAAATGCGTTAAATTTCGAGTGTTAATTGAAATGGATTTAGGCTTCAATATATACCTATGCTATAATTTTAACAACTTCGTGGCTTGTTGTATACGAATATTTGTTCATAAAAAGTTATCAGTTTCTTTTTCATTTTTCTTTCTGAAATGTATATATTAGTTTTCTTTTAGCGTAGCTCTTGTGGATCTGATTTGAGGCCTACTTTCATTAGTAATTGGTTGAGTCGGTATATATATTTAGAAGACTATCTCATCAAATCAAGTAATATGGAGTGCTTGTTTACAACTTTAGAAGTTAGTTGTTCAGTAGTACGGGACCTGCGCAAAAAATATTTGAACCTTTTTGGGGCGAAGTAATGTTCAATCCCTTGCATGTGATAGTTCAGAAATAGAGTAGATTTGACATTTAAAAGAAAAGATAAATTTTAATGGTTTTGGTATCAGAATTTGGTTATATGATATTTATAGGTGAGGCTATTAGGGTATACTATAATCCTATATATAACATTTGTAACAAAAGAGGGATGGTATTCGGTACCGTACCAATCGGTATCGAAACCATCCCAAACCCAAAAACCGATATTATATCGAAATGTAGATATCGGTATTGGTTCGGTACAGGTTTTGGTACCGATATTTTCACTTCTATAAGGCTTTATAACTAAACAATATATCAAGTTCTACTATCTGTTATGGGCGGGCCATCCTATGGATTTCGTTGGTCCCGTACAAGATTACAAAATACGCCCTGACATTATTCTTTGATCAACTAACAATATAGATATTAATCAAACATCTTGAATACCATTCAAAAATACAATTGTGTAAGTAATCTTACATAATTCAAAGTATCAATTTTTCAAGTGTTTAAAAAGAGTAACTAATTATACTCTACAGTAAAGTGTAAATGTCTAACTAATTAATACTAGTAAGTATGAAAACTGAACTGAATATCAAATGTTAATTTTAAAGCTAATGCTAATAATATAGTAGCAGTAAGATTAAACACCAACATAAAGGTGCAACTATATATAAGAAGATAAAGTAGCCAGTTGGTACCCCAACAAATTCCAAGTTTCCAACTACTTATTTATAATCAAAACACTAAAACCATTATGTACTTTGCAAGAATAAGCAGTTTTAGAACATCTTTTGTTCAAATCCTTGAAATAGTCTTTTATTCTTCTAAGCAATGATATGATCGATATTTTGCAATGGAAAGGAAGGAAAATGCTATGTATTTGAAATTTGACCTTTTTTTTGAACTGCCAACTGAAACGTGACCTTTTATATTCTGATGATGTATTGCTGCCCATAAAAAATAATAAACTATTAATATTTTCGGTACCAAATTCGGTTTCCTCGGTAACGAACCAGGCGGTAGTGGGACCGTTTCAGTATTTTGGGATCTTTGCTCATTCCTAAACAAAAGCATGCGATTTATTATCACGATTAGTTGAAATAAATTTGGAACATAGAACTAATGCAATACATGAATAATTAATGAAGACAACGAGATCCATAAAATAAATAGTATAATATACATGAAAGACCAATAAGCATTAGCTAATTATATCACCAGAAGGAACCCGATTCCCATCATAGAAACAACACTTATTTTTACTATCTCTGCGGATGATGGTGACGGCTTTGCAGGTTCATCATCGCTGACAGGCTTTCCACCTGAAGTAACTGGTGGGGCTGGTTTGTCTTCCGATGATGGAGGAGAAGCTGTAGAAACTGGTGTCGTTGGCGAACCAGATGATGATGGAGGGGTGCTTGTTGGTGGTCCAGAGGCTGCTGCTGCTACGGTCTTAATCTCAACTTTCATTCCTCGATCACAATGGCCAGGTGTGCCACAAATGAAATACCGGCTTCCAGCATCTGTGAGACTGACGGTCACGGGAGTAAGAGCGCCATTAGAGATCGGGCCACTTGTTGTGCAAGAATCGTAATCATCCTTGGATACCTCCAACACGTCGTGGTTAGGTAAAAAAGTAAAAACTGCAAGAACGTACACAACATCAAGATTATTATTACATAGTAAAAAAGAGAAATACCGGCTTCTAGCAGCCAGTGAACTGACGGTTACTGGGTTGTCTAGATGGGTAGGTTTGTTTAAGGCTTATGCTTATGTATATATATAAATATATATATATATAGGAAAAGTTCATGTGATAACCATTTGAATTGGAAGAACCATGATAATTTTTATATTATAACTTGATGTTCATATATGAATGGTATATGTGAACATATTCGTTCACATATGACAATCAGTTATACTTATAATTACATATGTTCATATGTGAATAGTTCTCACATGAACTTTACCATATATATATATATATATTATGTTTTATATATATAATTATAAAAAACGGTAGATTGATAGGAACCGCTTGATCCCATGTACCGAATTGGTACCCACATAACCCCCAGCAAGGATAGTGTCAAGGTAATTCAACCACTTAAATTCAATTTTTGCCTCTGGCAAGATTCGAACCCAGGTTGCTCCCAGAAAGTGGCAGCTGGTGGCCAACTCTTCTATGAAGAGTTGGTTAGGATAGGCTAATATAGTTTTTGGGGAAGGCTTACTTTTACATGCTTATTATTGCTTGTTCATAAAGACAAAAACTGGTAAGTACTTAGCATAAGCCAAAACAAATCCATCTGTTGAAACACATGTTTAATAGATAAAGAAAAAATTCGTACGACACAAGTCAATTACCTAATTTATCGCCTACTGTAAATGTTTGTGATGACGCCCATGAGTCGAGATTAGTTGATGTGTCCCACCCTCCAGACCCACCCACGGGGTGATCCACTGCTAATGCCAATTGAATGAGCATCGTCGTAGCAACGATGCTTAGTAAGATTTGCTTCACCATTGCACGAGCCATTAATGTGTTCTGTTAGTCGAATATAAGAGTTTTTTGAGAGAATTAATATGAGGTTTAGGTTGTAGAAATTTATATATTTATATACATGAAGGTCATATTAGTTTATGTTTTCAATTATTACATGAAAATGTATTGATTCCAAAGTAGTGATCACCATTTTGATTTTGGAATTGATTTGGTATAGACATTTGGAGTTGTTGACTTTTTTCTTTTACTTACCAGGTACAATGTAGATGTGAGTGTATATATATATTTCTATTTTTTGGATAAAAATATATATATTTCTATTAGTTACATAGTAGTTATATATTTTGTTGAGAAATTAGATAGATTATTCTATCATTTATACAATAATGTATTAATTAATCATCTATAATTTATACATTTTGAAAGCACTTATCATCGATCGTCAATGTAATTTGGTTTTGTAAGACTTTTACAAGACATGCTGATCTGTTTAACGTGCCTCCAATTATGCTTGCCATAGTTGACATTTTCTTTATGATTGTTTGGCACATATTATATATATACACACATATATACGTACAAGGATCATGAGACATTCCTTTTGTACATATCGTTTTTCTCTTTCATCATAGGAGTTTCGAATTAGTATGTCTATATTGTGAACGTTGACATGACAAACTCCTCTAAAGATTCATAGCATACAAACCAAGTATGTATTAGAATGAAGAAGTGTCAATGTGTCATTCATTTTGATTGTTAGGTTAATGAATTTGGGAATGTAAATTGGCAGCAAACCCATTAGTTTGAACTTTGAACATACTCTAAAAGGTTTTAGGGTGATGGATTTGAAAATCCATTCTCATTCCTTAATTAAACCGAAACCCATAATGATTGCATATTTGAACCCAAACATCTCCTAAGTTGCAATGATTTAGGTTTCAAAGTGAACATATATGGAGAGTTCAAATATAAACATATTGTTTTAAACTAGGTGATAAGCATACTACGTGATAAGTGAGTCGAATCACAATCATGTTCACAAATACGATGATAGACAACGGGAATAAATGAGGTTTGGTTCGATAAAAATAATAATCATTTTCTTTAATATGGCAGTGTCCTAGAGATGCATTGGACTAATCCGTAATTTTTTTTTTGAACGTTCGTGTCACGGGACGGCTAGCCGTTACATCCAATTGGGCAGACAGTCACTAGCGACCGATCCACGAAGTCAGGGAACCACAGGGGAGGGAAAACCACACCAATTTAGCCGCTACAGAAGGCACGACGCTAAATTGGGGAAAAACCTTGATTGCTCGGATTCGAACCCTGGCTATTTGTATAAAAAATTTGGACTTTATTAAGCCCACTTTAATAATCACGTTGGCTATTCATGTAATTCATGAATGATGAATGACCCATTCACACGCCTTTAAAATATTGGGCTCTTCTAAAGCCCAAAATCATTTCAAGCAAATGTAGTTGGTTCAAGGTGCTAGTGTGCCACTGCAATAGTGCAATCTCAAATTCTAGATTTCTAGAAAGGGTAAAGTCAAACTAATCATTATACGGTAACTGTTATTGGAACTACTGTATGTGATATTTTCTTCTTTTATCTCTGATACTTATACCAAAGAAGGACGACTAAATAAAAGGTACCCTTAAAAGACTCGGACTTTTTGTGTGTGTAGTTTACTGTTTACATCTTATCCTCATACTCTATTAATAAAAAAGATTATAAGTATTATTGTTATACTTCACTTATGAGTCATCCTTCATAACTCCAAATACCCGGATTAGTTATAGTCCCTCCCGTGATACTCCAACCGCCCCATGAATTGGTTATTCCTAAACGAGTCATGAAGGGTATAACGAACATACCCTGTCTCCACATTGGATCAAGAACAGGGTCAGAAGGATCAAAAACTGCTAATTCATACAGGGCCATCGAACCGGCCCAACCAGCAACCAAAGCTGTATGCATTATATGAACAGAAAGCAACCGTCCGGGATCATTCAATACAACGGTATGAACACGATACCAAGGCAAACCCATGGAAATACCCCTTTATGAAAGAAAAAAGTCCCCACAATCAAGAATCTTCCATAAAGGGCATCTATGTACCCTCGATTATATGACCAATCATATATAGCATTTTTTATTTTGATAAAAATTTCTCCTATGCGCTCATGGAGTTTTTTTTTATTATTATTCTTTGGTTTTTAATAAATCTAATGGAATGGAATTTAATAAATTTTATAAGATTCGACTAACTAAATCTTTCTCGATGAGCCTAACCCGATATAAGTTATGCTCAACTATTCTGTAACTTTTGGTTTTCTTAAAATTTTTGTAGCGCTAGACCAAATTCTCTATCTACTTCTTATGGGGATTTAAAAAGAAATCTGTAAGGGGTTTATAGAGCAATAAAAGATATAAGCCTTAGTTTGCTAATTATTTGACTATTTCAGGTGGATATAGTACATCCTGAATTTGTGTAATTATCGTCAATACTCGAAGTTATCTCTTACATATTGATCAACTTGATGTCTTGATCAATACGAAATTTTACCCACTACAATGACCGTCAATACGACTCGCAAATTCCAGTTTTATGTTTCCATACAGATGACCAGTGGCGATACATGAAATTTAAAGGTCGGGTGCCTGAAAATCTTGTTACCTTAAATTGGGTCGAGACATGGTATATTAGGTTGGGGCCTAAGTTAAAAACATAAAAAATTATAAAGTTAAATATTGACCACCTTAATAGTATTCTCCATGGGCCAATGCAATGACACAGATCAGTTCATAGGCAAAATACAAATATATCTCCTTTCCCTTATTATTTTCCATTCAGTCATAACTTTTCTTCTAAAATTAAAACAACATAATTCTTTCTAATCCCTCCATCCATTGTATATGAATAATTTCCGAAACTCATAATCCAATTTTGACTCTTTTGTCTACTAATGCAGTGTAATTAGATAAGCATTAATCACCGGTATGTTATGTACACACAAACATCATACAACAGACATCTTGTTAAATTGATGTTACTTGGGCATTTGAATCAACTCATCTTCATGGCATTCCCTTATGCCAATGTCCAACTTTTCATGTTTTGATGATGGCAATACATCACAACATTGTCGTCTAGGCGCATACATCTGTTTCAGAAAATGGAAAAAACACATTTATAAGGACTTCTTTGATCATATCCGATTTTTGAGGGCGGTGCATATGGTACTTTCACAGAGTAAGGTTACTCAACTAAGTTTTTCAAACGAAGCAAGTACTGGCAACTTATTTATGATTATCTGTGAAGAAAAAATTTTAATTTTTGAAATTCGTTTTAAATAGGCAGCTAATTGTAGGCTGGTTTTGGGTTGCCAATTTTCAACTTTTTGCCGCATATTTGGTTTTCTAGCCATAGTACGTTCATAAGTAAGTTCACATACCTGTTTCATGTTGAGATTCAACTTTTGAGCATACACTTTGATAGTTTCAATATTCCTTGGAGATCCATTATAAGATGTGCAATTCGAGTGTTCCATCATTTTGTAAACGCTTACAGTCTTGTCTTCCTCAACGAACGTCGTGTTCATATGAAACACGACTGGTCTTTTACAAGGATCCTTATCGTGTTCCCTCATGTCGAAAGTAAATAGTGAGTTCAACACGTTACCTTTTTTCCATGGGCTAAATGTTGCAGGGACACGTAACACGTCTGGCAATAAGACGTGGTTTCCAAACACCTCAACTGAATAGCCCCATGAAATTGATATTGTCCAAGAATACCAACGGTCGTAACAAACTGTCTGTTGTAAGATCCTATGAGGATCTAATTCGGCGGCTTTGAACAAATGGTGCATAGCATCTCTATTTGTCATATTTGGAAAGATTGGGTTCAAATAATCACCATGGTGAAGACTAACCAATGGTGTCATTGGATGTACCGCCAGAACTCCAAACGGATCTCCGCTCATATCCATCTGGTTTTATTTGCAAGAATCATTAAAAACATTATCTTAAAACCTTATATGCCAAAACAAGAATCTAAGCCTGCAACAGTTTCTTATAAAATTGAATAAAAAACTTATTTGTAATGCCTTTAATAACTTAGTTTAGATTTCATTTTAATTTCACACATTAGTTGGGGTGGCCGATCCACGGGTTAATTACCCAGTGATAAGGAAGTCTCCCTATGAGGAATTGGATTTAGGGAGACCCGGGTTTGACTCTAAGAGGGCAAGGTTTTCCTCTAATATGTTGTCGTGCCCTTGGAGAATTATTAGGGGTTTTTCCTCCTACTAGGTATTGGGTGAGGGGACTCTCTAGCATAAACCTGGTTAAGACAATATAATCTAGACCATCCGTTGTGATATTCGATCTGCACTTGTCAAAAAAAGTTAGGGTGGGCAGGAAGATGGTTGGAACCGGCCAAGGGCAAAGCCTAGTTTTTTAGATGGGTACAATGAGCTATAAATGCTCGTCATCCCAGGATAACCTTGAATGAAGAGAATACCTTTTAAAAGAAAAGAAATGGAACATTAGTTGAGAATTTATGTTAATGCTACGCTCACTGCAAATCAAGAATGTGAAATGTAAGATTTTGTGAACAACAAATGGACAAAAGATAACTACGTTATTGAATGGCTCTGTAAATTCGTTGCAAAGCTTACTATATGATAACATAACACTAATCAATTTCATATCGTTTGCCAAAATATACATGTTTATGGTTAAATTAACAAAATTTGCAAAAGGTAATTAAAATCAATTTTCTGCACCAAGACTTAACCATATGGTAATATATTTTGAACACCGTAGCTAACACCCCACATTTGGAAAAATAATAAATCAAATTTTAAAGTTTGTATAAATTAAGTTATATAATCATATAAGTAGTATATTACGAGTACATTATATCAAACTTTTAACATTATATTATCATACTAACATGAGTACATAGGGTATAACTGTGACAGATTATGTGCTAGTGTGCCACGTGATGATGTTTGTGACAAAATATAGTCATGTACATATCTTGTTTCAAACTCTTAAGATTTTATATATTAAGAGCTTATGAGTAAAACTATTAAGTGTAGAGCTTTGGCATCAATAATATGAGCAATGAATAAGATTATAAGAGTAGAGCTATATAACGAAAAGGACAGGGGATAAATTTACCTGGTGAAAACCAGCTTCTCTAGTAATCCCAACTCCAAGTTCAGCTAAACACGACGAAATCCTTCCATCGCTCCCATACAAATGTGGATATCTCTCCAAACACGAATCCAAGACCTTTGCCAATGTTTTCGCCAAAGGATAACTTATCGCGAATCCAGCTCCACCAAATGCCATTGAAAATGAAAATAATCTGTTTTGTGCAAAGCTCTCTGAATTTGATCCAATGAAATACAACAAATCATGATCATATTTCGATAGTGTCTTCGCCAAGTTATCTGGAAAGAACACAGTATCATCGTCCCCAAACACGAACCATCTGAATATATAGTAACACATTTATCAAAACCAGAAACAATGATTCTTAGAAGATCATCATGTTTCAAGGAAAAAAAAAATATTTTTATATGAGTCTTGCTAATGACGACCGTCATTAACGTGTATAAAATAGTTGTATTTCTAAATTTACGGGTGAGCTTTTGATATAAAAATTACAATTTTTTTAAAATTTCCCTTTCCTTATAGTGAATTACTAAATTACCCTAACTTTTAAATTACTGCAATATATTACTAAATTTACCAAGACTGAACCTGGTTTTTTATTTTCAAGAGGTAATGGTCTTTTACCATTTGACTTTCAAAAAACATATATCATCATAGGATATGTATTCTGTTTAAAATATAAGATGTATGTAATTTTTTTTTTTGAATGACAATCTAATCTATATCTACTCTTAAATAATGCGCATGCCTATGATGAAAGTTAGTACTTTAGAAAAATCCTCTATTAATCCACTCACACACATGTGAAGAGTGAGACTTGAACCCAGATAGATTCTCCCAAGGTTAAAGACCTTACCAATTACCAACCCCATTGGCAAGATGTATGTATTTTTTATTGTAAGTAACAATATATTTTATACAATAACTCTTTGTGGAGTATATAACAACTTAAAGTAGAAATGCGAGGAAAACTCAATTTGAGGTTAGCTATTTGGTTGAAATTTTTGCCTTTTAATAAAAACTAGATTCAGTCCCTCCGTGGCGCTAGTGTGTTTTTTAATACTAGAGTGGCTTCGGCAAAATATTTACCAATTGATCATATATCAATTGGTCTTGTGTTCATGTGATCGTAAGAGCCCACGAGATGAAGATTATAAAGTAACAGGTTTAAATCTTGCCAAAGTCAAATGGAAAAAATATATCTTGTATTTCATGTGTGAAAGTAATGTTTCACTGGACATGATTTCAGCGTGTGCTATGGGTACCAAAAGAGTACATTTAAATTTTTTGGAGTAATATAAAAGTAAAGTAAATCTGCGTTAAAAATAAAAATAAAAAATGTGTGGGATATTAAATACAATTTCAACTTTATGAGATATATATATTTATAGATAGATACCTGACGTTTGAATGATTTAATGCTACCGTTTCTGAGACGACACGAGCAACACGGATGGCTGACCGAAGACCACCACGCCACGTGTAACGAAACCGAGAGGTATCATCGGAGATACAAACCGATGGAAGAAGTGAGGCGTCATCAGAAGTCGCGGCAGTGTTATTATCTAATGGAACATCAAGAAAAACACAACCTTTCATTTTATCAGGTTTCCACCACATCTTAACATATTCTTTCCTTTTAGGCCAAGATTTCGCATTGGACGCAATCCCAAAAACGATATGATCAAGAGACGTAGGAGCCGAAATTTGTTGATCACCACCACCCAATAACGAGTCTATTGATGAGACTACTTTAGTATTCTTTGGCAAGAGCGAAAAAGAAGAGAAAAATAGATATATGACCAAACCAATAGATGATGAGATGAAAATGAAGTTTATAAGTCTAGATTTTAATTGTGTTTTGAAGAGAGATGTTTGAGATGTCTTCATGATGATGAAATGAAGGATCTTAATTTTGATAGATAGATTCAAAGGTGCATGTGAAAATCAATGGTATATATATATATAAATAAAAAGAGTGAGTTGAATTATAAGATGAATCATGAACTAATAAAGGCGCAAGTTATGGTGTGTGTATGTATAGGTGAAGTATTTAAGAAAAATGGTTAGTAGAAGTAGATTTGAAGGTATAACAGATTAAGACTTTGTGGAAAAATTTGGAAGGAAATATGACAGTGTGTTAGGCAACCAAAGGTGTGTATGAAAGAATATAATGGGAGTGTTTGAGACAGGTGTTTAAATGTTGATGAGCAAGAAAGTCAACTTCAATGGAAGACCGTTGACTAATAATCAAACATAGAAAGAAAAAGAAAAATCATGAAGTTCATACTATACTAGTGCCTTTTTACATCGGATTTACAAGTATCTTTAATCTTTGTAGAATTATTAATTAATGCATCAATTTAATGGCTGTTTTAGCAATTTAATAATTTTACACATAGGATATTTACGAAAAGTTGTGAATTCAGTTACTTTAAATTTCAATAAAGTTTAGTTAAAGGCGTTTTTGTTTACATAATAATTTATAGATATATATATATCACAACATGTTTTCTCTAGAATGTTAAACTGGAATCATTAGGATGTTTAAAAAAATGTATTTCATAATTCCAGTCAGTACACATGACGAAAAATTGCGGCATTCGGTTTCGCCACAACCAATTTATGATTATGACCGTGGTGATGGTATAATAGATGAGTTTCAGGCAATGTAACCGTGGCGGTGAGGGCATCGACGATTAGGGGTGGTGACGGTGGCGGTGGCGGTGCGATTGACGTTTCAGCAAATTGGTACAATTAGTTCTCATAATTTCACATAATTTTTTAGGGTACTTTTGGTAGAAAATGAGTAAATGAAAAATTATAAATAAACCGAGAGATATTTTGAGGTAAAAAAAGTGTTTAAAGTTTTGAAACTTAAAAGGGTGAGATAATTTTTTTATAAAGTAAATATATATAATTTAATGACATTTGAATCAATCAATTATGTAATTCAAATAATAGCATTTTGGCATATTATCATGACTCGACCTAAAGAATAATCACATCAAGTTAACTCGTACTTAAAAATAAATAACATGAAATGACTCAAACGATGGCTAAACTCAATATGAATCTAAACTTCGAATTGACTTTTAGTGTGGATACCTCCACATGTTATTTCCCTTTTGGATTATAGAACGAAGCAAATACTATACTCCGTAAATATAGTAGATCTTTGTACTTGTAAAGCACACGTTACATTGTTATAAGATCTAAATCTAAAATGCATATTAAAAGGAAACAAACTTTAAAAGAAAAGTTATAAAAAGGTTATGCACCTTTGTGTGGACATGCAAATATTCTAAAATTAATGAAAAAGAAGTGATATATCAATAATATACAACATTTACATTTCAACTTTTAAAATAACTAAATTATCATTTTTTAAATTAATTACCTTTACATCAATAACTTAACTTACTTGCGACTAACACTACTACTCATCGCCGCTACCACCATTATTGTCGCATTGAACGGACATAAGTGTACTATATGTCTATATGACAAAAATTCTCAATTTGTTTTTCCAATTATCTCTAAATATATATAAAATAGAAACCTTAATTTTAAAATAATAATAATAATAATAATAATAATAATAATAATAATAATAATAATAATAATAATAATAATAATAATAATAATAATAATAATAATAATAATAATAATAATAATAATAATAATCAAAAACTGGTAGCAGCCATGGCCGAAGAAAAAGATGAGTCTACAACAAACCCTTGTTGTACTTTGGTAATTTCTTTTACACTATATTATATATTATATATATATATGTATGTATTTTTTTAATATAAAAATTATGATGAGTCTACTTGATTAGTTGTTATATTTATGATTGGGTTTTATGTTATAATGTTTAGTGGAAAGATAGATTTTTGAAGCTGCAACAAAAGCTTAAGAAGGCGGAAGAAGGCCGGGCGTTTCTTAAGGAGGCGGTCAAGGTTTACGAGGGACAATGTGATAAGGTGCAGGCTGAATGTCTCAAGTTCAAGACTGGTATGGATATATGTTGTTATTTTTGTTTGGATTACTTTTATTATTATCATCATTATATAAATATGTATATATATAGGAGAAAGATAATTTGAGGATGAGGTAAAATTTGGGGATCGGGGGACTCCTCCCAGCCGTCCGATTAAGTCTTTTGGAGGGACCAGATCATCCCATGACTAAATAACGCTCTCCCATATATATGTAACTTAAGCATTTGTAGATGTTGGTCTTGTGAGGTAGAAATGAGTGTTTGTATGAAACTATGAATCTAAAGGGACATAGGGTTATAGGGCGGTTGTGTTTAGTTGTAGCAAGTTGTTTGTAGCTTATTTTATCTCTAGAAAAGGATATGTGTGTTTTACAACGGGCAACCGTGACAATGATCACACCAACGACAATAAACAGAAACTCAAAGTACTTAAAACAAGAATCACAAGAAAAATACGATACAGGAATTTAATGTAGTTATGTCCAATCACTCAAATCGAATGATTGGCTTACTCCACGGCCAAACCAGAGATATTTATTGATTTTCCTAGTACACGTTTTTGCCTTAGGTTACAAACTTACAATAATGCAGAGGAGTTTATATAGAGAGGCTAAAACTTGGTCTCCAAATTAGCACAAGAAAGCCTTAGTCTGGTGGGTCCACTTGGCATGCAGGCTTACTGGCTACTGCACATTGAGCCCATCTGCTAGCTGACCCAACCCATTCGGATGGAGGCAAGTCCCGTTAGTCCCATGCGCGCCCGTAGGCACGGCGACAAATTAATGGTAAAACCTGGTGCTTTCTAAGACTTGAACCCGGGTCTCCCCAAACCAAAGTCTTAATTGCAAGACTCCCATGCCAATCCTTCTTTGAGAAGTTTGTGTTCACTTTTCTATGAGAAGTTTTTTAGAAGTCTGGTTTGAACACTTTTTCTGATTTGAGTTTTTTTTTATAACTTATTTGAAAAAAATTCAACTTACTTCTACAACTTAACAACCCTTTAGTTTCTACTTATTATTAACTTATTTAGTAGTAAAACCAGAAAATGTAGGTTGATAGGTTTAGTTATAGACCGAGCTGATTACTACAATACTATATAGTCATTTCGATTGAATCTTTGGCGGAAAAAAATCAATTTAGCCAGAAAACTGAATGATGGATGTAGTTTGTATATGGGAAATCACTGAAAACAACATATGAGTTTTAAGCTAAGTTGACTAATGGTTGGATTGATTATTTTGTGTATTGCATGTTTTGCAGCTTATGAGGAGGAGAAGATGAAAAGTCACTGTGAAAGAATGGATAAAGAGAAAGAAAAGGCTGCACGCATTGTGTTGGAAAATGAGGTATCCAGCTTGAAGTCTGAGAATTTATTATTGACTCAAAAAGGAGGCTCAGTACCGCAACACATGGATGAAGAACTTTTACATCTCAGAGAACGCATCTTGGAGAGTGAAAAGGAGATAAATTGCTTAAGAGAGCAGCTTCAGAAGAAAAGCAACACTGACCAAGAATTAAGTAATCTAAGAGCACAGTTGCTTAATGTGGAAACCGAAAAGAAACATCTAAAGAAGGATCTTCAAAAAGAGAAGGCTAGGGCAGATTCGGAGAAAAAACGTGCTGATCAAGTATTGAAAACTGCAAAATCTGAGCAGACTGAAGTTAAAGCTCTCAAGGATGAGAAAAATACTATGAATGATTTGTCTTCTCTAAAGTCCAAGAATCAAAATTTGGAAGCAGAAATAAGTCGGCTTAAAGAGCTTCTTGATAAGGAGAAAAAGCGAGCGCAGTCTGAGACAAAGATAGCCGAAACCGAGAAGAAAAATGCTAATAAAGTGAAAGAAATGTTAAAGGCAGAACAAAGTAGAGTCGAGGAGCATATAAAATTGGTTGACGTTGAAAGGAAAAAAGCCGAAGAGTTTTCACATCAGCTGCAAAAGTTAAAGTGTGAGGCAGATGAAGCAAGATCAAAGTTGGTTTCAGAGAGCTCAAAGATCAAAGAGGCAAACAAGAAGAAGCTTGAGTCTGAAAGGAAAAAGGTAATCAAAGAGAAAAAGAAAGCCGAAGAACAGCAAAAGATTGCAGAAATGAGTACAAAACATGCTTTGGAGGAAAAACACCGTGCTGATAGTTTTCAACAGCAGTTGGAAGAGTATCAGAAAAAATATGTTAGTTTGAAGAAAGATATGGAGGAACTAAAAATTGGGAGCTATGGGCAAGTTAATCAGAACACAAATCAAGTGAGAAACGGCTCAAGTTTAGACATCGAAAGAGAAGCAGAGCTGAAGAAGGCTGTAGAGATGTATAAATTGCAGGCTTTGGCAGAAAAATCTCGTGCTGATGAGTTAGCTCAGAAGCTAGAAAATACCCAAAAAAGGACACAAAATGCTACTAAAGAGATTCAGGATCTTGTTCCTTCCAAAAGTTTAACGAACCCTATCATGGATGCCGAAATGAAACTTCTGAAGAAAAGATTGAAGCTTGAAAAGGCGAGAGTAAAGCATGGCAATCAAGTGGCCGAGCATGAAAAGAAGTGTAAAGAAACAGTGGAAGAAGAGCTTCATCAACTAAAGCTGGAGTTTGCTCGGTTTTCAAATCGTGTAGGCCTCTGTAGCTGTCTTGCTATCTGCAATGAAGGTAAATCTTGCATGGAAAAGGTTCGTTTTGATTTCTTTACTTTTCATTTTTTTTTTAATATTTTGAAGATTTTTTTCTTCATTACAAGGATGTGATATTTTGATGAAAATCTGCTACAAATGTTGATTTATGTATTTTTCAGAGCGGTAATATGAACTCAAAGAGGAAGTATATGCACCCTGAGAGCAGAATAGAACTTATGAAGCCTACTTGTGCAGCCACAAAATCTTCTGAATATTGTAAAACAAGTTTACCAAGTCCTGCTCTGTCACTTCCTATATCTGGAACTTGTACCGAATCCACCTCAGGTACTGCCTCTAAATTGGAGCCTCTGCTTGGAGGCTCTAACAGAAAAAATTTAGACAGTTCTGCCCTTGTTTCAAGTATGTCATCTTTTTCTGATCGACAGTTGGTGGGCGCTCAGGGAAATTGTCATTTTTCTTACTCAAAAGAGAATTCCAATCTACAGTTGCCTAGTATTGATAATATTGTCAAAAGTCCTCTTGGAGTGAAGAACAAAGAGGGAAACACCAGGAAAAGGAAGCGGCTAAATGCAATTGAATCTACTGAGCATTTGTATGTTGAGGGTGAAACATTGCATGCAAAAATAGCAAAGAATTTATCTGCATTGCATGGTATATCAGGTCTAAATGATAAACCATTGAAAGAAGGAACGCCTATTGATCAAAATGAAGAGCGGGGTATAAGAATTGTCCGAGACGAAGATGGAGTGAAGGCTACTCATACACACAACAATGATCTCGACACTTTTAACAGAATGTTTGATGTTGATTACATGAAATTACTTAATTTGGACAGTGAAATTGACGAGGACAGATACCGTGCTGCAGTTGAAAGGCCACTCTCACCTACCCTTCCAAACGTTGAGTTTGAAATGATCCAATCAGATGATCTAGATGATTGTAGGCCATCCGTAGCTAATAACATGTCAACAGTTGAGCCTTATGGTGATACCTCAGAGATCCCTGGGATTGTTGAATCTGACAACCATGCTTGTATATATCAGGACCAAGAATCTATTGCAGTGACGGGAACTTCGTATTTAGGACATAAGGGGGCTAAGATATATGGGAATGGATCTAGATCCGCATGTGATGATTCTGGTCAGTGCGTTGTTGTATTTCCAGAATTCAGGGACAGCGGCAGTCTTGCTAAGATATTTCACATAACGAAAACATTTACGGATCGGTGCTGTGCGTTTTCTCAGAGTGATTACGCATTCAAAAATGTTTTGTCGGCTTTTTCTACGGATGAAATTCTTTCCCCGAAGTAAGTACCTTATAATACAGTTCTTCCACATCACAAAAGTTCATAGCAAATTCTTAGCCCCACATTAGTTTGCATAACTACACTATGATACATAAGTTTCTGAGTGAAAATGCATTGCCTAAATCTAAAATAGGGTAATTGCTTGAAATAGCATCCTACTTTCACCTGATTACGATTTATATCTACATGCTATTGTATTTTGTTGTATCACTAATATCCACTTTTTTGCATGAAAAAGCATGCTACTGGTCACTGCTTATAAAGTTATAAGGTGGATGGTTGGTCAATTCTTAGCAGCATAAGCAATGATGTCAAAAAAAAAAAAAATGATAGCAAGGATTTATGATTTTCTAAATGTGTTGCCAATATTTGTTATAGTTTGAACCTTTTCATGCCTCCTTCCATCTCTACAAACTTTCAATTCTCTCTCACCCCAGATCATCACCATTTCCATACCACATTAGAAGTTTTGGCATTTTTTGGCTGTTGTGCGCCACCCTGACCATCACCAGTTGCTGCACCTCGGTAGGGCCACCCTCATTTGACTTATTTTATAGTTATCTAAACAATAACAGATTGATTGTTGATTTTGGTGGAAACCTGAAATCACCAACTCTGGCAAGAGATATATGATATTGCAGACACCTAAAAAGCGACGACGACCACCGCCATACAGCCGCCATTGGTTGAGTTGCAACCTAGGCTATTAATTCAACCAACTTGTTCAACAAAATCAACGTATTGGAAGGAGCCTGTTTTAGGTTTTTATTTTCATCGCTAATCAAAAGTAAAAAATGAGGCTTATAAATTGAAGTGTTACGGGTGTTTGTCGCAGGGGAAAGGGAGTGGGAAGGGGGTGGTGGTTGGTGAATTTCCTGTTTCTGGCAGCAGGGGAGGGAGAATCTTCTGTTAGAAAAGAAGATGGAGGATAGCACCACATGGGACATGAGAAGGGTAGGTTTGCGATGTGAGAGCGGGAGGAAGGAGGTGGCAACTGGTTGCCAGTAGCGGAGGATAGGCTGTCAAGGTGTTATTATCACAGGCTGCTGATGTAGTAGTCGTTACTGGCACAAACTGCCATTTTAAATAATATAAACAAAACCTAAATAAGTCATATTTGAAATTTGATATTTACGGGTTCGTTTAAAAAAATACGTCACTGTAGTTGTGAACGTGGACAATGATGTGTAAAGGAAAATGACAAAGATTAAAGAAAATTGATGAGATGTCAGCTTTAGGTCTTGTATTATTATTAGTTAAACAGATAGTATGTTGCTATAAATGTAAAAAGGTGAAAGTAGGTTGCTATTACACAAGCATGACTTTGGATATGTTTTTATTTGTTTCTTTTTCTTCTTGCACATGGATTTTAATTTAATATTTATTCTGTCAGGGAAATGGTCTGTCTGTTCTTCACTCTGTTCATGAAGAGCTTCTCGGGCATTGCTTTGACTAACTTCAACAACGTACGCGATGGGAATTTTATGAACTGTTTAGATATCTTTTCTGGACAATTGAGGAAAGGTATGTGTTGACATATTGTTTTCTATTGGTTTTATAATTTGTTTGTGCTTATTTTTCAGTTCTTATTTTCTATTTGCAGTGATGTGTGATATCGAGACAAGAAAGATATTTACGGAAGTAGTGGACTTGGATGAACTTATCACTCTAATTCAAGATTTTATTTGTAACAAAAGAGTGCTGTTTTGGATTGATACAAAATCTGAGAAGCTGTCCTTACCTGACTATAAAGCTTCATTGCATCAGTTGGTACTTGGGGCAGCCCTTTTAGCATCAATTTGTGCAGCTTTTGACCGTATTGATTCTATATGTGAGGCATTGTGCGTCATTTCTGACATCACCAGTTCTTCAACTTTGACATCTCTGCATGTGTTTGCTTATGTATGTGGGGAAAAGTTGTTAAACCATGGTGACTACAATTTATTAATGACTGTAATAAAATCTTTAGTTACATACTGTGAGAGGGAAAATCTGTCATCAGGCTTTGCTCCATGCGCCAAGTGTCCATTTTTAGATTGCGCTGTTTCCATGGAAGAACTCGCATCGCTTCTTTTGAAGAAAGTTAGTGGCTACTGTACGCACAAGCACATGATGTCGACACACGAATTAATAACTGTTGCTGACGATACTTTATCCAATTTGCGTGATGTTCTGTCCCTATTGGAGCTGTTGGCATCTAATATGGTACAAACTTCATTGTACTTAATTTTCATATTGTGTATATGTCAATCCATTTGCAAAAGAAGGCATATGGGTTTTTTTTTTTTTTTTTTACTAACTGTTGTTTTTTATGTTTTTTTTTTGTTGACATGCAGAGATGGGGTTGGGTTTGTGAGAATATTATCAGTCAGTTGTTGGGACTTGTGGAAGTATGTGCTCTGGAAACTCCTTTGGCTGCTGTTTTTGTTCTGCTAGGCCAATTGGCAAGGTAATTTTTAACCCTTTGGTTGCCCTCAAAGCAACAACTTTTGGATGTGTTCCAAGTTTGTACAAGATTATATGCTCTTACTTGCAAGTTGCTGTAAATATTTTTATTGGGGTATACTCACGTGCGGGTTACTAAATCATGAGGTAGGGTCATAGGGAAGGTTTTTTTTTTTTTTGTAGGTTTTAGTTACTTGTAAGATATAGATGGAGTTTTAGCATTTTTATGAACTTATGAAGAACCTTTATCAGAATCGTTAGAAAAACGTTGCAAGTTAAAAATTTATCTTAATCTGATATAGGTAAAGTTGTTATGACTAATGAAAATCGCATATATAGGGCAGATATAGACATGGGGAGTTTATTTCTTTTTAATCTATAAATCTATAATGGATATTAGGGAATGTGAGAATAGGTGATCATTGACGAACAAGGTAAATTGGTGTAAGCCGAAAACATTCTCCTTACCCAGTGTGGAAAGGATATTTTTCTGAACCTGGTCATCAACACAAATTCTGTACCTCATTAGGTCCATATCCTATCAAAAGCTGAGATGAATTTCTTGAGATAAGTGGGAATAGACTTTTGGGTTTTGGTAGAGGTGGCAAGATGGGATCGACAGGTTAGTTCTGTGAAGGTTCAAAATCGAACTTGAGCTGGAATGGCTCATTTTAGCACAGGTCGAAACTTTTTTGTGTAGTCTTTAATTGTGTGTGTGTATATACACACATAATTACAGAAATAGTAGTATTACAATAAACTCCAAACTTGTGATGAAGTGATTTAGGAGGTTGTATACATTGAGAATACACTCCAAACAACTTTCAACTAAATGTTTGGTTTGACCTCATTGAGTTTTTTGAAATCAAACACAAGGAAAAGGTCGAAATTGCCATCAAGATACTAGTTGTGGTTGGAACCGGTCGCTGGAAAAAAAACCTGTTAGGCCGCTACATCTTTGTCAAAAAACTGGCTCGCTGTTCACTCGCCATCCCTGAGTAACCTGAACAAGGGAAACTTTTTGTTTTACCTGTTTAAATTAGGTAGTTTTGGCTAAGTTGTTTTTTACCTGGTCGGACGATACGTGTATGCTGAAATGCTGATAGAGTTTGTCACAATTATGTTTGCCCTAGTGATAAGATGTATACATGCCACATTAATCAAAATTACCATCAAAAGTAAAATTTGTCTATTGGTTGTATGTCTGTTCCATGTAAGTTCCACTTTGTTAGCAATATCAATTTTAATAGAGATTTTTAATATCTACCAGGGATGATAAAACTGTCTAGATTCATAATTAATGCTATCAATACTTTGCAACTATAATTGGTGAAGAGTTCTTCTGAATATTCTGAAAAGGGACACGTTGCTTTCCTCAGAAGCCATTCAGTTTCCATCTTAATTCCATGTATAATTTGAACTATGACGGAACATGTTCTTTTTCTTTTCAGTTCAATTTGGTCTGCTTATATTTTTTATGTTCGGCGTTCTTTTAATCAAATTTCCCTATGTTACAGACTTGGCATTGATACTAATGGATTCGAAGACACACAAGTTGAGAATATTAGAGTCAAGTTGAGTTCATTCATATCCCAGAACACCTCATATAAAATTGGTTCACCAATCCAGTTTGCTGCTGTAAATGCTTTATTGGGTACAATGCCATCTCTCAGTTTCCAAGAAATTTGCAAAAATAGCTTAGAGCTGCCACCTCATGTAATTTCCTCAACTGCAACTAGTTCTATACAGAAGTGGTTTTCTTTACTGAGTGATGAGCAGAAATCGTTGTCAGTTAGACTCTTAACTGTCGATGTTTCTTAGCTACGTATTTTGTAATTTAAACCAATCAATTTTGTAGTGCTAGTGGCAACAGATTTTGTCGAGTTTGACGGTTAATTGATTCAATGGCAATCACTTCTGCTGTAGCCTTTTGCAATTGCTGGTCCGCACATATTCAGGTTGTATGGAACGCTTTGATCTATGAATCAATAGATGCGAGTTCCATTTGTAAATTGGAATCTTTTTTTTTATATGTACAAATGGTCTCCTCCGTATTTTTGCACTCGTTTGAGGAATTTCTAAACAAAGCCATTGATATCCATGAAAGTAATATAACGATTTTTGATTCATTATATTCACTGATTTGTATAGATTACATGTTAGTTTTGATGAAGGGGGATACTTTGTTCATTTCTGAAAAAGTTATCTGGATCTACCAGGCTTTTAACTCGTGCCAATCTCTTGAAGTTTCTTTTGAAGTACTTCTCACCCCAAACAATAGCTTCAGAGTAACTCATGTTGCCTTGATTGTTTGTTCCCAGATCCAAGTCGCGATAATTAAGGTATGCATTTCTTGGGTGTTTTGAAACATAAGGCTTCATATACTTGTACAACTCCCTTAACCAATGTATATGCTTGTTTGATGCCCGGATACCGTTGACTTCCCATTTGACCAGATATTGTATGTTGTACAAAGTCCCTCTTCGGTGAGGGAATGGGAGGTGGGCTTCTGAAATCTCACTCATCCGCCCACCGTACGGATCCATTATCATGAAAACAAGCTTCTGTTGAAGAAACTTTTCCTGAATATCTACAAATACTTGTTTTGGTATAGGTTTTGTCACAAAATCGGATTTTGCTTTGAAATAGCTCACGTAAGGGTCAGTTTTGTTTCCTAGTAATAGTTTTGGGGATTTTTCTAAGCCGGCAAAGTAAAGAACTGATTCTATCCAACTCATTTCCATGCAGTCGGTCGGTTTTAAACCTAGTTGAGGGAAACTTTCGTTCATCAGCGGGAGTAGGTCTTTGAGTTCTCCCAAGAAAAGTGAGTTGAATAGCGCTTGAACAGGTGTAGTCTTATTGTCATGAATATATTGAATGACTAATCTGATAAACAACTCATTTCTCATCTTATACGCTACGTTTTGCCAATGATGGATGATTTCATTGGTGTGGTGATCCATGTTCTTGTGAACATTGAACACGGTAACTGTTGGCGGAACTCGAACAAGTTTGATTTTCCAAGAGACAATTACACCAAAACTTGAGCCTCCTCCACCTCTTATCGCCCAAAACAGATCTTCACCCATTGCTTCCCTATCTAGAAAGCGTCCCTTGGCATCTACCAAGTAAGCATCAACGACATTATCAGCCGCTAAGCCATATTTCCGCACCATAGCACCAAACCCGCCACCACTGAAGTGTCCCCCAACACCAACACTTGGGCATATCCCTGCTGGGAAACCATGAGTTTGACTTTCTTGTGCTATGCTGTAGTAAAGCTCCCCTAGTGTTGCCCCGGATTGGACCCAAGCAGTTTCATCATGTATATCAACACTAATTGAGCGAAGGTTCCTCATGTCGATAACCACAAAAGATGTTTTACAAAGGTATGACAACCCTTCATAGTCATGGCCTCCACTTCTAACCCTGACTTGCAACCCATGTTTTTGGCTACACAGGATAGCTGCTCGTATCTCATATTCGTTTTGAGGCATAACGATCCCTAATGGTTTCTGTGACAGAGTCGAGTTTGAACATCGAGGGTTGTGTTGAGACAACACAAGGGATGAATACATAGGCATGTCTTCAGTGAAGACATATCTTGAGGTATTAGCAAATGGGAGTACAAAGTTAGTCATACATGAAACAAATTCATTATTGGTTACAATTGCATCAATGAATGTTATGGTAGCTAATAAAACACAAGTTGCTACAAGAATAGAATGGCTCATGATGTTTTTAATGGATGGCTTACTTTTTTCTTCATGTTAAGAATGGGTTATTTATAGGATTAGAATGAAGTTTGGAATATTTCAGACCCAAATTCTTTGAGTTTAGAAAGTTGTCATGAACC
Organism: Erigeron breviscapus; assembly: GCA_034093135.1. Taxonomy (NCBI): domain Eukaryota; kingdom Viridiplantae; phylum Streptophyta; class Magnoliopsida; order Asterales; family Asteraceae; genus Erigeron; species Erigeron breviscapus. Next base: position 288,369,770 of record CM067167.1, read on the forward strand.
ATAACGAGAAAAGGTACGTTAATTTCTATGCAAAGAAAATGACAACCTAATTAGCCATTACTATAATGTTAATATTAATCCTTTTTGGTTAATTTTTGATGAGAATGCACGTTTATGAACTTATATATTTTTTTCAAAAGTTGATATTTGTCGTCCTAGAGAGGATTTCTCTTGTTCGGCAGAGTAACTTTCATTTATTCTTATGTATGTATGTATATGTATGTATGTAAATATGTATGTATGTCCCATTTCAATGATTTTATCGTCTTCGGGGTGCATCAACGAAATAGTCCACTAATTTAAAGATGCTAATTAAATATAACGTATAGTTAAATTAAAAAAATAATAGGGTACGACAGGACTATTGGTCTATCTGTAAGTTATTTGATGGTTTTTATTATAAAAAAAACCTCAATGCCGTGATGTATAGGAGAGTTTGTGATATAGACAGTTTTACTCCTACCAAAAGTAGAAAACTGCTTTCAGGTTCTACCAAAGATAAAAAAGGACTTCCAACCTTGGCATAAGGATGAAGGATCAAACCCTTGACTTCTTACTCGAAAGACAAGGGATTCAACTACTTGATCTAACTCAGTTGGTTTTATTTGATTGGTTTTATTGGTAAGTTTTAAATAAGTCAATATCTCCGGTATTTTAAGTCTGATATTTTTCCGGTGTTTTCACTATTCAATACCGTCCGGTATTTTCCGGTATAACCATTCTGGTATTTCTGGTATTTTCATACTTTTTTAAAAATTATTTTTATGATACTTTAATGTTATTTTTTGTTATTTGTGAACTTTAAAATTTATATTTTGTTATGAAATACCTATTTGGTATTATTTTTGAGTGGATTATAATTGTATTTTGACTATTTTCGTTAAATTGTAACAAATTTTGTAGGAATTTTTATATAAAAAATATAAAAAAAATTAAAATAGTCGTATCGCCCGGTATTTCCGGTAATACCGGAAAAAAATTTCCACATCGATAATTCGATATAACTAAAATACCGGTTTTTAAAACATTCTTTTGTCAATGTAGATTTGTGGTGGATTGATAAAAGGGGTTGTGGATTTTCCACTTTCCATTTTTTATTGTTCAGTTTTACTAACTCTTTCTAAAGCTTTATTTACATTAGGTCATTGTTGTTAGAGTTAACGGCATAAATCGTCCTTGTGGTTTACCCTAAAAGTCAAGTTTCATCCTTATCTATCGGAAATGACATTGGGGGTCCTTTATGGGAGGATAAGGATCACGTTCAGTTCTTTATGAAAATGTCCGTCATCTCAAATCCGTTAACTCCCTCACGTGCTTTCCACGTGAGGGTATATGTGTCATTTTAATTCCTAAAGGACCAATACTGATTTTTTTTTTTCTGATTTTTTTTATCTGCAAATCTAAAAAAAATTAAAAACCATTATCATTTATACACCACCATCACCATTATCAATCCTTCAAAAATCATGGATCTCTTGGGAAACCTATACAAATCTTCTCAGATCTTAAAAATCCTTTAAATCATAAGTCTCTTCAAGATTCACACACATATATATATATGTATATATATATAAATCTTAAAACAAGACCAACAACAAACAAATTACATATGTAATCATACATATATGCATACATGTATTGTATAACCTTTTATCTATAACTAAATAATTAATCTATACATGAATGAATTATTTCTATGTAATTCATCATTAATCTATACACCACCATCATCATCGATGTGTATCAATCTATATCTAGCTATATTTACATGAAATACATTGGAAAAAAACACAAACTCATTTGCAAACAAACCACCTGATTGAAGATAGCATTAGTTAAATGCAGCACTAACACTTCCTTTTTTAACTACTTGTATTTTCTCTCGGGTCCGTTCGTCTTTATTCTCATCATTAAACAAGATATATGAATGGCGATATGAAACATTCATCATAATAAAATAACAGCATATGTGCTTTCCAAACAAAAACATTTGAACACAATACTAAGTCACTAACTGTGATTTGATATTAAGTAATAACATACCCAAATTAAAACCAAATATATTTTAATATAATTAATAAGAAAGAAAAGAATTTGATATATACATATATATGGCTGAAAATGTATACATACATATATAATGATAGATTTGATAATATTTGTTGCTCAAGATACGATGTTGATCTACTTTTTTCGGTCACCACCAATCTCCATTCACCATATCCGGCCATCATCTCTGGCCACCATTGCGGTGGTGATGAAACAACGGTGGTGATAGATACAAATCGGGGGTGGATGGGTGGTGATGGGACTTATCATTGTGATGAGTCAATTGGTGGTGGCCGATTGAAGTAGAGGTGATGGTGACTAATGGATTTTTAAAGAGAGAGAGAGAGAGAGAGAAAGAGAGAGATGAGAGTGAAGAGAGATAGAGAGAGAGAGAGAGAGAGAGAGAGAGAGAGAGAGAGAGAGAGAGAGAGAGAGAGAGAGAGAGAGAGAGAGAGAGAGAGAGAGAGAGAGAGAGAGAGAGAGAGAGAGAGAGAGAGAGAGAGAGAGAGAGAGAGAGAGAGAGAGAGAGAGAGAGAGAGAGAGAGAGAGAGAGAGAGAGAGAGAGAGAGAGAGAGAGAGAGAGAGAGAGAGAGAGAGAGAGAGAGAGAGAGAGAGAGAGAGAGAGAGAGAGAGAGAGAGAGAGAGAGAGAGAGAGAGAGAGAGAGAGAGAGAGAGAGAGAGAGAGAGAGAGAGAGAGAGAGAGAGAGAGAGAGAGAGAGAGAGAGAGAGAGAGAGAGAGAGAGAGAGAGAGAGAGAGAGAGAGAGAGAGAGAGAGAGAGAGAGAGAGAGAGAGAGAGAGAGAGAGAGAGAGAGAGAGAGAGAGAGAGAGAGAGAGAGAGAGAGAGAGAGAGAGAGAGAGAGAGAGAGAGAGAGAGAGAGAGAGAGAGAGAGAGAGAGAGAGAGAGAGAGAGAGAGAGAGAGAGAGAGAGAGAGAGAGAGAGAGAGAGAGAGAGAGAGAGAGAGAGAGAGAGAGAGAGAGAGAGAGAGAGAGAGAGAGAGAGAGAGAGAGAGAGAGAGAGAGAGAGAGAGAGAGAGAGAGAGAGAGAGAGAGAGAGAGAGAGAGAGAGAGAGAGAGAGAGAGAGAGAGAGAGAGAGAGAGAGAGAGAGAGAGAGAGAGAGAGAGAGAGAGAGAGAGAGAGAGAGAGAGAGAGAGAGAGAGAGAGAGAGAGAGAGAGAGAGAGAGAGAGAGAGAGAGAGAGAGAGAGAGAGAGAGAGAGAGAGAGAGAGAGAGAGAGAGAGAGAGAGAGAGAGAGAGAGAGAGAGAGAGAGAGAGAGAGAGAGAGAGAGAGAGAGAGAGAGAGAGAGAGAGAGAGAGAGAGAGAGAGAGAGAGAGAGAGAGAGAGAGAGAGAGAGAGAGAGAGAGAGAGAGAGAGAGAGAGAGAGAGAGAGAGAGAGAGAGAGAGAGAGAGAGAGAGACAGAGAGAGAGAGAGAGAGAGAGAGAGAGAGAGAGAAAGAGAGAAACAGTGATAGAAAAAAAAATCAGTATTGGTCCTTTAGGCATTAAAATGACACATATGCCCTCACGTGGAAAGCACGTGAGGGTGTTAACGGATTTGAGATGACGGACGTTTTCATAAAGGACGTGATCCTTATCCTCCCATAAAGGACCCCCAATGTCATTTCCGATAGATAAGGATGAAACTTGACTTTTAGGGTAAACCACAAGGACAAATTATGCCGTTAACTCTTGTTGTTATTTTGTAAGATAAAAAAATATCCCTAAAATCACAATTACGATTACAAATCCCTAATCATTCAGTCAGTCAGTCAGTCCTCCGGTTTCTTTTGGGTCGGCATTCACATATTTGCAGCTGCAACAAACACTTAGAAAATTTCTCACTGCAGATATAGATATACATAAACATATATAATACATACAGTGGAATTGGGAATTGAGAATGGTTGGACGGAAAGATTTCAAAACTAGGATATGCGATATGTATAGAAAAGGTCAATGTAATCGTCACAATTGTTCTTTTGCACATGGCGATGCTGACCTCCGTCGTTTTAACAATCTTAATACTTCTTCTTCTTCATTCAATGGTATGCTTTTCTATAAATTTCAATTCTCTCTCTATAATAAATTAATGATAATACAACTTTGTTTGATTATTATTGATATATATATATATATACACATATTGTATCAGAGGGTGTTTGGGGTAGGAGCTTATTTCCGGACTTGTTACCTAAAGGAGTTTATTAGCTTAAGATAATAAGCTTGACAGAAATAAGCTTACCCAAACAGCTCCTTATTCGGGATTGCGTATAGTTGTTGTTTGTAAATACGATTTATAGGATTCGTTATAGTAACGCTGGTTATGTCTCAGCTAGGGTTGATATATATGAAATTAGGCAATAGAAATTCAGATTATGAGTTACATAAAAGTAGCATGATAATCGGGTAAAGCAATTGCAGTAAATCGTTTGCAGCTTTTTCAAGAATATTACCTGAGGTGGTGTTGTGAGAGGGGGTCGGGGAGAGGGTGATGTCGCACTTCAACTATTGGGTGAGGAAGAGAGAGGGATGGCGATGGGTAAATTCGTTACATAATGGAGTAACTACCATGACACCTGCAACAAATACTTTCCACAAGTTTCTTGTGCATTTAGCTGTTAAAAACTAGGAGTGTTTTTTAGTTAATTTTCAAAAGAAACATGGAAAACAGAAAAGGTGATCAAATGTGGTTTTTTCAAAGACATTATCCATGAAAACAGAGAACTCAGTTTCTAAGGGCGCGTTTGGTTGTAAAAAACACCCCTTGTTTTTCATTTTTATTTTCCAAGAAAACATGAAAAACAGAAAACGCGTTCTAATAATAGTTTTCTAAGAATGTTTTCCAAGAAAACAAAAAACAATGTTTTCCACTTTTCCATAGAAAACTTGAAAACATCTTTTTCTTGTTTTCCATTTTCCATTTTCATTTTCCATTTCCTCCCTCCCCATCCCCTCACATCTCTAACATGTTTTCTAGTTTTCTAATTAGAACGCGTTTTCAAAATTTTTATTTGTTTTCTAGAAAATAAAAACCCCTTTCATTTTCTAAAAATTAAAAATGGAAAACTAGAAAATATTTTCTACAACCAAACGGACCCTAAGCTATTACTCATATCTATTGTTTTCTAACTATCTTCTATAATAGAAATGAAAAACTCCTTGTGCTTTCCACCTGACAACTCAATGGGGTTTTAGAATGTTCAAGGGTTTCTAAAGATAAAAAACCCAATTCATAATCTTGAGAACTGAAAATGGAAAATTAGAAAAAGTCTTCTATAACTAAACGCAACCTTAAGGATTCTGATGGTTTTTAGTGGTTTCCGGCTAGTGAGTTTGCTGGTGGTTTTGAGTGGTCTCTGACGGTTGCTGGCGGTTTCAGATGGTTTTTGTTTGTTTTCCGCATGACTGTTGTAAGAGGAGGGTGGTGATGTGTGTGTCTGTGGGCCGGAGAGGGGAGGGGGGGGGGGTATGTCACATTCTTATTAGTTGGGAAATGTTCTTTTTTAGTGCATTCCCATCAGAGCTTCTTAATCTTTAAAATGGGGACGGAGTAAATGTTTTACCTAGTAGTGTATATAATAGATGTTGCAAGTGGCTGGTTGTACTTTGGTGCTGGCAATAATGTATGCAAGTTAATCGAGGGAAGTTGTGGTAGTTAGATATAGTTATACTACTATTGTTCCCAAGTTAGACTAAACTGAACAATTGTATAAATGAATTCCTTATTGTTGGTTATAACGATAGGAGTCACATTGTGAAAGTTGGATGCTGTAGGATGGATTGCATGAGAATCAAAAGATTATGATGAATTTGTTTGGTTGCTTTAGTCAAGTGTTTGCTATTATCACTTGTTTAAGTTTATGCATATTCGATTGTTATTATTATTTTTTGAATGGTTTTTACATCTAGTGATCTAACTATCTGTATTTGAAATTGTGATTCAATATTAGACCTATGGAAGTAGGCTCATGCCTGCATCCTGGTTGTTCCTTGAGCGGCTTTTTGAACCTTGATACGTCTTAGGAGTTCTACGTCACTCTTTTGGCTATGTAGGCGGCAGTTGTCACCGCTGTTAAAACTTTCTTATGTCATACAAGTTGCTGTCCATAGTGCTTTGATGAGTATACGAATGAAAGTGAACTCCCAACATATCCTTGAATGACTGGAAAATTAATATATATTGTCATATTTCTCTACCGAGACTCGTATTTCTATCAGCTGTTGTGGGTTTCATTAATCAATTATCAAGACATCATTTGACAGCCATAATGGGTTTTATCAGAAGGACTTATGCTCGTTGGTCTGTCTTATTGCTCATTGTGGTATTGTTCTCCAGGACTTCATCTTCATTTGCATTTATGCATCTATGAAACAACTATTTTTCTGAAGATCTGTAACTTAGACTCCACCAGATGGGCTTTTCATATACAGAAATTCTTTCTATTAAGTTCTCACTTGCCTGCTGGTGGAGTGTCTGGTAGTTTCCACTTGGACCGCTTCATGATCCTGATTCCTGATACTTTCATGGTGTTAATCTAATGGAAGATCAGAGACGGACTAATATATTTATTCCATGTCATCAAGGAGAATATGAGACCATAATATATTCATATAATCATTCAAGAAGAGACATATCTACAATCTTTTTATCCATTCAACAACATACAAAAGTTTTATCGACTGTTATTCCTCATATATGGATATCTCAGCTACTTATCATTTACATGAGAGCTGTAGTTTCTATGGGCTGTGCCCCCCTTTGGAAGTTGAAAGAAGGCACCATAGTTTTTGGTTATTGTGTTAATCATGGTTCTATCCTATGGTAAGGTGTATCCTTATTATTGATTGCGGGCGTCATGGTTATCCTATATTTGAAATAAAGAGATACTATTCTTCAACCTACTGGAAATGATCTTTTCGCATCCTTCAGGGAGGCGGAACTATCGTAGGGCTGATTTAAGAGAGAAGCTGGGCAGACGTCATTCCCCACCTCGGAGAAACTCACTTGACAAAGAGGCAAGACATCCATTTCCTTCTCATGGTCATAGTTCTCCAAGATTGGGGAAAAAGAGGTTCGTTTCTGAAGTTACTTGCACCTCCACTTCATCTTTTTTTTCTTTTTTGTAATAGGTTAAGAAGATGTGGTGTTGGTCTTCATTTCTGTTCAGATAGTTTTTTCATGAAGATCCATATGAGATTTTTGACATCTTATCGTCATTTATTTGTGCCTTTCCTAATTGTATTGCAGTGATTGGGGTCATAGAAGAAGACAACAGTTTGATGGTGAAAATGACTACGCTGGAAGCTTGAGATCAGTAGATGGGGTTGGACGGCAAGCCAGTGAAAGAAAACCTTTATTATCAGAATCTACGGATGTCAATGACGAGCAGGTTTAATTCTAATACGTTAGGAATATACTAATTTGTGTCAGTTAATTATGAAGGCCAAGCTCTCAATATTTACTTTTCTGTCTTTTTATACTCCCTAAATCCATGGTGTAGTTGGAGCAAATGCATTCTAAAATTGATATGTTAGAAGATCATAAGCAGCAATTGCAGGTTAGTTCTTCTCTTTCTTTTCTTGGGCCTGTGGACAATCTTCTCTTTGTTTATCATATGTAATTTTCTTTAGTGTTGATGTAATTCCTTTAACTAGTGTAATAGAGATGCATTCAGACTATCTTTGCTCGAATTAGGAAATATCACTTCAAGTCGTGTCTGTTATTGCAAACTTTGCTTCCCTTGGGCCTGTATACATTTCTATATCTACTCTTTATTTTTAAATGTTGTTGAGTATCCTATAATCAGTGTCATGGTGCATAGATCTATTTGGAAGAAAGCGTCCAAAAAGCAAATGGTCTGAATTCTAAAATTGAAGAGATTGAGATGCAACTATCAGCAGAGAAAGAGGAATGCAAAAGGTATTATGAATTTTTGTAACTTCCAAATTTTATTTCTGTTCACTTACAAGTCTTATTTGCTATATGTCAGAATTTCTTCCAAAATTATGGAGTTTGTAAAGGCAAATATTCGTCATGGAAGAATACAAGATGAACTGAAGAGGCAAGAATCTTTTTATGTTTCCATATCGTTTTGCACAATCTTTGAGGGTTATTCGATTTAATTATTGAGAAATGCTAGATTTGCGAACAAATGTTTACGAACAAGGTTTGTAATAATTGACTGATTAGTTTTTTTGTATACTATATTATAATGTCGAAAACATTTATTGTTTTATTATATTTTATAATAATTGACTGATTAGTTTTTTTGTATACTATATTATAATGTCGAAAACATTTATTGTTTTATTATATTTTATAATAATTGACTGATTAGTTCTAGGGGCCTATCTTCTTTTTTTTTGAGTCAGGCCTCAAAAAAAATTTACATGCTAAGAGACGCCACGGCCATGTGGCATCAATAAAAACCAATAGAAATAATTTGTGTTTTCTCTTTCATCATTCTCTATCCTTGTTCTATTGGTCCACATCAGTTTGTAAACATTGTTAGTAAGCATTTGTTTGTAAGTCTAACATTTCTCTTATTTAACTTTCCTAACAAAAATGAAATTGTTTAGGTCACAAGCTCATCTTCAAAGGCTTGGGGATCAGCTTGGCTCAGATGCTCTAGTTGTTGCTAATGAAGAGGACATCAGCATTGATACGAGTGATGAAGAGACTTTGGACAATCTCTTAATGATCCCCCAAAATGACAAGGCTTCACCAAGGAAGGATGAGACATCGGGCAATCCTATAATGGACCCACGAAAGGATCAATACAAGGTTTATTCTGGTAAGAGAAGGACAAGGGTTCGCATGGTAGAAGCTGATGAATCAAGGAAGGATGAGACATTAGGAAATCCTATAATGGGCCGACGGAAGGATCTATACAAGGCTTCTCCTAGTAAGAAAAGGATGAGGGATCACATGGTAGAGGCTGATGAAAAATCAAAACAAGGTATCTTTTATATTACTTGCTGGAGCACTAATATGACTCATTTATTGTAAATAGAAAGAGGAGATGGTGAAATCCCTCAACAAAATTGAAATTCGTGTATAGCAAGTTTCTTGCTAAATTGTTGACGTATATATATGATGACATCCATGAGGAATACAAATAACGTTCTAGCTTGGATCATTGTATCTGTCTCCATGGCAATAGATGGCCAAGCTACCAATCAATGCAAAAAAAAACCTTTGAGAGGCACTGGTGATAAAATTGTTTGAAATCGGAGTTTTTAAAGAAAATAGTCCATAAAGAGCAAGGTTTATAAATACATTTGTTTTGTAGTGGAAATCTGGTGATATCTAAGGTTATAGCTAATATAATTTTCAGCATGTGGCTTACTATCAACACCCAGGATATCATAGAACTATGAAAGCATGGTTTTGTGAGGTTTGTTATACCATTGTTATCTTTCTGATGTTCGTTATTGGTATCTTTTGATTCACTAGCAAATTCGGCAGCAGGAAAACGACGTAGTTTGGGACATATGAGATCTGAAAGGCATAATAGATGGGAGCCAAATGTTGCTCAAACTATAAATACTGATAAAGTTAGGGAAGAGGCGAATGGAATCAACAGTGATGGGCCTTTGGTTAACAATATCAAGCCTAAGCAAAGAAAGACCAATTTCACCAGCGCTTCCTCTGGAGATAAGGTGCTTTTTTGCAACCATACTGGTGTTCATTATATCTAAGTTACACAGTGTTCCTGCTTAGAATTTGATTACCATGCATAATATTTAACCACAATACAAACTTAAAACTAAAGTATCTTATTTCCAGTATTATTGACAGTTACGCATTAGCAAACAAAAGGTAAGAACATACAAAACTTTTCACTGAAGTTTAGTAAACGAAGTAATTAAGTGTATGGTTTTATTTGCGATAAACAAATCTAGAACTGATAGTCTTGTTTGAAAATGGAAGCTGGAACTTCACTTGTGTCATGGGAGAAATTAGATCATACTCATATTTGTGGATCAAAAATAGATCAAATTATAATTGTATGGATTGGAAAGGATGGTTACATTTTGCTTTCTGAAACTATTTCTGATGTATACATTGTTTTTGTTGCTGCCACCATACAATTTGTTTGGTTGGCTTAATGAAATTTGAAGCTAAAAAAAAAAAAGGTGTTAGGTGTCCTTGTCTTATGCTAAAACACTTGATTTGATTGAGCAGCTTAAGGATATCAAGTCAACTAGAATGGTGGCACATATGATGGATGAAGTTGTCGACGTGGTTGAATTGAACGAAAAGCCTGATTCAAGAGAAGTCTCCCCTGCCAGAGTCGAAGACGACTTGACACTTGACAATATAGTCTTGCCACCTCCTCCACCTCTTCCAGTTGCAGAAGATGCGTACTTACAGGTTAGACTATAACAAAATGTTATTAGTATGGTTTTTGATAATGATTCTTACATCCTTGCATGTTAAACTACATTTTGGTCAGTATTTATATTGGAAGCATTGTGTTCAAAATTGTAACGCTTTGTTTACCGAGGCATATGTCCTGGGGTTTTAGCTTTCTGTTATGTATATAATCCATCCTATGTCTGTAATTAAGAGTCTTTGTTGTGATCAATACTTGAGTGGTCTTTCCTCATTTATGCAAAAAAATGTTCAAATTAAAAGAAAAAATAGAGAGCGAAGGAAGTATTTAGTAATGCCCTCTCAGTTTTTCTAAGCCTTCATAAAGAAATCTGACTGTTCCTTTCGAGTGCCCATGAAAATTGAATATGTCATTTCAGAAAATCTTTAATTTAAAATCACATGGCTTTTGATATCATGGTTGACGGGTATTTTAGACATCTGACCGATAGGCGGGACATTTATTCGAAAGCCATGTTTTAGGTCAAACATGATAGATGGTACCATTTATGCATAACCAATATATTAAACACAATGATGGAAGAACCTCAAAGTAGGGATGGATGCATGTATTTGCTTATATTCATAGTGAAGCTTATGACGTGGATATTATTGTACTTTCATAATTGCTATTTACTACTCAGCATGCTGCCATGTTATGGTCTATGCCGACTTTCGTAAGTGACTTATGTTTGATTTTGGATATTGGTTGCAGTACAAGGGGAAAGATGAGTCTGTGGATGTGGTTACCGATGATGGTGGGGATACCGATGATGATGATGATGATGATGATCTCAATGAGGCCGATGATGATGAGATGCTGGATGTAGATATCGTTTGACTCTTTATTCGCTAGGAGAATGCATATTCCATCTTGGAGCATATATATGAGCTTCAATTTTTTTGTTTTGATGTTTCAATGCCTGTAAAAAAGTTCCAAGGCTTACACACTATTAGGTTATTGATCATTGATCTCTCTCCTGGAACCTGGCTCCTAGCCAGTCTTTTGTAACATGATATCTTGCTTGGCATGGAACTACTTTCTTTTAATTCAACGGGGCTTAAGAACGATAACAGGGTCACATATCTATATGGTCGGTTTGATCACTTCAAACTGCTAAAACTATATTTCCACAGTTACAGATAATAATAGTCGATATGAAAACATGCAAACAAGAATTTGAAAGAACTCCAGAAAAAATAAAATAGAAACAAATCCAGAAAAAATATATGGCACTAGGAAACAAACCAATAAAACAGAAATGCACAAAATATGCGTCATTTTGAATTCGAGAATTCTAAAAGTGAAAAGAAAAAAATGAAGTCATCAATAAATTCAAATTCAAATAATACATCAATAAAACTCAGTATAAAATTGTGTCCATTTACTTATTCGAAGAGGTTATTAAAAATAGATTATACGTTTTAAATAATTAGAATCAGATAATCAGCTGTAACAAAACGTGCTGCTAAAAGATAATGTTTGGATTTGATTATGTTGTTTGATATCATAATAATCAAATAATTAGCTCTTCAAGTGTTTGGCAAAAATATTTTTATTAAAGGTAAACAAGTAAAATGACAAAAAAAAAAAAAAAAAGACATTAATCAGATGGCTATTATGATTCACTCTCTAGCCGTATCCGTTTGTGCTTATATTCTCAACTCATTAAACGGACATTAATTCAATATTATGGAGTATTTAAAGATTATAAAACCTATAAATGATTATGACAGAGTAATACAATAGTCCCATTTTTATTTTTATTTTGTTAGCTTTGGATACATAAATAAGTTACGGATAGTATAAAACAAGTGTTGTATTCATTACCTTCGTTGATTTTTTTCTTTATAATATTTGTTTATTAATTGAATAGCAGAACAAGGATGAGACCCTCTTCACTGAATTAGTTGATAAAAGTGTATATGGTAGACAGTGACTTTATAAGGGTATTAGGGTAAAATTAATGGTTGGGAAACAAATATTAAAAGTGGCGTTTTCCTGCAGTAAGAGGGATCTACTTTTGGATTATTCCGTTTTCATCCCTTCTAAACGTAAAAAATCAGTTTTCATTAATATTTCACCAAACACTCAAAATTGATTTTTTGTGATTTCAAACCACAATAATCAATAAATCCTATTAAAAAATCAATCCCAAACACCCGAAAACGAATCAAGGGGCCTGATTATCGAGTCAACCCGGTTCAACAAAAATCCGACGAGATTCCAAAAATGAACCAAACCCAAAAACCGGGTGTTTTGAATGATTTAATCGGCCGGGCTGACCCGAAACTCAAAAATCATTCGTGCAATTAACTCAACGTATGACATGAGTGAGGATAGAAAAATAGTTTAGAGGACTATATCTGTCATTAGCTTACCCTTTTCCTGATACACTTTCCTACCCCGCCGGAAAATTTGAATCCATCGACGGCAGTTGTCTTTATTCTTCTACCGGAAGTATCCATCCGGTAACCTCAGGTAGGTTCATCTTTCTTGAAATAAAATCATGTAGTTTAATATTTAGGTAAAAAGGATTACTTTACCCTTTTGACATAATTTAAGATGGTTATTTCAATTAAAAGTATCCATACATGATTACTTTAATTGAATTTGCACTCTGTATTTAGATATTGCTTCCCTTTTTTTTTCATTTTCATTTATTTAGTTGATAGTGTATTTTGTACTAGTAATTTGAGTTTAAAGAAAATAAATAACAGTTGGCTATTTCTAAAGAACAAATAGAAACATCCCAATTTGACTAAGAAACCGATATCGCAATTACTTATAGTTGGTCATAGATGGAGGTGTAATCAATTTCTTATTTTTCTTTCTGCTGAATACAATGAAGCTTGATTTGGGTGGAACATTAGTGAAAGACATGGACCATGTACTAAGCTTATGTGGTTCGTCCCCAACTATGCTTGGATCGTTTTCCACAATGAGGCGTGGTGTGCCAAGCCATAATGGATGTAACTGGCCTTATCGGGCCAATGATGAAGTTAGTTCCCTCTTCTTTGACAAATGTCGAGAGGTACTTTAAGAATTGTATTCAAAGTAGGTTTAGTGATTTCGGTTTCTGAGTAACGTGCTGGTGTTAACTTAAGTTCACTATGGTGTAGCTGCAGTGCAGACATGAACGATACTTTACACAAACGTCAAGGACCTTCGTTTTTGCTACTCACGATAGTCGTTACAGGAAGAAACGGTTAACCCATCACCATTCTCAAAATACAGATCTTCCCCCAATATTATCAAAGACTAAAAAGAAACCGTTTCCAATTCCTCTAAAGAAGATTCTGCAGACTTCAAGAGCGGATAAAAAACTTTCAGAAATGGGCATAGAGAAGCCACTTGAGCCTCCCAAGAACGGGATACTTGTTCCAGATCTAGTTCCTGTTGCTTATGAAGTTCTTGATGCTTGGAAATTCTTGATTAGAGGACTTTCACACCTTCTCCATGTCATTCCTGTGCATGCTTGCAGGTTTGTCAATTTTTTCGCCTAATATCCTTTCTACCAAAATATTATACTCGTATTAAATTGTGTGCCGCCAAATATTTTTGTTGAAACAAAATATCTATGTCAATGAACGGTATGGGTTGTTCTTATGTAGTGACTGCTCAAAAGTTCATGTTGGTCAAACAAGCTATGACATTCACAACTATTTTCACATTTTGTTATCTGGATTAAAAAGGTTTTTTAATTAGCAAAATATTATGTCAAAGAATGATTTGGTTGCTCTTATGCAGTGAGTGCTCAGAAGTTCATGTGGGTCAAACGGGCCACGACATTCAGAGCTGCCACGGTCCAAAAAGTGCAGCCCGTAGAAGTGCCCACTTATGGATAAAAGGGTCAGTCAGTGACGTTCTTCTCCCTATCGAGTCATACCATCAATATGATCCTTTTGGTACTCGAATCAAACACGAAACACGCTTTGACTATGATAGAATCCCGGCTATTGTAGAACTTTGCATCCAAGCTGGTGTTGAGTTACCACAATGCCCTTCACGGAGAAGGACCCAACCTATCCGAATGCTAGGAAAGAAAATTCTTGACCGTGGTGGAATCATTGAGCCACCCAAACCACAGCTTACTGGTGAGATTTTGGAACTTGACACACACCGGTCTGTTGAGCGGTTCCCACCTCCAGAAGACTTAGACGTGGTTGCAACCGCACAGGCAACGCTAAATGCATATGAGAAAGTTAGATGGGGAGTGACCAAACTTATGAAGAAGTACACGGTGAAGGCGTGTGGGTACTGCTCAGAGGTCCACGTGGGGCCATGGGGCCACAATGCCAAGCTTTGTGGGGAGTTTAAGCACCAATGGAGAGACGGGAAGCATGGGTGGCAAGATGCAACAGTTGACGAGGTTTTCCCTCCAAACTACGTGTGGCATGTTCGGGATCCAAATGGGCTACCATTGAAGAGTTCACTCAAGAGGTTCTATGGAAAGGCTCCTGTTGTGGTTGAAATTTGCGTGCAGGCTGGGGCACCGATTCCTCGTAAGTATATGCCAATGATGAGGCTCGATATTGTGGTCCCGGATAACGAGGAGGCTCGGTTGGTTGCCTAGAATCCTAGATTGTGAAATGTGACATGATTGTCTGTTGTCAAAAGCTAGCTGCTTAAGTTCGTTGAATTGCTTGTATATATAACTGATAATCCGACATATCAAGTCAAAAGTTTTGTTGTAGTGTTGGTCAATTAGAATTCATAACTCTTACTTATTTTGGGATTGAGATCCTGTATTATTGAAATACCTAAATTTAATGAAGTTAAACCAATCAAAAAGTTCAAACATGTAAATGAGCTTTTGGTCTAGTGGTTAAAGGGAAGGGAGAGGTTTTGCCATACTCCCGGTCCCAAGTTTGAATTCGGAGTGCTAACTTTGGAAAAACTAACTACTAACTAACAGATCCAATTGATGAATATCGGGGCATAATTACATTTACAGATCCAACGTTTGGTGACAAGTACTCTATGAAAAGATCAGAGGCATCACTCGGTCATGACAGGATAATTTGTTCTAGGTTTGGCTGGGTGTTATATAGTATGGTCCCTGGTTACTTGATCTTCTTCAACCCCTTCACCAATGACACCCAGCAGCTTCCATTTTTGACGAAGACTGTTTTAGATGCCTAATGTTTCTCGGCACCGGCCACCTTCCCTGATTGCATTATTTTTGGATTTACAAATATGGGTGCTCCGAATGTTTTCGTATTCTTAAAAGAGTTCAGCCGTATGGTACGTTTGGATTTTGCTGATGACCGTCCAGATTCTTTATCTTTCACATTTGTTGGCCTAGATCTTTATGCCTTGTCTAAAGATGGACAACTTTTTGTTTTCAAATTTTTTGACGAGTTCCCAAAAGTTCATTCGAAGAAAGTTGCAGCCAAAAGAAGTTGTGATGGACAACACACTTTCTAGTGAAGTGTGAACAAAATCACATATTTAACGACAAGAACATTGAAGAAACTTTCGGGACTGGAATTAATATGTCCGCCCTCGCATCTGGATTGAACCAAGCTGGTCCAAGCTGCTAGATAGTTTCACTATTTATGAACAACAGGTCAGATACTATGGTGTATGGTAAATCTTTTGGGAAGATATGTAGATGAATTTGAACAGAGGAACAATATATCATATATGTAGATTTAATTAAATGTGTTTTAACATGTTAACTTCAGGGAACATTTTCTCTCTATCCTTCAATTTATGTAAGCCCACCATTAGATAGAGGCGAAGAAAAGCTTTCCATGTCTTCTACCGAAATATCGGCAATATCTTCAATGGCATTTGTATGAATTCCTCCGCTTTCAATCTTGCGAATTGTACCGTTCCACATTATCATTTCCCTTTCCAAATGCAGACAATAACTCTCAAATATACGCGACGTAACCGTGAGTTCAAAGTCTAGCATGAAAAGGAACTCCATTTCTAGCCTGTTCAGCTCTGCATTCGTTACTCCCCCCACTCGAGCATAAAATGCATTGTTGTAATGCCTGTTTTTCCAACAACAAATATAAAATAACCACCACATATATGTGCTTTTAAATTCAAATTATGATATTACATTTGTCCATTGATACTCTTGTTAGACGTGACATGTATATAAGTTGTTACATGATGATATGATATTCATATTAGTTATAGAAATCATAAATTTACGAGTTAAAGTTTAAGCTAAAATTCATCAAAAATGAAAACATAATTTATGTTGTAATAGTCAAACACAACCATATATTTCAAGCATATAATTTTCAATTTTCCATACATAAAAACTTACCAATTCACAATTGAAAAAACAGGATTATATACATTACCTTTCTTAAATCTTATCCAATGAGATAAACACATATATAAGGTGGAGAAACAACTTAATGTCATTGTTGCGTACAAAAATAATACATTAATATATGTAATAAATGTGTGAAGGAGATATATAGAAAGAGGGACATACTCATCATCCAAAACCTTAGCTGCAACCATAATACTTGTAACAAGCAGCCTATGAACATTTAGTGACACCACCAATGAACCAGGGTGCTTGTGAACCAACCGGTCTATGTATATATACCCGACCACGAAACAAGACGGGCTACAGTTGGTATACTTATATATTCGGTCTAGATACTTTGGTATAGTTATGGCTGGGGGTCTAACACCATGAAATGCTTCCAAGTTTTTTCCTAGCCTTGCTCGGTTGGCGCTAGTTGAACTTAAGATTTCGTTCCGGTTCACTAGTCTTTCTAGGACAAAAGATAAGATTGACAACACTCTTGGCGTTGCGGTATCCGGTTCGCTTTGGTCCGGAAGCCGGTTTGGATCGTCATCCTTGATGGCTAACATCTATCAAGCATATGTGGGGATGGGAAAATGGTTGAGAATTGAATTTATTGGATGGGGATATTGTTCTTTTTGTTATTTTGTATGTTAGTTATTTGGCTTTAGAAAAATGTTACACTTATAACCCATGAACTATATGAATATTGAACTCTATCGACTTTATGATGGTTCTTTTTTACTAATTCATATTTAGTACTCTAATACAATAAAGACTAAATAGAAACAGATTCCTAATTTTTGGTAAAAAGTTACCTAAATTTTAAAAATCACAAGTGACATTTTGTCACACATATATAGTTTTGTAAATTTGTATAATCAAACTTTGCTTGAAAACATTGAATTGAAACAAATCACATGTTTTCTAACCCATATTCTCATGATTCTTCAATCCATGAATCTTTTAGTAATCTATTGTCCAAATTGTGTCAAACCAAAAATCTTAAATCCATCAAAAAAGTTCATGCACATTTACTTAAAACAGGCCTAATTTTCATCTCATACACACTTCAAACAAATCTTGTATATACATACACAAAATGCTTACAACAAAACAACATTCAAATCTTGACCAAATTCTTCAAATGCTCCATTTTTACACACCCATTTGCCTTTAATTCAATCTTGTCAACTTTTGTTAAAAATGGGCTACCTTTAATTGCTATAAAAACTTTATCTTTTATGCATGGAAATGGTGTATGTATAGATACTTATGCTTTATGTAGCTCGTTAACGGCTTCGTGTTTGGTTCAAAATGTCGGGTTCGGGAAACAGATTCATACCCATGTTGTGAAATCTGGTTGGGGTTGCAGTGTGTTTTTGGGTAGTGCTTTGGTTGATTTTTACGCGAAAACAATGGTTGTTAAAGATGCAGCTAAGGTGTTTGATGAAATTCCTGTGAAGAACACGGTTTGTGTAAATGCGCTTCTTTCAGCTTATTCTGATGCTAAGATGTGGCTTGATGGTGTTGAGTTGTTTAGAAGTATGCCTGGTCTGGGATTGTGTTATGATAATTGGACATTTTCGGGTGGGTTGAATGTATGTGCTGGGATGTATGCAGTTGACTTGGGGAGTCAAATACACGCGAAAGTGATGCGTACTGTTTATGATGTAGGAACCGATGTGTTTCTTTTAAGTTCATTGATTGATTTGTACGGAAAATGTGGGCTGGTGGTTAAAGCTAAACGGGTATTTGATATGGCAGGATTTACTGATGTGGTTTTGTGGACATCGATGCTTGGTGTATATGGCAGAAACGGGCGTCATGAAGAAGTTATCCGATTGTTTAAAGAAATGCTAAGCAAGAAAATTAGACCAGATGGGGTGGCATTTGTTACTGTTATCTCAGCTTGTGGTCACACGGGCCAGGTTGATCTTGGGACAGAGTACTTTGCATCCATGGCTCGTGATTTTGGGCTAAACCCAAGTCCCGAGCACTATGGATGCCTAGTGGATTTGTTTTGTAGGGCGGGTGAGTTAGAAAAGGCATGGAATGTGGTTAATGAGATGCCAAGTAAAGTGAGTGTGAGTGTTTCCGTTTGGGGGGCGCTGTTGAGTGCGTGTTGTGATCATGGGCACGTTGATTTGGGTAAATTTGCTGCTCAAAAGGCACTTGAATTGGATCCTATGAATACCGGGGTTTATGTTTTATTGTCGAATATGTATGCTAAATATGGTTTATGGGATGAAATTGAAGAATTAAGGGAATTTATGCGCGATAAAAGATTAAAGAAAGACATTGGGTCTAGCAGGATTTGATGCTAAGGCAGCCCGTTAATCATTGTTTCTGTTGTGTGTACAAATGAGCAAAAATTTCCAAATCCTGATCCCGTCCAGATCCTGGTAATGTTTCATTGGCAACTTTCTTAATATTGTCTTGTCATTTTCATATCATCGTATTCAAGTCTAAATATACGTATTATTTTACAAACATCATTTATTTGGCATTTTTACGTCAAGGAAACAAACTTTAGAATCACATCCTTATTTGTTCTTTACTCACATAAAAACAACCTTACAAACATATAAATACAGGATGAAATGAACAAAACGAATAAATTATAAACTGTTAACAATGATTTTTTCATATATCAGTTATCCTAGAAAAATCATTGTTAATGGTTATATTTAATCCGGTCCGGCGGTCCACATACATACAACCTCTCAAACACACACACTCTTAGCTGTTTACTACAGCACAATTCCTTCTAATTTCACCAGTGGTTCCGGTTTTCACCTCAATTTGACCCATTTTCTCCATCGACAAAGCAAACTCACTGAAGAAATTTTGAAGCGATCCTTGAAGGAGTTGGTTTATCAATGATAATGTGTTAGAGTTTGTTGTCAAGGCCGAATCAGACTCAAACAAACCCCTACGCTTTAGCAATAGTGTGTAGTAGCTAAGATCAAAAGTATTGCGGCTCCCAGGATCCATTTCAAGTATTGTTGTATTGTCATTTTGTGTCCTGCATTTCCTTGATCTAAGATTGTCGGCATATTCACTATCAAGTGCGGGGTCTCGATCTCCCACACCAGTGAAATTGTATAGACGATTTGAGACTGATGGACAATGTGCGATACCAATAGTATGAGCACCTGAAATAACATCACAGTACATGAGAATTCAATCAAAGAAAGGTTTGAATGGGTCAGTGTGGGTTATGTTTCATCTCTAGCGGATCAAATGAGTTATACAAAAAATAGCTAAAAAGTATTCCAACCAACCCGGCCCATGATTTTAGTCTTCTATGGTTCATCGTACAATATATCATCAGATGTTATTATACCAAAAGTAAACGTATCAAATTTCTTCGAAACTGTAGAAATAACTTACCAGAAAGTAGAACAAGATCCTTCGAGTCGAGACTTTTGTTTGCAAACTTTTGTATGAGAATGGTGATGTTGTCGAATGGAGCGGGGATTTGGGCTAATGCTTCGGATGCATTCGATAACAGCCCATCTCTTCGACCTGTTGGCACTTTCCAAGAGGGGCCTCCCTTTAATGAAACCGAGAGCAACATTTAGAAAAACTCTTTCTTTTCGTATTCTAATCTTGTGAGTCTGATTTGTAAAGAAATTTGGATACTTACTGTTTTAACAATGGAGTCTCTAGCAGCAAGAGCAATAATATCGGCACAAGAAACGATGCCAGGGCATTCTGCTTCAAGTAAACTCTTCAATCTATCAATGAAATCGAACCCTCTTACAGTTTGGTTTGGAACTGCCACTTTCTCTGTTTGATTCCCAGAGATTGAAGTAAAATTCAAAAGGATCGATGCATCACAACCCTATTATATGCAAAACAACATTAATACTTTGATTATGCATAAAATTGTCATGTTTGATGTTTTAAGTATCTAGTATTGACCCAAATTAACAATTAATCATTGTTTGATAATTTTAGCAAGAACCAAATTCAATATAGATATCTATTATGCTATATTGCTATTGTATAAATAGCACGGCACCCGCGCAATGCAGCGATGGTCATGGCGGCGACAGTGTGGTGGTGGGGGCGGCGTCGAGTGGTAGCCTTGTGCTACCAGTCTGGCCTTGTTTCTTATTACGTGGCCATCTTCATCTACTTTGTTTCTGAAGACCCATCTTGTTCCAATTGGTTCTTTCTTTCCAACTGGGAAAGGAACCAGATACCATACTTTGTTCCTTTTAAACTGGTGAAGCTCTTCTTACATAGCAGTCACCCAGTTTGGATCTTCCAGAGCCTCGTCAATCTTCTTAGGTTCTATCAAAGATAGAAAACTGACGTATAAGCATTGATTACTGGAGGCTCTTCTGGTCTGAACTCCACGACTGGAGTCACCTATGATCTGATCAATAGGATGAGCTTTTGTCCATCTGGAGTGCTGACCAGGATTGTTACTGACAACAATATCAGTGCAAGAATTCAGTTGAGTCTCCTCTGGAGTTGATTCTGGAGGAGGGACTTGCCAAATTACTTCAGTATCTTCATCTGAGTCATTTAAATCACGATTTGCATCATGAAATTCTTCATTTGAAGGCATTTCCTGGAGTACTGGTTCATTATGAAATTCTTCACCAGAAGACATTTCTGGTAAATTCTCAACTGACACTGATACTGGAGTAGTACGCACATCTGAACCAATATTAATTTCAGAGGGTAGTTTGAAAATATAGAGGGATAGAGG
>CM067167.1:288392207-288426156 GCA_034093135.1 Erigeron breviscapus
TCAGAAGAAGACATTCCCAAGACGGCGTTTAGAACCCGCTATGGCCATTACGAGTTTGAAGTGATGCCATTTGGTTTGACGAATGCACCCGCAGTTTTCATGGACCTCATGAGCCGTGTGTGCAAACCATATTTAGATAAGTTTGTTATCGTATTCATAGATGACATTCTAATCTATTCTAAAACCAAAGAAGAGCACGAGGTACATCTGAAGAAAATTTTGGAACTACTCAAGAAGGAAGAATTGTACGCAAAGTTTTCAAAATGCGAATTCTGGATTCGTACAGTACAATTCTTAGGCCATGTCATTGATAGTAAAGGAATTCATGTAGATCCTGCCAAGATAGTGGCTATTAAGAACTGGGAAGCACCGAAAACACCAACAGAAATACGACAATTTTTAGGTCTTGCTGGCTATTATAGAAGATTCATCGAAAATTTTTCTAAGATAGCCCAACCTTTAACGTCGTTGACTCAAAAAGACAAGAAGTTTGCCTGGGAAGATAAACAAGAAAAGGCATTTCAACTGCTGAAGGAGAAGCTCTGTAGTGCTCCGATTTTGTCACTACCCGAAGGAACGGATAATTTTGTGGTCTATTGCGACGCATCTCATCAAGGATTGGGATGTGTGCTGATGCAGAAAGATAAGGTGATAGCATATGCCTCGCGTCAACTTAAGGTGCACGAGAAGAACTACACGACTCATGATCTTGAACTAGGAGTTGTAATATTCGCTCTAAAGATTTGGAGACACTATTTATATGGTACAAAGTGTACTATATTCACCGACCATAAAAGTCTCCAACATATTTTTGACCAGAAAGATTTGAACATGAGGCAACGTAGATGGGTGGAATTGCTCAGTGATTACGATTGTTAAATTCGTTATCATCCGGGCAAAGCAAACATTGTAGCAGATGCTTTAAGTCGTAAAGAAAGAATAAAGCCACTTCGAGTACGAGCTTTAAGTATGACCATTCATACTCATCTTACTTCCCAAATTTGTGAAGCTCAACTTGAAGCATTAAAGAAAGACAATCTCAAAGAAGAAGCTTTGAGGAGGATGGAAGAGCAATTTGAAGTTAGACCCGATGGAACCCGGTATTTTTCTAACCGGATTTGGCTACCAAGCTATGGAGATTTAAGAAACTTGGTGATGAACGAATCACACAAGTCAAGATATTCGATACATCCTGGATCAGATAAGATGTATCATGGACTAAAAGAATTATACTGGTGGCCTAACATGAAAGCTGACATAGCCACCTATGTTAGCAAATGTCTAACATGCTCAAAGGTGAAGGCAGAGCATCAAAAGCCATCCGGATTGCTACAACAACCAGAGATTCCCCAGTGGAAGTGGGAATGTATAGCCATGGACTTTATCACAAAGTTACCGAAGACTGCTAATGGTTGTGATACGATATGGGTAATTGTAGACCGACTCACTAAGTCTGCACATTTCTTACCCATAAAAGAGACTGATAAAACGAGCAAGCTGGCTAGATTGTACATAAAGGAAGTAGTATCACGACATGGAATACCTATTTCGATTATTTCTGATAGGGATAGTCATTTTACTTCCAGATTTTGGCGGACTCTACAGAGATCCCTAGGTACACGGTTAGATATGAGCACTGCATACCACCCGCAGACTGATGGTCAAAGTGAAAGGACCATTCAAACTCTTGAAGACATGTTGCGCGCTTGCATAGTTGATTTTGGGAATGGTTGGGAAAAACACTTGCCTTTGTGTGAGTTCTCATACAACAACAGTTACCACACTAGCATCAAGGCTTGCACCATTTGAGGCACTGTATGGGAGAAAATGTCGTTCACCCATCTGTTGGGTTGAATTAGGTGACAAAGTTCCAGTAAAGAAAAACAGTCCAGTTACAGGCCCTGAACTCATTCATGAGACTACTGAGAAGATTGTACAAATACAAAACCGATTAAAAGCAGCACAAGATCGTCAAAAGAACTATGCTGATGTAAGAAGGAAGCCTTTGGAATTTCAAGAAGGAGATAAGGTTATGCTGAAAATATCTCCTTGGAAAGGAGCCATCCGATTTGGAAAACGAGGTAAGTTAAATCCTAGGTTTATTGGACCTTTCGAAATACTAGAAAGAATTGGTCCAGTAGCTTATAGGCTTAGACTACCACAAGAACTTAGCCGTATACACGATGTGTTTCACGTCTCAAACTTGAAAAAGTGTTTGTCTGACGAAACACAAATTATTCCACTGGAAGAACTTCGAATGGATGACAAGCTGCACTTTTGTTGAAGAACCAGTAGAGATTATGGATAGAGACGCCAAACAGTTGAAACAGAGTCGAATTCCTATTGTCAAAGTCCGATGGAATTCAAAGCGAGGTCCTGAATTTACCTGGGAACGTGAGGATCAAATGAAACAAAAGTATCCTCACTTGTTCGAAAAAGCCCTACATTCCGACCACACGCGCTAAATTTCGGGACGAAATTTAAATAACTGGGGGAGAATGTGACAACCGCCAAAATTTCAGGTTGACTATTGACTATTACATGTAATATTTAAATTTTTATAAAATGAATAAACATAGTATGGCATAATAAAACTGAACAAATAATTCTTAAATAAATTATGGACAATTATTGCCAAGCACTCAAATAGATATTTGAGAGTTGTTTATAAATACTTTTTCATACTTATACTATCAATAACTGTATTTATGAATAGTACCGTATCCGTGAATAGTAATCGTATCTAAAAATTGTATTTATGAATAGTGATCGTGAATAGTGACTGTGAATAGTGAACAATGAATAGTACCGTGAATAGTGACTGTGAATAGTAACGGTGAATAGTAAAGGTAAAAAGTAAATTTTAAATAGTAAAGGTAAAAAGTAAATTTTAAATAGTAAAGGTAAAAGTAAATTGTAAATAGTAAAGGTAAAAGTAAATTGTAAATAGTAAAGGTAAAAGTAAATTGTAAATAGTAAAGGTAAAAGTAAATTGTAAATAGTAAAGGAAAAGTAAATTTAAATAGTAAAGGTAAAAGTAAATTGTAAATAGTAAAGGTAAAAGTAAATTGTAAATAGTAAAGGTAAAAGTAAATTGTAAATAGTAAAGGTAAAAGTAAATTTTAAATAGTAAAGGTAAAAGTAAATTTTAAATAGTAAAGGTAAAAAGTAAATTTTAAATAGTAAAGGTAAAAGTAAATTTTAAATAGTAAAGGTAAAAGTAAATTGTAAATAGTAAAGGTAAAAGTAAATTGTAAATAGTAAAGGAAAAGTAAATTTAAATAGTAAAGGTAAAAGTAAATTGTAAATAGTAAAGGTAAAAGTAAATTGTAAATAGTAAAGGTAAAAAGTAAATTGTAAATAGTAAAGGTAAAAAGTAAATTTTAAATAGTAAAGGTAAAAGTAAATTGTAAATAGTAAAGGTAGAAAGTAAATTGTAAAAAGGGTAATAAAATAAAATATAATAACGTACTTTGTTGAATTTGTTTTTCGTTGAACGAAAGCCAACTCGTCTTCTTTGAAATCTACATTTGCTTTATTTTCAAAATTGGATGATAATGTTATTATTAAAATATTCGTTCGTTCGCCTATAAATAGCAGACGATATTAAACTTTAAAACACACACTACTACATAATCTCATCTAACTACTCTCTGGTATAACTATACAAGGCTTATTTCATCTACTTGATTTCTGCTATTATCACTAAGGTGAGTTTCTATAATCCCCTTTTCAACTCTTTTATTTATTTAGGGGCTGAGATACATGCATAAAAACTGTTTGTTATACTTATATGTATATTTACAAAATTATATATATTATATATATTTTGTAACTCCACTTTATTTATTTTACCTTCGGGGTAAAATACATACTCTTTACTGTTATGATGAACACAAGTACTTCAGAAATGTATATATGGTTGATTCTAAGTTGCTCTGTTCGCTCAAAGTCCTCACTATCATGAACGATTAATTATGGAAACATAAACGTGGGTATATTGAATAGTACTATTGGGGTAGGCACCCCCATTCGTGTTGGTCATACCAACTGTATACAGATGCATTATATTTGGAAAGCTTAGGGTACCCTGAACAAGGTACCTACTTCGGAGGCAAACAAACATACACTTGTCTAGTTTCGGTTCATGAGCTTAGAACTTGTTATATACAGTATCTACTCTTATATTCTATTTGATCCATTGTGTGATTAAATAGTTACTTTAAATCTTGTGGTTCATACTCTATATTTTATATACAAAACCTATGATACTCTTTGCTTTAGATTGTATCATAACACTGGATATTGCGGTAAGGCAATGGTCACTCTGGAATGTTGAAAAGTATTTTTTTTTAAAAATCCGGTTTTTAGTTTTACAACCTTGAGATACACCGGCTCACCCATTTGAACAAACTCTAAGAGAGGTATAAGTCGGAGTGCGCTAGCCTCCTAAAAGGGCGGGTTTTTAAATCGTGTTTATCGCATACCTTTGCCCTTGCGCTTCTTTGTGCGTTCATTTGGAGCTACCGAGCTCTCTTGTGTTGTAGACTATACGAAGGAGGTTTGGGTATTACAATTGAAAAACTTATGGAACTCACCAACTTTATGTTGACGTATTTTAGCATGTATTCTCAGGTAACTAGATGATACTCTGTGCATGGGACCACTATCCGCTGCATATTTCATGAAGGACCACGATCTACCCTCAGACTTTAGTAAAGACTCTTCAATTTGCTAAAGACTCTCTATCTACTGTTTAATATTGAATAAATGTTTTCAAGGATAATATCTTTCATAAATTGTAATATAAATTTGTGAACAATGCTTTTATATAAATGTATTTTAAAACGACAATGTTTTGTGTCGTTCAGTATATCTTGTGTTGTGAATCCATGTACGTCATATTCCGTCTAGGGCGGGGTGTGACAAAAGCTATCTTCGTTTGTTGTTACCCAACGAACTTAATGTCTATTTTCGTTTTCTGTTACCTAACGAACTTAAAGTCTATCTTCGTACAATCTTAACTAACGAACTTAAAGAGTAATTTCGTACAGTCTCAACTTATGAAATTATTGATTAAGTTCATCTAAGCCTGCAATTCATTTCTTGTGCTAATTCTATAATTGTTTTTAAATTATGATTTGTTTTGCAGAAATGGCTCTTGCTCCACGTCAGTTCGTTAAGAAGCACAATCTTGCCTTAAATCTTGATCCAGATCAGCATAATTATGAACGTTATCATGAGATGTTTGATTTTATTGCTCGTTCTAGGCTTTCTTTTGCATTCTGTGATTCACCTAGACTGATTAGGCAGTATATTGATGCCTTCTGGAGGACTGCTCATCAGGTCATCGTTAATGGTCGTAGTTTTGTTCGGGCAACTGTCGAAGGAATCACTTTTGATTTTAATGCTGCGATGCTTCGTGAAATTCTGCATTTGGGTGAAGAATCAGACGAAGCATTAGAATTAGCTTATGATTTTGACCTTATTCGTAGATGTTTTCAAAGAATGGGATATGTTGGTCAAATAAAGCTTCCTTTTGACAAAAGTGGATTTCAAGGACGTTGGAGATATCTTGCTTACGCTTTGTTGGTAAGTCTGAGCAATCGTAAGGCTGGATTTGATCAGCTTTCTGCTCAGATTTCATCGCAGATGGTTGCCTTGGTCTATAATCGACCTTATCCTTTTTCGACATACTTCTATCAAGAGTTTATTGGTCAAATCAATGCCAAAGCGAAAAATAGGTTTCTATTATATCCTCGCTTTGTTATGGCAATCGTTAGACATTTTTGTCCGGATTTGGTATTTGATCAAGGTCCTCGCTATGCACCACATGCTTGGCCTTTACGTCTATTTGCTGATCTAGAAGCCAACACTAGAAATGTGGCTGGTCTTAATGATCCACCACTGCTGGTCATTTAATTAATCCAAACTATCGATCTCGTTTTGAGGATGATATGTTAGTGGATGATGAAGACAATTCTGATCATGAGGATGAAGAGAGTTCAGATGATAGTTCTGATGGTGATTCTGATGACTCTAATAATGGGAATGATGGCGGTGATGATGTAGTTGAAGCAGACACAGATGAATATGATAGTGTCGCTGCTGATTCTGGTAATGAGCATCGAACTAAGATGGCTCATGATGTCCCTGCTGCTTCAGGAAGTGATCATTCATATCACTTTTCTCGAGAAGATGTATCTTGTGCTTTACGCCGAGAGCGTCGGAGTAAGGCATGTCATTCTTCGCCTGTTCTTTCTGATATGGATCAATCCGTTCATGATGAACATGATTCTCAAGTTAATCAGGATGATGGTGCTGAACAAGAAGCTGTACTTGATTATCATGAAGAATTGGAACATAGAGATATGGCATCAAGTCCAATTCATGAAGATACAAGCACTGTTGGACCTACGAGGACACTGGATGCTCCTCTTACTTATCGCAGAGCTAAGCGTGCACGAATTACTGAGGCTACTTCAGTATCTACACCTGCTGCTGCTATTCCTGCTGTCTCTACAGCACCGTTTGATACTGTTGCCGGTAGTGTAACGTTGCGTCCATTGTTGCCTCCTGCCATACCAATTTTGCCCAGATTGCCTACTTTTCCTCCTATTCCTTCAGATTACTCCCTAGTTAGGCGTATCGATGTTCTTCAGGCTCGTGTTGATACATTAGAGTCTGATCTTATGAATGTTCGAGGTACTTTGACCTTTTTAATAAACTGGGTCAAGAATCAAGGGGGAGATGTTCCTGAAGAAGTTTGCAGATTATCAGCAGTTCAGCCAAGACGTCAGAATGAAGATGATGATGCTGATAATGCTGGTAATAGGAGTGATTTCTCGCCCAGTTTCTGACAAAGGAAAAGGTGTTGAGACTCAGGGGGAGACATGAAGAGATATTACCCAGACTGGTACTTCTGGTGCGGGTGGATCAAGTGCTCCTCGAGAGGCTGAAGTTATTGAAGCACTTGACTCAGGTAATTCTTCGAAATCGATTGATTATTTAAGTAATGATCAAGTTGAAGCTGAAACTGAACGATTAAAGCGTGAAGTTAAGGCAAAATTTGGACATGACTATAATACCGAAGAAAATGCCTTTCATTCTGTATTTGATAACTTATTAGATAAACAGCAAGAAGCAGAAACTGAAAGAGAAAAAGAATTACAGATTCAAAGGCAAACAGCCTTGGAATCTGATTCTGATTCTGATTCAACTTATGATTTTGATAAAGATTGATAAAGTGTAAATTAGGTTGCATGTAATAAGTTTACGACATGTGAATGTAATCTATCTTATTTCAATGCAATTATATTTCATCTTTATTATTATTATCATGATTATTCATTTTATTTTGGTGTTCATTTTGTGTAATCTTAATAGATGATACAGATGATGCATAATTATTCTTTGATGGTGATGAACTTGAGGAGGGTGAGTTTGTTCCTGAACCAGATATAAACATATTCAAGAAGCCTTATGGGTTTGATGATGTTTGGGACTCAACTTCTGAAGATCCATCTTTAGAAGAAAGAAAAGAGTTAGAGATTAAGAGGAAAGAAGTTAAGGAAAGAATGCTTCAAGCTTCAATTAGTAGCTCTGCTAAAGTTTTAAACTTTGTGGTATATGCTAAGATTGATGATGCATTGATTCCTTTCCACTGGGAAATCAACTTGACAAGACCTTTTGATCCAAATGATTATCCTGTACCTCTCAGAGAAGATGATCCACTACATGAGATTGATCGACTTGTGCCTGGGCAAAGAATTAATGAATATATAGTCACATGGGATACTATGAAACCCATCATGTATTGGACTCACATCTCAGATAAAGATGCTGTAAAATATAAGACAATAATCTGGAGTTGGTTCTATGATGAAGAACTGAAGTTGTTCGTTCTTAAAAGACCAGAAGGTTGTCAGTATCTAGCATGGCGTGAGAGACATTTCAGAAGTTTGTGTGAAGAAGACTTACATGAACTCGGAAATAACAGGATTATCAATCCAAGTGGTTATGGTCTTGCTGATGTGGTTGGTAAGAATCTTTATGAAGATTTCAAGTTGAGATCGAATATGAAAGACTCTGAGAAACCAAAGTTTCATATTGAACCAAGACGAAAGAAGAAGGTGGTTAAGCCAGATAAAAGTGTTGAGTATATTCAACGTGATATCAAGTGTATGATCAAAGTCCCTGCCAAGAAGTGGGCACAAGGTGTCTTGGATAAGATGGACAATTGGGAGATTGATCGGAATTCTGGTGAAGCCAAGATGTATGCGGACTCGAAGAAGAAGATGTTGTTAAGAAGGATGTATGATCCAATGCAGTTGGTTAACTTCTCAAGAAATGATCAGAGAAAATTATACGATACTGAATGTTCATTTTTACCATTTTGGAAGAATGAAGAAGATCGATATCGTAAGATTCTTCAAGTCTGTTTACACAAAAATATCCATGCAAATAGCAAACGATTGTTATTTGATGGATGATGAAGACTTTTTGAAGACTGAAGAAATCGAAGATGCTGCTGTCAAGGGGGAGTTTGTTGATGCATGTTGTTGTGACAACAGCAACTTAGATTTGATTAGTCTTTTAGATTAAGACATTATGTTATTTTATGTCTTATTCATTTATGTGTAATTGATAGATTATGGACTTCGTGTTTTGGTAATGATCGATTACATGTTTTGGTGTTATATATATGTTTTTATATGATGTTTGTTATGTATGTTATACAAGTACAAACATAATATATGTTAAGTTTCTTGTACATGAAGTACTTGGAAAATAACTAAGCATAGATGTTGATGGTATTTAGTACTAACGAAGATAACCTTCGTTAGGAACTAACGAAGATAATCTTCGTTATATGGGCTGGGCTGCTAAGTTCGTAAGAACAAAGCCCAGCAGGCCCAATATCGATCAGAAACATATATAAATGAATGGAAACCCTAAATTGAGGTTGTTCCGTTCATCTCTCACACACCTAAGGCGACTAAGTTCGTTTCTAGCTTATAGAAAACGAAGATAGATCTCATACGGCTGGTTATTTAGATATAATTGGCAATATATTTGATAACTAATCAAACTAGTTATCTCATGAGGATTCCGCACTCACGACATAACAATAGACGATCTCGAGAGCGATCTGCAGCTATCGAGGGATTCACACATTATCTTGACCATCATCCCCGTCATCATCTCCATCATCATCCCCGTTACCTCCTTCTCCTTGGTTGACATCTCCTCCTATGTCATCGGCAACGTTTTCTTGGTTATCAATAACCATATCGTCGACGTGCGCTGCACCCAAACCCCTATCATCAACATCCATGTTGACTTCTTGGTTTTGTGCAGGATTAAGTTCAGCAACGATCTCAGGATTTGGTTGAACATCCTCTTCCTGGATCAACAACACTTGAGGAGCCTCTGCTGCAGCTGGAGGTGGTTGTTCTGGTTGTTGTTGTTGTTGTTGTTGTTGTTGTTGTTGTGGTTGTATCACCGGTGCAACAGGAGGTTGTGGAGGGACTGGTTGTGGAGCAGCAACAACATCACCTTCAACATCAGAATCCTCATGCGCAAATCCATTATGTTCTGGAGCAACATAAGCGGAATTAACAAGCGCACCAAAAAAGTTACTGTCCCTCGGTCGAGCCTTTGGAGCCAGATTTCCACGGTATCGATAACTATCGTTAAAGATACGATTAGGCATCATCGTCACCAATTCAGTAGGACCCTCCGGAACAAGATTGGGTAGTCGAGCATTAATGATCAGCATCACGAACCTCGGATACATCAAAAACCTCTCATCATCCCTTGCCCTTATTTGCCTACACATCTCATTAAAGATATAACGAGAGAAGCTATAAGGCTTGTTCAACACCAAAGAAATCACTTGTGATTGGGTTTCGACATTCAATGAATCGTAACCCGACTTCTTATTGCTCAAAGCAACAAGAATCACATGTGAAAAGAATTTCCATCTGCCCATCAAACAATTCTTCTGGAATGTGTTTCGATTTGCAGGACCAACATACCCCATTCTTCTGAATGCTCCCAGTCTGAGTGCTTGGGGATATGTGGTTGGACCATTCACTCCTCCCTCTTGGTCTTCAGTTCCCAAGTTAAGAATACCAATCAAGTCAGAGGCAGTGAACTGGAAGGTCTGATTGTTCACCTTTGCTTCAATACTTGGGACAACACCGGGTAACAATCTTGCAGATGCCCAGAATTGACTTAAGAAAGTCAGATAGATAACTGGGTCAGTAGTGAGCACATGTCTGATCCTTGATTGCTGCAGAAACTCAAGAATCCTGACAAATCTCCCAGCATTGGCTTGATTCACATCCAGATCAATCAAGTAGTTATGATTCTTGTGAAAGTGTCTCTCAGCCATCTGCACAATGATACAGACAACAACCAAACAAACGATTAGCAACAACAATTAAAGTCGAACTTTAAAGCTCTTAACATTTTCTAAACCCCTGAAACTCATAGTTTCATCGGTTCTGAGAATGTTATCAACTTTAACAATCGACAAACAAGTTGAACGATAAAATTCTTAACATTTTCAATGATATAGAAACCATTTGTTTCTTAATCAACCAAAATGTCACCAATTTTATCGAGTCAACAAGTCGATATTAAAACATTTAATGTTTTCCAAGATCGCAAAACCGTTTGTTTCATAACCTTCCAAAACATTTAGTTTTAATAAACGACACTTTGAACTTTACTAAATTTAACGAAAACCATTTGTTTTTCTTAAATTTTTAAAGTTCAATATTATAAGGCAATTTGCATTTTCTAATTTGACTTATTTGAAGATTTTCCCATTTTGAAAATTTTCCGAAGTCCTAGAACGAGCAAATTCCTTATACACACACATATGGTGACAATACACACATATGGTGTCGGGTTTGACTAGATAATACGTGTTTTGTTTCATATTTTACTTATTTAAATTTTTTTCCTAAATTTAAAAATTTTACAAGTCATGAAACACGCATATGAAGTAACAACACGCAAATGGTGACTAAACACGCATATGGTGCATTTTACTTAGAAACACGCATATTAGTCAAATGCGTCTTTGACTTTGATGATGTCACCAAAAACACGCAAAATCTGGACGGTTTGAATTTCTGGGTTCATAAGAACACGCATGTGGCTCAAGAACACGCATATGCAGTGTCACCCAATTAAAACCTAGCCCAGATGATTTGAACACCAAAAACTCTTAAATAGGTACAAATAACTTCATATATGTCCGATTTATCAATTTTTGGATTCCATTTCTCCATCCAAAACGTGTTTATAGTCCCATTTAGCAATTTTATAACCGAAAATAAAATTCTAAATATTTGGCCATTTAAACACTATATATGGATCTAGAAATCTTGTTAATCATATACCTTTGTTCAATAAGTATTAAATGATAGTGTTTCTTGTGTCAAAAACACGTATGGATCAAGTAGTGTGAATCGAAAAAGGGTGAACAGTGCTCGGACAGGGAACACGCAAATATGGAGGGTTTTATGAAGAACACGCAAATGACTTAAACTTTTGTCATTAAATGCGTGTTATCTTCTTTTTATACCCACCAGAACACGCAAAACCCTAGTCTAACACAGGAACACGCATATGTGGCCCAATTGGCATAACACGCATATGAGGCCCGTTAGTGTAACACGCAAATGTTAGCCCAATTCACTAAACACGCAAATGGAGCCCATTTGGCAGAACACGCGTATTAAGTTCATTAGAAAAACACGCATATTACACTTCCCTAAATTTCGATTCATGTGAACCTTGACTTTCCAAAATGTAACACCCCAAGCCGAGGCTCGGAATATCACGGAAAACACATAGCACCAGGTGGAATTACAATAGAACAAACTAAATGCAATTAAAGATTCGGTGAATCCAAAACATAACAAAGCAAGTAACAAAATACAACAGGAGCAAATAGCCATCAAAGTTAACATAATAACATCCAAAGATGGCAAACGATCCTAAGTATAATGCAAGAGGCAGGCCAATGAATCCTTGATCCATGAGGTCCATTCCGGGGTGGGGGGAGGGGTTGGGGGGGGGGGGGGGGGGGGGGGGGGGGGGGGGGGGGGGGGGGGGGGGGGGGGGGGGGGGGGGGGGGGGGGGGGGGGGGGGGGGGGGGGGGGGGGGGGGGGGGGGGGGGGGGGGGGGGGGGGGGGGGGGGGGGGGGGGGGGGGGGGGGGGGGGGGGGGGGGGGGGGGGGGGGGGGGGGGGGGGGGGGGGGGGGGGGGGGGGGGGGGGGGGGGGGGGGGGGGGGGGGGGGGGGGGGGGGGGGGGGGGGGGGGGGGGGGGGGGGGGGGGGGGGGGGGGGGGGGGGGGGGGGGGGGGGGGGGGGGGGGGGGGGGGGGGGGGGGGGGGGGGGGGGGGGGGGGGGGGGGGGGGGGGGGGGGGGGGGGGGGGGGGGGGGGGGGGGGGGGGGGGGGGGGGGGGGGGGGGGGGGGGGGGGGGGGGGGGGGGGGGGGGGGGGGGGGGGGGGGGGGGGGGGGGGGGGGGGGGGGGGGGGGGGGGGGGGGGGGGGGGGGGGGGGGGGGGGGGGGGGGGGGGGGGGGGGGGGGGGGGGGGGGGGGGGGGGGGGGGGGGGGGGGGGGGGGGGGGGGGGGGGGGGGGGGGGGGGGGGGGGGGGGGGGGGGGGGGGGGGGGGGGGGGGGGGGGGGGGGGGGGGGGGGGGGGGGGGGGGGGGGGGGGGGGGGGGGGGGGGGGGGGGGGGGGGGGGGGGGGGGGGGGGGGGGGGGGGGGGGGGGGGGGGGGGGGGGGGGGGGGGGGGGGGGGGGGGGGGGGGGGGGGGGGGGGGGGGGGGGGGGGGGGGGGGGGGGGGGGGGGGGGGGGGGGGGGGGGGGGGGGGGGGGGGGGGGGGGGGGGGGGGGGGGGGGGGGGGGGGGGGGGGGGGGGGGGGGGGGGGGGGGGGGGGGGGGGGGGGGGGGGGGGGGGGGGGGGGGGGGGGGGGGGGGGGGGGGGGGGGGGGGGGGGGGGGGGGGGGGGGGGGGGGGGGGGGGGGGGGGGGGGGGGGGGGGGGGGGGGGGGGGGGGGGGGGGGGGGGGGGGGGGGGGGGGGGGGGGGGGGGGGGGGGGGGGGGGGGGGGGGGGGGGGGGGGGGGGGGGGGGGGGGGGGGGGGGGGGGGGGGGGGGGGGGGGGGGGGGGGGGGGGGGGGGGGGGGGGGGGGGGGGGGGGGGGGGGGGGGGGGGGGGGGGGGGGGGGGGGGGGGGGGGGGGGGGGGGGGGGGGGGGGGGGGGGGGGGGGGGGGGGGGGGGGGGGGGGGGGGGGGGGGGGGGGGGGGGGGGGGGGGGGGGGGGGGGGGGGGGGGGGGGGGGGGGGGGGGGGGGGGGGGGGGGGGGGGGGGGGGGGGGGGGGGGGGGGGGGGGGGGGGGGGGGGGGGGGGGGGGGGGGGGGGGGGGGGGGGGGGGGGGGGGGGGGGGGGGGGGGGGGGGGGGGGGGGGGGGGGGGGGGGGGGGGGGGGGGGGGGGGGGGGGGGGGGGGGGGGGGGGGGGGGGGGGGGGGGGGGGGGGGGGGGGGGGGGGGGGGGGGGGGGGGGGGGGGGGGGGGGGGGGGGGGGGGGGGGGGGGGGGGGGGGGGGGGGGGGGGGGGGGGGGGGGGGGGGGGGGGGGGGGGGGGGGGGGGGGGGGGGGGGGGGGGGGGGGGGGGGGGGGGGGGGGGGGGGGGGGGGGGGGGGGGGGGGGGGGGGGGGGGGGGGGGGGGGGGGGGGGGGGGGGGGGGGGGGGGGGGGGGGGGGGGGGGGGGGGGGGGGGGGGGGGGGGGGGGGGGGGGGGGGGGGGGGGGGGGGGGGGGGGGGGGGGGGGGGGGGGGGGGGGGGGGGGGGGGGGGGGGGGGGGGGGGGGGGGGGGGGGGGGGGGGGGGGGGGGGGGGGGGGGGGGGGGGGGGGGGGGGGGGGGGGGGGGGGGGGGGGGGAAGGCATAACCGACTTCCATGTATGTACGTCTATCCTAATATATATATATGTAATAATTAACGGAGACATAACCCAAATCAATCAAACGAAACGAACTGTCACATCAATCCAATAATCAAGCCAACCAATCAATAAATCAATCAACAATGTAAGTAAACACACCAGTTTTACACTTTTCAGCCCGAATCTCAAGCGAGTAGGGAGATACGAAACTCACCTCGATGATTTATGAAAAGTTAAGTCGATATAAAGTCGAGTTAAGGAAGTACAATGTTCTTCGTGCGTCCAATACCTAAATATCGATCATTCATTCACATCAACATACATAAACACATATACGCAACTATTGAAAACACGGCAAAACCCTAATTATTAAATAAATGCGGGTACTTAGATTTCATGTGATCCTCTCGCTCCCAAGTGTACTCGGCTCCACGTCTAGCATTCCATCTTACCTTCACAATGGTGTAGCGCTTCTTCTTGAGTTTCCTTTCTTGACGGTCCAAGATCTCTACCGGCTCTTCAACAAAGTTCAAATTCGAATCAACCCTAATTTCGTCCATAGGCACATGATGTGTAGGATCCGCCAAACACTTGCGCAAATTACAAATATGAAACACATCATGCACACCGTTAAGCTCTTGAGGCAATTCTAGCCGATAAGCAACTTTCCCAACCCGTTCGAGAATCTTGAAAGGACCAATATACCTTGGTGCAAGTTTTCCCCGCTTCACAAAACGTACAACACCCTTCCAAGGCGATACCTTCAAAAGTACATAATCACAAATGGGCCCAATTATTTCATTCAACAAGTTTGTTAGTCAAATTACACAAAAGTCAACGGGTCAAAATTCACGGATGTTACATTATTCCCCCGTTGAAAGAATTTCGTCCCGAAATTCAACAAAACCCTAATTATTAAATAAATGCGGGTACTTAGATTTCATGTGATCCTCTCGCTCCCAAGTGTACTCGGCTCCACGTCTAGCATTCCATCTTACCTTCACAATGGTGTAGCGCTTCTTCTTGAGTTTCCTTTCTTGACGGTCCAAGATCTCTACCGGCTCTTCAACAAAGTTCAAATTCGAATCAACCCTAATTTCGTCCATAGGCACATGATGTGTAGGATCCGCCAAACACTTGCGCAAATTACAAATATGAAACACATCATGCACACCGTTAAGCTCTTGAGGCAATTCTAGCCGATAAGCAACTTTCCCAACCCGTTCGAGAATCTTGAAAGGACCAATATACCTTGGTGCAAGTTTTCCCCGCTTCACAAAACGTACAACACCCTTCCAAGGCGATACCTTCAAAAGTACATAATCACAAATGGGCCCAATTATTTCATTCAACAAGTTTGTTAGTCAAATTACACAAAAGTCAACGGGTCAAAATTCACGGATGTTACATTATTCCCCCGTTGAAAGAATTTCGTCCCGAAATTCAACAAAACCCTAATTATTAAATAAATGCGGGTACTTAGATTTCATGTGATCCTCTCGCTCCCAAGTGTACTCGGCTCCACGTCTAGCATTCCATCTTACCTTCACAATGGTGTAGCGCTTCTTCTTGAGTTTCCTTTCTTGACGGTCCAAGATCTCTACCGGCTCTTCAACAAAGTTCAAATTCGAATCAACCCTAATTTCGTCCATAGGCACATGATGTGTAGGATCCGCCAAACACTTGCGCAAATTACAAATATGAAACACATCATGCACACCGTTAAGCTCTTGAGGCAATTCTAGCCGATAAGCAACTTTCCCAACCCGTTCGAGAATCTT
Organism: Erigeron breviscapus; assembly: GCA_034093135.1. NCBI lineage: Eukaryota > Viridiplantae > Streptophyta > Magnoliopsida > Asterales > Asteraceae > Erigeron > Erigeron breviscapus. Next base: position 288,407,952 of record CM067167.1, read on the forward strand.
GAAAGGACCAATATACCTTGGTGCAAGTTTTCCCCGCTTCACAAAACGTACAACACCCTTCCAAGGCGATACCTTCAAAAGTACATAATCACCAACTTCAAACTCCAACGATCTTCGCCTCACATCGGCATACTTCTTTTGACGTTCACGGGCCAACTGCAACTTCTCCTTAATTTGAGATATTACCTTAGTCGTTTCAATCACAATTTCTGGCCCGATGAGTTGACTCTCCCCAATTTCCGCCCAAGCTAGAGGAGAACGACATACCCTACCATACAATGCTTTAAAGGGTGCCATCTGAATAGTAGCATGATAGCTATTGTTATATGAAAACTCAACTAGCGGCAAATGGTCTTCCCAACTTCCACCGAAATCAATTGCACACGCCCTCAACATGTCTTCAAGTGTTTGAATGGTTCTCTCGGTTTGCCCATCCGTTTGAGGGTGAAACGCCGTGCTCATGTCAAGTCGAGTACCCATGGCTTTTTGAAAGGCTTTCCAAAAATTCGATTTGAAACGGGCATCTCTATCAGAAATGATAGAAATCGGCACTCCATGCTTAGATATTACTTCCTTGATGTACAAACGAGCCAAAGTGTCAAATTTATCGGTTTCACGAATGGCTAAAAAGTGAGCCGATTTCGTTAACCGATCTACTATCACCCAAATCGTGTCACGGCCGCTTCTTGTCTTCGGTAGTTTAGTAATGAAGTCCATTGAAATATGCTCCCACTTCCAATCGGGCATCACCGGTTGTACCAACAACCCGGGTGGCTTCTTGTGATCGGCCTTGACTTGTAAGCAAGTAAGACACTCACTCACATACTTAGCCACATCACGCTTCATGCCCGGCCACCAATACAAGTCTTTCAAATCAAAGTACATCTTATCCGACCCGGGATGGACCGAATAAGGCGATTGATGAGCTTCATTCATAATAAGCGCTCTTAAGTTACCGAAGATAGGAATCCAAAGTCTTTCAACCATGTATAGTCCATTATCATTCTTTCGGTCAAATAGTTGTTCCATACCGTCTAGGCTTTCGTCTCCAAAGTTTTCTGGTAGGGTGGCTTGAACTTGGGCTTCAATGATCCGATCACGAATATTTGGCCCTACCGTGAGGCTCATAGCTCTAGCCCGTCTTGGCTTCACTCTCTCCTTTCGGCTCAAATAGTTGTTCCATACCGTCTAGGCTTTCGTCTCCAAAGTTTTCTGGTAGGGTGGCTTGAACTTGGGCTTCAATGATCCGATCACGAATATTTGGCCCTACCGTGAGGCTCATAGCTCTAGCCCGTCTTGGCTTCACTCTCTCCTTTTGGCTCAAGGCATCGGCTACTACATTTGCCTTGCCCGGGTGATAACGGATGTCACAATCATAATCACTAAATAGTTCTCTAACCCTAATTTCGTCCATAGGCACATGATGTGTAGGATCCGCCAAACACTTGCGCAAATTACAAATATGAAACACATCATGCACACCGTTAAGCTCTTGAGGCAATTCTAGCCGATAAGCAACTTTCCCAACCCGTTCGAGAATCTTGAAAGGACCAATATACCTTGGTGCAAGTTTTCCCCGCTTCACAAAACGTACAACACCCTTCCAAGGCGATACCTTCAAAAGTACATAATCACCAACTTCAAACTCCAACGATCTTCGCCTCACATCGGCATACTTCTTTTGACGTTCACGGGCCAACTGCAACTTCTCCTTAATTTGAGATATTACCTTAGTCGTTTCAATCACAATTTCTGGCCCGATGAGTTGACTCTCCCCAATTTCCGCCCAAGCTAGAGGAGAACGACATACCCTACCATACAATGCTTTAAAGGGTGCCATCTGAATAGTAGCATGATAGCTATTGTTATATGAAAACTCAACTAGCGGCAAATGGTCTTCCCAACTTCCACCGAAATCAATTGCACACGCCCTCAACATGTCTTCAAGTGTTTGAATGGTTCTCTCGGTTTGCCCATCCGTTTGAGGGTGAAACGCCGTGCTCATGTCAAGTCGAGTACCCATGGCTTTTTGAAAGGCTTTCCAAAAATTCGATTTGAAACGGGCATCTCTATCAGAAATGATAGAAATCGGCACTCCATGCTTAGATATTACTTCCTTGATGTACAAACGAGCCAAAGTGTCAAATTTATCGGTTTCACGAATGGCTAAAAAGTGAGCCGATTTCGTTAACCGATCTACTATCACCCAAATCGTGTCACGGCCGCTTCTTGTCTTCGGTAGTTTAGTAATGAAGTCCATTGAAATATGCTCCCACTTCCAATCGGGCATCACCGGTTGTACCAACAACCCGGGTGGCTTCTTGTGATCGGCCTTGACTTGTAAGCAAGTAAGACACTCACTCACATACTTAGCCACATCACGCTTCATGCCCGGCCACCAATACAAGTCTTTCAAATCAAAGTACATCTTATCCGACCCGGGATGGACCGAATAAGGCGATTGATGAGCTTCATTCATAATAAGCGCTCTTAAGTTACCGAAGATAGGAATCCAAAGTCTTTCAACCATGTATAGTCCATTATCATTCTTTCGGTCAAATAGTTGTTCCATACCGTCTAGGCTTTCGTCTCCAAAGTTTTCTGGTAGGGTGGCTTGAACTTGGGCTTCAATGATCCGATCACGAATATTTGGCCCTACCGTGAGGCTCATAGCTCTAGCCCGTCTTGGCTTCACTCTCTCCTTTCGGCTCAAGGCATCGGCTACTACATTTGCCTTGCCCGGGTGATAACGGATGTCACAATCATAATCACTAAATAGTTCTAACCAACGCCTTTGCCTCATATTCAATTCACTTTGGTTAAAGATGTGTTGGAGACTCTTGTGATCGGTATAAATCACACATTTGGTGCCATAGAGATAATGCCTCCAACACTTCAAAGCAAACACAACCGCTCCCAATTCCAAATCATGTGTCGGGTAGTTCTTCTCATGCACCTTCAATTGACGAGAGGCATAAGCAATGACTTTACCCCTTTGCATAAGAACACAACCCAACCCTTGCCCCGAAGCATCACAATAAACAACAAAATCTTCGATCCCATCCGGTAGTGTCAAAATAGGAGCATCACATAACATATCCTTAAGTGTTTGGAAGGCGTTCTCTTGTCTTTCGCTCCATTCAAAATTTCTCTCTTTTTGAGTCAATAGAGTGAGTGGTTGTGCAATACGGGAGAAATTTTCAATAAATCTTCTATAGTAACCCGCCAATCCAAGGAATTGACGGATCTCGGATGGCGTTTCGGGTCTTCTCCAATTCTTGACCGCTTCAATCTTGTTTGGATCCACATGAATACCATCCTTGCTCACTACGTGACCAAGGAAGTGGACCTCTTCCAACCAAAACTCACACTTGGAAAATTTTGCGTACAATTTCTCCTTCCTTAGTAATTCAAGCACTTCACGCAAGTGCTCAACATGCTCCTCCTTCGTCTTCGAGTATACAAGTATGTCATCAATGAATACAATGACAGACTTGTCCAAGTATGGTTGACACACCCGGTTCATCAAGTCCATGAACACCGCCGGTGCATTAGTCAACCCAAAAGGCATTACGGTGAATTCAAAATGACCATACCTTGTGCGAAAAGCCGTTTTGGGGATGTCATCTTCATGTACCCGGAGTTGATGATAACCCGAGCGAAGATCGATTTTTGAGAAGTGCTTAGCTCCTTGAAGTTGATCAAACAAGTCATCAATTCTTGGGAGAGGATACCGGTTCTTCACTGTGAGCTTGTTTAATTCTCGGTAGTCGATACACATTCTGAAGGACCCATCTTTCTTCTTGACGAAGAGAACAGGAGCACCCCAAGGAGATTGACTAGGGCGAATGAAACCCTTCTCTTGGAGTTCCTTGAGTTGAGTTTGTAGCTCTTGCATTTCGGTTAGAGCTAGTCTATAAGGAGCTTTTGCTACGGGCGCGGCTTCGGGAATAAGATTAATACGAAAATCAAGTTCACGGGTCGGAGGTAACCCCGGTAAGTCATCCGGAAAAACATCGGGAAAATCACAAACGATAGGGACGGTCTTCAATTCTACCTTTGAGATGGTAGCACTAAAGACTTTAGAAGTCGAGGAATCGGAGGTTTCACCTTGAACCCTAAGAATTTTACCGTTAGCCAAAGGTATCTTAACAACCCTCTCGCCACAATCAATGGTTGCATTCACCGCCGTCAACCAATCCATACCCACTATAATATCAAAACTACCAATGTCAAGAGGCATAAGGTCAATGAAGAAGTCGACATCTTCTAAAGTCAAGACACATTCCCGAAGTATTTGACTAATTCTAGTTAGTGACCCATTTACCATTTCAATGTCAAGCACATAGTTTAGAGCACATGGATGCACATCAATCAAAGGAACAAAGTTAGAAGACACGAGGCTATAATCGGCCCCGGAATCAAATAGGACGGTTGCATAGAGACCATTAAGGAGAAAAGTACCTGCTACTACGTTGGGGTCATTGCGAGCTTCATTTACATTGGCCGCAAAGGCTCGGCCGCGTGGTTGCACTTGGTGGCCTTGTTGTCCCCGGTTTTGATTAGGCCCGACCATTTGTAGTTGATTGGGATGAACGGCTACTTGAACTTGTTGTCCCACCCATCGAGGACAATTATTTCGGTAGTGGTCACGACTACCACATTCAAAACATTCGCCTCTTCTTTGGTTACCTTGAGGAGGAACGGCCCGAACAGGAGCCACATTCATTGGGCCCGCTCTTGGAGCTCTACAATCTCTGGAGAGGTGCCCGACTCGGTTACAATTATAGCACGCCTTGCATTGGGCATTGGCGGGGTGATGTTGGTTGCATCTCCCACAGAAAGGATGAGGTCCCGGGAAAGCTTTCCTAGTTGGCTCCACCGCCGCCATTATTCTACCCCTATTTGCATTCTTGGGGTCAAACCTCCCCACTTTCCTTACTCCGCTCGACTCTCCCACTTCTTTCCTCTTGCTAGATGAGGATTTACTCAAAACGCCACACCTCAATAAATCTTCCGTCACACTCCCGGCTTGGTTGACCGCATTAGCCAAAGAAGTAGGCATGTTGGAGTTTACATAAGATCGGACTTGAGGATTCAAGCCCAATACAAACTTCTGGATGGCCTGTGACTCGGTACCCACCAAGTGAGGAATGAGGGTGGACAACTCTTGAAATCGTCTCACATAGCCCTTGTAGTCGGCTCCCTCCATGTTGAGATTAGCAAACTCGATAGTCAAGTTTTGTAGTTCATAGGGAGGACAAAACTTTGCTTTTACTTTGTTCTTGAAGTCGATCCACTCCAAGTTATGAGTCCGTCCCAAGGTTATTTCTTGGTTCCACCAACTCAAGGCGTCATGCCTAAACATGCCGGATGCATAGGAAATCCGGTCATCATAGGTGCAATGACTCCTTTCAATCACCGCCTCTATCGCTTCAAACCACCTTATACATTCCGTGGGACCCCCTTTCCCATCGAACTCCGGTGCCCCACAACTTTTAAAATCTTTAAATATGCACCCTTGACGGTATCCCCCATATTGATTATTCATGGGCATTCCGACATTAACACCCACTGGTCCCTCTTCTTCATTTTCTACATCATGGGGTTGAGCATTTTCATTATCTACGTTTTCTGGGGCTTCATTGTTTTGAGCCACATTATTTTGCCCAAGACTTGCCGTGACTTGAGCAATGATGGTTGGCATGATGCCGGCGACCGTTTGAGCGATTACCTCGGCCAAGTTTGGCTCAGGAGCTCCACCACGACCCCTACCACGGCCCCTACCACGGCCCCTACCACCTTGCACTTCCGGTTGAACTTCCGGTTGCGGTTCTTCCTCTTCAGCCCTATAGTTCGTTCCGGTTCTCCTGGGTCTCGCCATTTCTATAAAACAAGTGACACGTTGACCCGAGAGTTAGTCTCAAATGCTCACATGTTAGCCACACAAGTAGTCAATGCTCTCATACCGATACCACATACTCATTTCATAACATTATGCTAAGGCAAAAGTGTTAGCATCATAAGGGATTTTTACATATCATAACATCAAGTAATCATGCTCATAATATCATGCAATTAAACAACTAACACAAATGATTCAAAGTATAATCCGAATTCGATATGCTCTCTAGTTATTGACCGGGTATGTATACAAGGTGTACCAACGGCTAACCTTCCACCTAATCAACTTCCATTAAGCATATCGGTTCCTTATTATACTTTAAGCCACACGTGCGCAATCCACGATGTCATGAACTTGCTATAATATCGGGTAACCATAAAAGAGTTGATCGGGTTCTTTTAGGGTTGCCACAATATTATACTAAGTTAATGGCATCCCATCATTTTGCCCTAAATCATCACATTAATTCCAACAATTTACAACAACAACCCATATTAACTACAATTCACATTCATCACATTGAATTCAAGCTATCATACAATAGGTCTTAACTACGAACTCACACGGGGATTCACATAATTCACATTGCACACGAATTCCTAACCATGCATGCTATATGAAGAGTTTTAACTTAAGCCGTAGTCTAGGTCAAACCGCCTAATTCTCTACGACCACGCATGGGCCACCATTCTGTAACACCCCAAGCCGAGGCTCGGAATATCACGGAAAACACATAGCACCAGGTGGAATTACAATAGAACAAACTAAATGCAATTAAAGATTCGGTGAATCCAAAACATAACGAAGCAAGTAACAAAATACAACAGGAGCAAATAGCCATCAAAGTTAACATAATAACATCCAAAGATGGCAAACGATCCTAAGTATAATGCAAGAGGCAGGCCAATGAATCCTTGATCCATGAGGTCCATAGTCCGGGTTAAACCGCAAGCGAAGCAACTAAACTCCACGCCCTGGGAGAACCTGATTACCTGAAAAGTGTACTAAGCATAGTCAACACAAGGTTGGTGAGTTCGTAGTAATGGTTCGTAAAGAACCCACGATAATAATCACAATATACGAATAGAGGCTAGGCATGACTTACAGCGAGCCTCTAAGTAACCCAATAAGGTCCAACAACAAGATTACACAAGACAAGTAAATGTGTAATAAGAATGCACAATGATATACGAATCAATGTAAGTGCCAATGCATGAATAAGCCAACATGCCTATCCTATGCGTGAACTCCGTCACCTATGCAACGATACCCTTCTGTCATTACAATGAACAAGGCTGTATCTCAAAATCATCGAGATATATATGTCTATATACTCGGGGTCACGTTCTACATCCAAAATGGGTGCATACATCTATGCACCAGGATGTCGGCAATCCCCTGCCGAGGGCTCATCAACGATGTATGCAATGCTTACAATCAAATGTAAATGCATAAGTCATAAACCAACAATCAATATACGATGTACCTGTGCCATCAATCAATATACGATGAACCTGTGCCAACAATCAATATACGATGAACCTGTGCCAACAATCAATATATGATGAACCTGTGCCAACAATCAATATACGATGAACCTGTGCCAACAATCAATATACGATGAACCTGTGCCAACAATCAATATACGATGAACCTGTGCCAACAATCAATATACGATGAACCTGTGCCAACAATCAATATATGATGAACCTGTGCCAACAATCAATATACGATGAACCTGTGCCAACAATCAATATACGATGAACCTTGCCAACAATCAATATACGATGCACCTGTGCCAACAATCAATATATGATGAACCTGTGCCAACAATCAATATACGATGAACCTGTGCCAACAATCAATATATGATGAACCTGTGCCAACAATCAATATACGATGAACCTGTGCCAACAATCAATAAATCAATCAAACGAAACGAACTGTCACATCAATCCAATAATCAAGTCAACCAATCAATAAATCAATCAACAATGTAAGTAAACACACCAGTTTTACACTTTTCAGCCCGAATCTCAAGCGAGTAGGGAGATACGAAACTCACCTCGATGATTTATGAAAAGTTAAGTCGATATAAAGTCGAGTTAAGGAAGTACAATGTTCTTCGTGCGTCCAATACCTAAATATCGATCATTCATTCACATCAACATACATAAACACATATACGCAACTATTGAAAACACGGCAAAACCCTAATTAGGGTTCCAAAGTGTTTCTCGACGTTAAATGGTTTCTAAGACTCTTAATCAATGTTATATAAGATAAGAAGTGAATTAGATTAAGACTCGGCGCGTAAAATGGTCCAGAAAGTCAAACTAGGTCAAACAAGGGGAATTCCAGAAAACAAAGGCCGTAACTTACGGCCTTCAGGGGCGTAAGTTACGGTGGGCAAAAATACAACGGGCGTAGCTTACGGCCCAAATGGGCGTAAGCTACGGCCCTCTAGAAAGTTCACTTTTGGCGTAAAGGTTGGCGTAAACAGTTAGATTTTGGCGTAAGGTCAAAATTGAAGATAGGGATAGGCGTAAGCTACGGCCCTCACTGGCGTAACCTACGCCCAAGCAAAATAGCCCTGGCGTAACCTACGGCCCTAAGGGGCGTAGGTTACGCCCCATACTGGGCAGCAACACCACCAGCAAGTGCAGAAAATAAGAACCCAAACCCCCAATTTCGACCCAAACCATACCAAAACGATTTGTAAAGACTTTTAACCCATTTTGAAGTATAATCAAACATCATTAACCATAAATACACATAACCCAACCCACAAATTTGACCAAAACATCATAATCACTCACAATTCATTCAAACCCTAGCCCTAACCCTAATTTCCATTTTTACCATTTACAAGTCTTGGAATCACATCAAAACGACTAGAAACATAAAAACAAGCATAAATGGAAGTAAGAGAGTTGAATTAGACTTACACAAACTTCTCCTTGAGCTAGAACCCAATTTAGGTCAAAATGGGCAAAGCTTGAACTAGAAACTTCAAGTTATGATTAAATGAAGATTATGAGGCAACAATGATGATGATTCTTGCACTATGGTAGCTCCAAAACACTAATTTGATGCAATGAGGGTGAAGAAATGAATTGAGATGGTTCCTTGCCTTTTTACTTAGAGAGAAAGAGAGGAAAGATAGATAGATAAGAAAATGAGAGGGGGAAAAGAGATAAGGGGGGGGGGGGGGGGGTGGGGGGGGGGGGGGGGGGGGGGGGGGGGGGGGGGGGGGGGGGGGGGGGGGGGGGGGGGGGGGGGGGGGGGGGGGGGGGGGGGGGGGGGGGGGGGGGGGGGGGGGGGGGGGGGGGGGGGGGGGGGGGGGGGGGGGGGGGGGGGGGGGGGGGGGGGGGGGGGGGGGGGGGGGGGGGGGGGGGGGGGGGGGGGGGGGGGGGGGGGGGGGGGGGGGGGGGGGGGGGGGGGGGGGGGGGGGGGGGGGGGGGGGGGGGGGGGGGGGGGGGGGGGGGGGGGGGGGGGGGGGGGGGGGGGGGGGGGGGGGGGGGGGGGGGGGGGGGGGGGGGGGGGGGGGGGGGGGGGGGGGGGGGGGGGGGGGGGGGGGGGGGGGGGGGGGGGGGGGGGGGGGGGGGGGGGGGGGGGGGGGGGGGGGGGGGGGGGGGGGGGGGGGGGGGGGGGGGGGGGGGGGGGGGGGGGGGGGGGGGGGGGGGGGGGGGGGGGGGGGGGGGGGGGGGGGGGGGGGGGGGGGGGGGGGGGGGGGGGGGGGGGGGGGGGGGGGGGGGGGGGGGGGGGGGGGGGGGGGGGGGGGGGGGGGGGGGGGGGGGGGGGGGGGGGGGGGGGGGGGGGGGGGGGGGGGGGGGGGGGGGGGGGGGGGGGGGGGGGGGGGGGGGGGGGGGGGGGGGGGGGGGGGGGGGGGGGGGGGGGGGGGGGGGGGGGGGGGGGGGGGGGGGGGGGGGGGGGGGGGGGGGGGGGGGGGGGGGGGGGGGGGGGGGGGGGGGGGGGGGGGGGGGGGGGGGGGGGGGGGGGGGGGGGGGGGGGGGGGGGGGGGGGGGGGGGGGGGGGGGGGGGGGGGGGGGGGGGGGGGGGGGGGGGGGGGGGGGGGGGGGGGGGGGGGGGGGGGGGGGGGGGGGGGGGGGGGGGGGGGGGGGGGGGGGGGGGGGGGGGGGGGGGGGGGGGGGGGGGGGGGGGGGGGGGGGGGGGGGGGGGGGGGGGGGGGGGGGGGGGGGGGGGGGGGGGGGGGGGGGGGGGGGGGGGGGGGGGGGGGGGGGGGGGGGGGGGGGGGGGGGGGGGGGGGGGGGGGGGGGGGGGGGGGGGGGGGGGGGGGGGGGGGGGGGGGGGGGGGGGGGGGGGGGGGGGGGGGGGGGGGGGGGGGGGGGGGGGGGGGGGGGGGGGGGGGGGGGGGGGGGGGGGGGGGGGGGGGGGGGGGGGGGGGGGGGGGGGGGGGGGGGGGGGGGGGGGGGGGGGGGGGGGGGGGGGGGGGGGGGGGGGGGGGGGGGGGGGGGGGGGGGGGGGGGGGGGGGGGGGGGGGGGGGGGGGGGGGGGGGGGGGGGGGGGGGGGGGGGGGGGGGGGGGGGGGGGGGGGGGGGGGGGGGGGGGGGGGGGGGGGGGGGGGGGGGGGGGGGGGGGGGGGGGGGGGGGGGGGGGGGGGGGGGGGGGGGGGGGGGGGGGGGGGGGGGGGGGGGGGGGGGGGGGGGGGGGGGGGGGGGGGGGGGGGGGGGGGGGGGGGGGGGGGGGGGGGGGGGGGGGGGGGGGGGGGGGGGGGGGGGGGGGGAAATACAACAAAAATAAAGACATAAGATTGTATATCTTGATAAACAATCTCTCCATCTATATCTTTGTCTCCGTTTGAATTTCGTTGAGTTGTTGACGTGTAAGTGTACTCTGCTTCCATTTTAAGCTTAAGTTTTCTCCATTCCGGACTAGATAGACCCAATTTTCATATACTTTGGAGATCCTTTATCTTAACGGTTGACACACATCCAGTTAAGATAAATAATTCTGCGACCACATCAGCAAACCCATGAGATCCATACAACACATGTATTCATCTCAATGGTAAATAATTGAACTTTAAAACACTTAAACCGATATATAACAGATAATCAATGACTGATTCTCCCAATTAAGATTAGAATCAAAGCCTTTATCATGTAGCTCACACATTAAGTATTTTTGATTCAATTATTTAAAGTAAATTGCAAATCAAAATATCTGTCAAATATATCAACTCAGTGACTCTGTTTGACCTATTTTGACCGAAACATTAAGTATTTCACATAATCTTTCGAGCAATTTACATACAAGACTTAATTCAAGGTGTACCAAACACACTCAAATTAGTCTTTACTTACACTACATCCTTATTGCGATACACATTCATTTAGTGTTCACACAAAACACAGCTAACTCCCCCTGGAAACCAGATACCCTAAGTAACATTGTCTCTCGTGCAATAGAACCCTTTTATTATTAGCAAGAACCTTACGGAGCATAAAGTTACAAAATCGATCACAGTAACTTTAGAATCAAAATTACTCTAACAAATCTTGTAATAGTCATGCTTAATACTGTCCTTGCAATATACCTTACGAAGCATAAAATTAAAAAATCGATCACAGTAATTTTAAGATCAAAATTACTCTAACCCATCTTAAAATAGTCATGCTTAATCCGGTATATTTGAGTAAGTTTTAGAAAGAGTAATTACTACAAAAAGATTGGATATAGCAAATGAGTAAACTTAAATGCCATATGTTTTCTTCATTTCTCTTGCAGTAACGACTCCCCCTTAAACTGTTTTGGTACACTGAAGAGGCTTTAGAAGGAATAATTACTTACAAAGTAGATCGGATATAGCAGATGAGTAAACTTAAGTGCCACATGTTTTCTTCATTTCTCTTGCAGTAACGACTCCCCCTTAAACTGTTTTGGTACACTGAAGAGGCTTTAGAAGGAATAATTACTTACAAAGTAGATCGGATGTAGCAGATGAGTAAACTTAAGTGCCACATGTTTTCTTCATTTCTCTTGCAGTAACGACTCCCCCTTAAACCATTATTATATTTTTGTGTTACATTTTCTGAATAAAAGATGGTTCTTGAGAGATGGTAACTAAGGGTTACTCATTCCAGTCAACTGGACTAGCAACTTGAAACATGATCGATCAAAGGCCTTAGTGTAACCATCACAAATAAATCAACTTTGCATATTCATCATAGGATAACAGCCATTATATCAATAATCATGTTATCTCAAATGATTTATTAACAAGCATAAAATAAAGTAGCACTTTATATATACTCGTTTTTCCCAAATACGTTCTTTTATAAACAAATTATAAATAACATACATAGGACTTGCACAATGATTTATAATGAAGTAAATACCATATAAGTACGATAACCCACTATGTTATCTAATGAAAATGTGCCTAGGACTCAGTCACCGATTACCGAAAAAACATGGTTCTCCTTGACTGTGTCCCTCGCACAAATGAAGGGCATTAGTTTTCTTCGTCAAGAACCCAGACCCTTTTTGTCCGGATTCTTCCCGAATCATCTCGATATGCAAATTCTCCCCATCCTCCTTTACCCAAAATCTTGTTCAATTGATTTGAATCATCTTGATGCAGCTTCTTACGAAAGGCATTAGATGACTCACCAACATTGTAGCTCTGAGATGTTGATCTGAAATCACCACCACTTCTTCCAGCAAATCGATCATAATAAGTACTGTGATATTCTGTAGGCTTGGCGGATGATCTTACTTCATATGAGTATGAAGAATACATACTACCAGAATTCTCTGATCTTTTTTTTTGAGAAGAGTGATTTGAAGAAGTCGTATGATTAGACACTTGTCTGAAATGACATTCTCTGGCTGATTTCTTCATCATTTCTCTTGCAGTAACGACTCCCCCTTAAACCATTATTATATTTTTGTGTTACATTTTCTGAATATTTGATGGTTCTTCAGAGATTAACTTTTTTTTTTTTTTTTTTTTTTTTTTTTTTTTTTTTTTTTTTTTTTTTTTTTTTTTTTTTTTTTTTTTTTTTTTTTTTTTTTTTTTTTTTTTTTTTTTTTTTTTTTTTTTTTTTTTTTTTTTTTTTTTTTTTTTTTTTTTTTTTTTTTTTTTTTTTTTTTTTTTTTTTTTTTTTTTTTTTTTTTTTTTTTTTTTTTTTTTTTTTTTTTTTTTTTTTTTTTTTTTTTTTTTTTTTTTTTTTTTTTTTTTTTTTTTTTTTTTTTTTTTTTTTTTTTTTTTTTTTTTTTTTTTTTTTTTTTTTTTTTTTTTTTTTTTTTTTTTTTTTTTTTTTTTTTTTTTTTTTTTTTTTTTTTTTTTTTTTTTTTTTTTTTTTTTTTTTTTTTTTTTTTTTTTTTTTTTTTTTTTTTTTTTTTTTTTTTTTTTTTTTTTTTTTTTTTTTTTTTTTTTTTTTTTTTTTTTTTTTTTTTTTTTTTTTTTTTTTTTTTTTTTTTTTTTTTTTTTTTTTTTTTTTTTTTTTTTTTTTTTTTTTTTTTTTTTTTTTTTTTTTTTTTTTTTTTTTTTTTTTTTTTTTTTTTTTTTTTTTTTTTTTTTTTTTTTTTTTTTTTTTTTTTTTTTTTTTTTTTTTTTTTTTTTTTTTTTTTTTTTTTTTTTTTTTTTTTTTTTTTTTTTTTTTTTTTTTTTTTTTTTTTTTTTTTTTTTTTTTTTTTTTTTTTTTTTTTTTTTTTTGAGAAGAGTGATTTGAAGAAGTCGTATGATTAGACACTTGTCTGAAATGACATTCTCCGGCTGATTTCTTCACTGAATCTCTTGATCTTTGAGTGGATAAAGCATGCATGGGAAGTCTTTGAGAAGAACCAACAAGGTTTCCAACTGATTCCTTGTATTGTTCTTCCATCATATCTTTTCCCTTCACTTTCTGAGAATTATTTCTCAGATTTCTCTCATTAATCCTGGATAAGTTGTCTGACGAGTGACCATCACTGCTTGAGCATATCCTAGTATCTGAAGGTTTTGACCTAGCATGAGTCAAATCTCTATTCATTCCTTTACTTGGACACTTACTAGCAACATGACCCTTCGTACGACATATGAAGCAGGAAATCCTCTTGACATTTTTCTTCGTATTGAATCTCCTGAGATTTTCTTCCGTAATAGGAATTCCATACTCAGTCATCTCTTTAATGCACGACAGTCTTTCCAAAACTTCATCCATTGTTTTCACGGGATTTAATGGAGTTGACTTTGAGTGTCTCAAATGTAATGTCTCATTTTCTTCCAGAATTACTCCTCCGCTTGTTGATGACTCATCAACCCTGGAAGCTTCAGGAACCAGACGAGGAACATCTTTATGATCCTTGTCCCACTCATGACATACATCACACATTTGACTGACACTCAAAGGATTTTGACTAAGATGTTCAATATGATACACCTTGTCAAGATGAAGATTAGTGACGCTCACTTTACCATGACCAGTTGCGATCCCCTGAGCAGGTCCGACAAAGTTCACCTGAACATCGGAAATCTTAACAAAGTCTGACAGAACACTACTATCTCCAATGGCATGAATAGAACATCCAGTATCGATATTCCACATGTTGTCAGTTCTTTCTACTGAACCTGGACACTTTGTGATAGTCAAGTTCGTCATGAAGTTCACCAGACCCGATATTGTCTTTTCATCTTTGACTTTGTTTGAACTGCTCACAACTATTGATTTTTCAGGGTTTTTGAATGGTCTAGTGTCATCACTTTCTAAAATCTCTGATTCAGAATCTGATGACACATCTGAACTGATTTCAGCCAAGTAGGCATTGTCGGCTTCTTCAACAATTGAGCCCCAGTCATATGAACCTTCCTGTTGTTGAACCACCAAAGCTCTTGACCTATTTTGGTTATTAGAGTTTGGACTTTCAACTTTGGAACCTTGATAACTATTTTGTTGAGAAGAGTTACTAGTATTCTAACTTGACCCTTGAAAATATCTTCGTTGTGGAGCACCTGAAGGAGTTGTTGATCCACCTTGGTTGAAGTTCTGACGAGTCACAATAGACCTATCATCCTTCTTAGGTCTCTGGCATTCCTAAGCAAAGTGTCCAAAGCCCTCGCAATTGTAACACTTTATCTTTGACTTATCAAAGCCAAGCTTGGAACCTACGACCTTTCGCCCTGTTCTTGATAAGAACCGTTTAGCCCGAAGAGTTAGCATAGCCATTTGCCATTGCAAGTCCATCTCTTCTAAGTCTAAAGGATAAATTTGCTCGTAGTCTTCCTCTATAAGACTCGGATCTTGAAACTTTCCTTGGATAAACTGTTCATATGATGTCACAAATGACGCAAGAACAGATAAGTGACTTTCCGCACATTTGACACTTATAGGCACGGCGGAACTAGCACTGGAGGTAGGATATCCACGGTTGCCTAAGTTGTCGCTCTGACTTGAAACAAGACATATGTTCCCCTCAGAGTCAAACGAGATCTTTTGTAAGTCTACATCTTCACTCAGGAATGCCCTTGTGCTTCCTTCAGGGGAACCTGGACTTACATTGATCGTAGGCCTACCGTAATAAAGCCCGGGAATCTGAGCATTATTATATCCTGCTTCCCTCCTTTTTAGTTTCATTTCTTGTCCCCTAAACTTAGCAACTATCTGAGTCAAAGACATATCAGAGAAATCTGTTTTTTCCTGCAAAGTGGTAATATAATTACTCCACTTTTCCGGCAAGGAACTCAAAAATTTCTCGACTTTTTCTTCCTCAGAATAGGTAACTTCAAATGCTTGCAACTCTGCTAGCAAATGATAATACCTTGTAATTAGTTGATCTAAGTTTTCACTTCTTAACCCATTAAATACATTATACTGATGCTTTAGAAGGTCTCTACAATTCTTTTTAAGTGTTTCATCCCCTCACAATGATTTTTTAATGCTAACCAAAGTTCTTTTGATGTATTGAATCCATTAAATAAATATAATATTTCTTGTGGCAATGACATTTTTAAACATGATAGTGCCTTTTTCTCTGCCTCATACACTTTTTTATTAGATTCAGTCATATCTTGGTAAGCATAAACTTTGTTAACACCACTGTCCTCATATGTTGGGGAACTATATCCTTCAGTCATACAAGTCCACATTCTAATATCCGTGAATTGCATAAAGGATTCGAATCGACCTTTCCAAGAAAAGTATTGGTCAATGATCATCAGTTTAGGTGGTGAATTACCCTTACCAGTCTCATGGTCCATTAGTATTAATTGGTTAAGATAGTTTGCTGCCATTGTGTATGAAGTTTAACTTATAAACACTCAAATACACAAGAACACGCAAAAACAGGAACACGCAAATGAAACGAGCAAAAGTGTACTAAACAAGCAAACCACAAAAACTCTCAAAGCCTCAAGAACTCTCAAAACCTCAAGAACTCTCAAAGAAACACGCAAAATTTGAGAAACACGCAGATCTGGGGATTGTACAGAAACACGCAAATGGTACAGTACCAGAAACACGCAAATGGTACAGTACCAAGAACACGCAAACACAATTTTCTCACAATTTCTTAGATCCCGAACCCGATATTGTTCCTTGATCAAAGAAAACTTGAGAAAATGATTTTAGGAATGAGATATGTCTTATTTTGGTGTCAAGTTTGAACCTTTATTTCAAATGAACCCGAAAACACTTCTCCACCTAAAAAACACGCAAAAAGTGGGATACCCAAACCGTGATCAATCTTGAACCAAGGTTGTTGATAACCTCTGGCTCTGATACCAGTTGTAAGTCCCCCGGGTCTTACCGAACTGAGATTGACTTAAGGATATGTCGAGGTGCGGAATTCCTCGAGATAACCCACGGTTTCTATATCTACCTTTTATGATATATATATATATATATATATATATATATATATATATATCTTTTGCGTGAATATAAACACTCGTATTTGGTTACTATAGTGAAACGGCTCTCCGGACAAACTTTACCAACCAACGTGGTAATCTAAGTCTACGAGCCGTCCAAACCGAGTGTGTGTTTGCGGTTCGTGCGTGAGTCGAGTACCACCCACAAGATCAACCGTGCGTGTTCTTAGGTTTCTCTCTCTAGGTTTTGCTCGTTTCTCTCTCTACACTCTTGTTGAGAACACACAAAACACACACCCCTATTTATAGGCAAGTGACAAGAACTCTCAAATCCAATGGGTTTGGGTGTTCTCATATCAGGCCCATGAGGGTTTTGGCCTGTTTGTGTGTTTCCCAGAACACACAAACTGTTTGAGAGTTCTTATGGACAAGCATGCTTTTGCTTGTTTCCACAAAAACTCTCAAACCATTTAAGAGTTCTTATGAACAAGCAAACTTTTGCTTGTTCCTCAGAAACTCTCAAATGACCATTTGAGTGTTCTTTCCACAAGCAACTATTTTGCTCGTTCCCAAGAACCCTCAAATAACACTTAGGAATATTTGAGTTAATGTTTCAACTGCTGTCAAGACGCAAAACCAACATTAACTCAGCCAATGTTTATACTGCTGTAAATATACGCAGAACCAACATCAGCTACGACAATGTTTCTACTGCTGTGAATACGCAGAAACAACATTTTCTATATTACCTATTGGAAGTATTGATTAAGTTAATGTTTCTCCTGCTGTTAATACGCAGAAACACAATTAACTTAACTTCCATCTGGAAGTACATTAAGTTAATATTTCAACTGCTGTTAAACGCAGAAACAATATTAACTTAATGACTCTTTACATGTAATGTCTAGAACCTGCAAAACACAAATAATAAACACACATATAAACATAAATGGATCCCAATATGATCAACAATGTATGCCAAGGTAATATTATTGACAAACGGTAATTACAAGATAAATTACAAGACTTGAAATATATATAAATATATGTAACACATCTAGAATGCTTTTGTCACCGAGAAACATGCACCAACAGATGTTCGATTAGGGCTCGGCTTCGGCATCCGTGAATGAGGCCTGATATTCTTTGAGATTCTGGTAAGGCGGGTATCTCCTGAGTTTCATTAGTGTACCTATTTATGAAGGCTTTGGTACCTTCATCTCCCCCTTGTTTGATATTATGGGCTGCGATATGGGTCTTCCTGTGCTTCTTTTGCTGACTGAAGTGTGCTCGAAATTTTTCTTTCAAATCTGAAAAACCAGTGATCGATCCCTTTGGGAGATTGTTAAACCATTCTCTAGCATCACTCTTGAGTACCCAACCGAAGGCTCTGCAGGCTACTGGGTCGTTCCATTGTTGCATTGCTGCTGCTCCCCTGAAATAACTGTAGAAAGTCATCGGGGTCAGTCTTTCCTTCGTACGTT
>CM067167.1:288427156-288499527 GCA_034093135.1 Erigeron breviscapus
TAATGATTTGTATGGTGACTTATATGCAAGTCTCATCGCTCTTGATGATCAAACTGACCCATACGATAGAGCAATTATGGCTACTCTCCAAGCTAAATTTGATCATCAACACAATTTAGATCTCTTGAGACAACAAGCTGACCAAGAGAAGTTTTTGGCAGAAGCAGCACTTGAAGCGGCTCAAAAGAGAATTGCTGAACTTGAGGCCACTTGTCGCCAAACTGCTCAAATTCTGAAATTAAGCACAAATTAAGCTTGTAATAAGCTTGTGGATCGTTCAGCAACTCTGATTGTGCTCTGATACCAATTGTTAAGACTAGAATTCGAGCTTTAGTGTGTGTTTTAGTGTGTGTTAATGGAAGTTTCTAGTGAGAGAAAGTAGAGAGAGAGTAGAGAGATGTCAGGGAAAGATTAGCTTGTATTATGTGTTCAAAGTTACAAATTACATAAGGGTGGGGGTTTATATACATAAGAGCTATTTACACTATGCCCCCTTCCATATTAACAAGTTTACATTCTAAGTACAAATGACATAAGGTATACAAATCAACTACTACATTTATATATTCTCAAAGCTTACGCTAATTCCTGAAAAGCATGAAGAAAAAGTGTCAACTACGAAAACGTAGTTGGTGAGTGCATAGGTTTGCAAGTAAATCTCATTACATATCCATTTCAAAATAGTTGAAAATCCATGGTAAATTATAAAGTTTTCATTTGTCACATTTATCGTGAGAGAAAAATATATCAATCGATTGATCATTCATCATACCAAAACCATTCAGTCATCAATGTTTCAATATCGCCAATTTCAACAACTTTCAAGATTCCATATAAGGTCCAATACCCAAACCGTATGTTCAATCAATAATTTCCATCCATAATATAATATCAATACCTCTTGGTCAATGGTAAGACTACCATGACATAATTTGATGAGATTGTTCTTGAGCCACTACTAAAACCGGTTATGTCCCAATAATCAGATATATTGTCCCAAATGATAAGATAATGATAAGCACATGCTGTCAATCACGTGCGTAAAGATAACCAAGGGTCGTGCCATGGAGACGCCCATAAATATATAGTAGTTAGAGCACCGCGAGGCCAGACTGGCGATGAAGGTGGCCACAAAGGCAGACCAAACATCCCACCGTTACCTATAATAGTGGATGAGGGGACAAATCCTAGTTGCGCAACCTCTAACTACAGGCCTCAAATGAGTTAATAGTAGTGTACAGGGGACCACCGTTTGACAGTACTCAAGCTCATCATATAACATATAACACGTTGAACATACAATATAATTCCCATCATTATCATTATTTCAAAGAATCATTTCATAAGAGAAAGTCATTTTAATTAATCATGCTTTTCACCCCGCAAGTAAAACATATAAAAGAGTTTGAAAGGGGGCTATGACTCACCTTGATATGCCGCATATTATATTCACTTATCCAAAATGGGTACTTCCCATCTATCGCTTCCTTGATCATATATCCGTCATATTCCTCAATCACATTCCAAGCCAAGACTATCCCGATAGGACTAATATACGTAAGTTCCTATCTTAAGCCATCACTAAGAAATGCCACTTTCGTTATGTTGTCATAAATTTTGGGATCCAAGTATATTGTTAATATTTGCATCTTTTTTGGTTGTAGAGAGTGTTGGTGTAAAAGGGTCACTTTCATTATACATGTAGTTATAAGTTGTTAGAATTTCGGTAGCTTGCCTTTGATTATCATGGTTCCCATTGTGTGCTTTGCTTGATTATAATATTTGACATTTGTAACTTCATAATAGTAATATTTATGAATACTTCCTGATTTATGACTATGTATTTAATTTAATATTATTTAATTAATTATTTATTCATTTTCTTGATTTATTAACCAAATAATTCTTTAAAAATACTTTTAAGTACCTCACTTGCCTTTATAATTTGTGGCTAATTATATTTGGGTTATATTCTGATTATTATGCTTTTTAACTTAGAATATTGTGATATATATATTTATTTATGTAAATTTTCTTATTAATTTAAAAATAGTTATTAATTAGTGATTTTCACTTACTTAATTATTTCTAAATTATATGACATTTGTTCTTTAACTTAAAATGATTTTACTCCAGTAGGTTTTAGTCACTTTCATCATTGGTTGTGATTATTTAACCAATTTCATGATTTATATAATTTATTTATTTATTTATTTACCTTTTTAATTATCATTTAAATTTAATAATTAATAGAAATTCTTAGAAATCACCACACAACTTTTTGCTAAAAATCCCAGGCCTTTTAGGCAACTTTTATCATGGGAAAAATCATATCAATTCAACCTCTCTTGTGTCTCGCTCATTTTGAGGATTCTAAGCTTATAAATCGTTTACCGAAATAGTGATTTTTGCCTCATTTTCCAAGCAATTCAAATGCGTCAAAATGGATTTTCATCCTTATTTCATTATTTACAGAATGTTCATTATATTTTGGTGCCTTAAGTCGTGATAGTGGTGGTGGTGTGATGTGTGCAAATTAAAGCTTTCGGTTAGTGCTTATATGAACCGAATTAGTGATTTGTAGGCTTGTCTTTGCCATTTAATAACCAAGTTAAGTTTTATAACTTTTATTTGACATATTCTCAGTAGGTTTATAATACTTTTTGTTACGAGATTGTTGGAGTTGGTTAGAGTTGCAATCTAGTGACTTTTAGCTTATTTTGTTGTGAAGAACTTTTACTTGGAATTTTCTGTTTTAACACTCATTTTCATAAAATGTTGAGTAGTCATTCTTGGTTGAGTTGAATTATTTGGACATTGGTGATTTTTATACAGAGACATATAGGTGTCCTATATTTATGTGAATTTTTGCTAAATTTTTAGACATTGTTTACTACCTCTAAAAATTACCAATCCAAAACTGGTCAGAACAAGAGCTGCTGTGCGACTCAAAATATTTTATAAAAGATTTCTATGATGGACATTTAAGAAAAATCTCCCAATTTTATTTTAAGTTAGGGACACTTTGAAATCAGTTCACACCAAGTTTAAACTTCTGAAACCTATTAGTTAAGGAATTAAAAATCGTCAAAGTTGACTCAACATTAAGACAAAAATCCAGTTTTGACCACTTTTGGTAGAAAAATCATATCTTTGGTTTGGTTTAGTATTTTTGAGTGATTCCAGTTGGAGGTTAAACTTAACTCTTTTATCTACAACTTTTATTTTGAAAGTTTTGCTTGAAACGGCCCTCACATGTTCAGTTCACCCGATTTAAGACAGAAAATTATTTCTGTCAGAATGTCTTTGATTATAACAACTCACCAATGACCATTCTTGCTTTATTAACACTTGAGTTCATCATTTACAAGATTAATACTTTATTTTTATATCTCTCAACATCAAATTTCCAGATTATTATACTTCTTTTAACATATTTTTCACTTAATACAAGTCCATCCATCTCATAATCCAACAACAAGATTCAACTTTCTTAGATCTAACATGTATTCATTCAAATCAACACTTTTCAATACCAATCTTTATAGATCTAACTTTCAAAAACATAAAAACATCTTTTTAATGAAAAATCTCAGAAATATATTCTTCAAATATACAAAAACATATAGATCTATGAAAAGGAAAATCACTTTAAAAGCTACTAATCTATAACAACACTTTTGGGTCTTAAACTTGTTGAATCTTGGATCTTTCTCATAGATTTCGACATGCATATGCATGAGGAGAAAGATCCTATCAACTTGCCTTCATCAAGTGTATATTACAAAGAAAACAAGAAGAAAACATAAACTTTTGATAAAACCTTTGAACATAAACAAGAACAATATAGATCTAGTAAAGAGATGAAGATTTATACCCTTGAAGAACTTGGTTTTGAAGGTGAAAAATGGGCAGAATTTTCGGACCTATTTAGGCTCCTAATAACCCTTAATCCAAGCTTGAAACAACCCTTAATCTTATCTTGAAACAACCCTTGCTTAACCCTTATTATTAATATAGTTTAGATTGATTTTTGTTCTTGTTTTTCTTGATTATTTGAGCCAAAAATGGGAGAGGAGAAAGAGAGAAATGTGCAGAAAATTTGAGAGGAAAAGAGAGAGTTTTTGGATGAGAGAAAATGTGTGTGAAAAATGTGTTGAATGTGTGTGAGGGGGGGGGGGGGGGGGACGGCCAAGAGTTAAGGGTAGGGTTTCTCACTTTTTTTATTTTTTTTATTTTTATAAGTGTATAAGGGTGTATGAATGTATGTATGAGTTAGGTGTTTGTATATGTATTTTGTAAGGTTATTTGTATTAGTTTGTAGTGTAAGTACATTTTTATTCTAGTATGTGTATATGTATATATGTCGTGTATATGTATATGTATGTATATTTTTTTGTGTTTTTAATTTGTTACATAAGCCTTTATTTATAAACTTGTATTTATTTTAGCATATATTATTATTTAAACACTTTTATGTACATATTAATTTATAAATATGCTTTGAGATAGAAATCTTTATTCTCATGTCATATTTACTTAAATTGGTTTGGTGATTGATTTGTTGGACATTTATAAGAATTTTGATTGATATCTCAACTTGTGAGACTCACTTTATTATTTATATAACTTAACTTCTCGAAATAAAGTTTTTGGTTCGTTGACCTTTTGTCAAGTTCAATTAGAACTAGTTTTAGCTTGAGATTGTGTTGAATGATTATAGTTATTATTCATGGCATTTATAAGATAGCTAGTCACCTACAATACTTCATTGAACTAGAGGGCAATTATCACCATGCCGAAATGTCTAGAAGGCCAATTCTCTTAATAAACCTCTAGGGATAGATACCTAGATAAGTCTAAGTAAATTGTCCTAGTCGGAAATTGAGGGTTGTTACATCATTACCCCCTTAACTGAAACTTCGTCCTCGAAGTTCGATCATTCATACGGTAGTAAAAATGGATAGACCAACAGTAGGAGTGTCTACACGGAGTCATATAATGTGGGAAAGTCAAACAAGATTTTATCACGATTCTTGGTTTCTTGCGAGCTTTTAACTCTAGGGATAGGGGCATCCATTCCTCGGTTCCCTAAATTCCTCTTGATCAGAAACTTCGAAACAGAAAAAGGTTACGAATGTCGCTCACCTCTTGAGGCGACTGGAGGTTAATCGCATGTAATCGTCGTGGGCTGTCAATCTTGCCTAGATCAATGCTAAAATAGATGGGTTGAGGATACAAGTGTCAATACGGAGGTGTAAAATGAACAAATGGTTCGTAACGTGAGTTGCACTAAAATAGTTAGAAACGTTGGAATATCGATCGTTGGTGGCTACTTATTTCCATTGTTACTCTGCATACTTTCCTTTATCGTCTTCTACCCCAATTAAAGAAGCGTTCCAATAGCTTCTCGCCCACTTTCATCCTTCTTTGGTTTGACGTTGGACACGCTTGTCGCTTCTTGAAAATATTGGCGTCGTTTGTGACCAATCACTTGTTAAGGTATTACCCCTTTAACAAAAGTGATACTAACTGGGGTGTCGAGTTGCACTAAAATTGCAAAGGTACATCTTTGTAGTATCTCATTTTAGGGTTTTCCAATGTCGTCTTTGTTGCTTTATAGCGTTCGAGGGAATCATAAATTGTATGATGATAGTTCCATCTTGTTCCTCACACTCACTTTGTTCTTCAATTTCGCCCTTATTTTTCCAAAGTCACCTCTTTCGTTATTCGCTAAGTCATATCGTTACCAATTTCTCTTGCTTTTGCCGATATTGGCTTTCAAACCGTTTTAAGGTACCTTTAATTTCTTCCTTTTACGCTAGAAGGACCATTATCTATGACTCATCACCGACAAATCTCTTTTAACATCGCACATATAACCTATTCGGTTTCTTTGCTATACCTACGCATTCCTCATGATAGGATTTACACAATCCTTATGTTCTCAAGTAATCATATCACCACCATTATTTCAAGGTAAACACTTCGATGTCCTTATTCGCATGAACTCCTCCTTTAAAATAATCCTTCGTAGGTCCTCCTGACCTCTACAAAACTGTCAATTACTTTGCTCTCCTGAGCCTCATATCCATTTCCAGCTTTCTAAGCTAAGCTTCTTTTCAAATACAATAACCTAATGTCCTTAGAAATTGTGATATAATATGATTTAGGGGAAACATCGGTTACTTTATCCTTTTCTCAACCATTCGGTTTTCTCCATTTTCCTTTCGTTCTCTTATGGGTCACCATACTCCTTACCGTTTCGTCACTCTAATCCATCTCAAACTAGAGTAATCGTCGTCTTGAACAGCACACAAGCAGTCGCTAGTCCTTGCAGTTATCCCAAGGGTACTTATCAGATCATGGTGATACGGATCCTTTGATCCTAACTCTTCACAGATGCGAATTATCCTTATCACCCTTCCGTTCAAACATTCCATAACTAGCTCTTCACGGAGTTTGTTAGTTGTCTGGAACTTAGTTCAGCGCCCAACTTCCTTAATCGTTGTCGTAGCATGTGCCTTGACCTCTAGCGTCGTATTTCTTATTTGTTTTCACTACTAGCTTTAGCAATTCCATGTTGTTTTCTCCTTCACCCTGCTTGGGCGCACTACTCCATGGGTCGATGGTCCTTGACGATTAACCATGTGTTGCAAATTGTTCTTCACTCAGATTCATCTTGTTTTAGCTTACCTCCCTACGACCGTTGACCTTGAGGGGATACTTTTCACGACTCCCCGTGCTTCTAAACTCGGGTGTTGAGCGTATATCGCTTTCTCTTGGCTCAGTTGATATGTTCTACTAATAGCTTGTCTTTCGATAGAGGTTTTCCAATTGATATTCAGAGAATAACGTGTGGAGTGCCGTAAAGATGAACGCTCCCGGAACTACATCTTGTAGATGGCGTCAATGCCTTCACTTCATTTGTTTGGGTCGAATGACGTTTCTTCACTTCATATTCTACTCCAAATCATCTTTAATGATGCTAGTGAATAACTCTTCTTGGAAGATAAAGTATAATCTTGCACTTCATACTCCTTGTTCGAGCATCTACCTTTGTTGTGATTACCCCCTTAACATTTTTCCTCTAGAAAAATGTAAGGGATTTCCTACTTTTCACTTTATCTCACCATACTTGACGATCTTCATTTCGCCAAATTCCTGATTCCTTCATGTAGCAAATATCCGTTTGCTTTGGTGTTTTGAAAAAGAAAAGGATAGCTCAGAATCTTTTTTTTTTTTGTTACTCTTCCATCTTGAGGGTTACTCGACACATTCTAATTATCTTATTGTCCTTGGTTTTCTTCTTCTAATTACTTTCGTCTTCCAACATTGCTAGTGATCTCCCCCAAGTTCTAGGGAAGTCTTATATTTATCCAAAGGTGACCTTCATGTCACACGACCTTCCTTTCGTCGGCCGCTCAATTTTTCCTTCGGTCGATCAACACAGATAGGGAAGATCTTCAATTCTTTCTCCAAGTTAAAGCTTAGTATACTCTTCGCTTGTGCTTCCATGTACTTTGACTTACACACCACATATCTTCTCCGCCCTACTTTATGTACATGATCCAATAACATCTTCTATGCTATATAGTTATCCCAAGTATTTCACTTATGGACGGCCGATATCTCACGTCTTTCGTATCCCTTGATGTCGCAGCAAGGGCAGGGTTCTAGTTACTCGATTTCGCCATTGCAGAGTGTTGCGTGAGTGAGTTGTACGTCGTTAGGGTACTAACCTTTGAAGAGAAACGGTGATGATCATTACTTTGAATAATCAAGAATATAGAGTTCGGTTTCGAATGAATGAAATAGGAAATATAAAAACAAAAGGATCATTAGGGCTCGAATCAGACTCCTTGCGCGGTTTAAAGAAATCACTTTTGTGTCTTTCGTTGCCCAATGGACTCCAACTTTTGATGACGTCAATATATGTCGCGCCGGCTTAGAATATAGATAGTTGTTTGCGTACACGCGTTAGAATAGAAATATCGCACCAAATTTCAGGGTTGCCATTCTCAGGACGTGGCGTCTAGAATATATATGGGAATGCGTCCTACCAGTGTCGTTGTATCGTCATATGGCTTTAATACCGCTCGTCTTTCATAAGTCTCCAACTTCATTCGGTGTTTCCATATGTTTCGCACCATCTCAGATCGAATACAAAGGTTAGGCGTAGTATCTGAGGGGATAGAGTCGCGTCATATCTTGGGGCTACAATTCTTAGGGTATATCGTCCAACGTTCGTGGGAAGATGTTCCACCAATGATATCGCGTTGTCATATGTCCATAATGAATAGTGGTGTCGTAAGAAATAGGATGGGGGATAATTTCAAAAGAGCACGAGTGAACGAATATTGGATTAGAGGGGTACTTAATGACAACTTCCATACTTAGGAAATTTCTAATTCATTTTGCATTTCTCAGGGACAATCACTAGTTCCCAGCGGTCAAATCTCATCACGCAATATATATCTCAGTAGTACGGACTAACCACATTATAATCACATCTAGCAGGTGCCAGTTCTCAATATTCAAATCTTAGAGCATAATAACTATCTCAATAATAAGGCGCAACTATATAATCATTAAATCGTTCATGCACTAGCCCTCAATTAGCTCAATCTTAGGGCGCAATAACTATCTCCATAGTAAGGTATGACTACATAATCATCGCAATATTCACGCGCTAGTTTCAAATAGCTCGAACTTAGGGAGTAAAGGCTCTTATATCCATATCGTCCATGAAATTTCATATCAACTCGTCAGGCCTATATTTTTCTTTCTAAATCGATCATAAATAGTCAATGTCATTACTCAATAAATTGAACAAGTCATACCCCAAAATGATTTCGTGCCTTATAATAATCTCATTATTTTAAAGTGCATATGCAACTTAAAGTTCAACATCATGAATCATAAGGCTTTTACGCATGCATTCCTCACATAATTTCCACATTGCACACTTAACTTTCACATTGCATATTACAAACTTTCACATTGCACATTACAACTTTCACATTGCACACTATAAGCTTTCACATTGCAATCAAATCATGCCCCAATTCACATGTTATAGCATAGAGTAGCATGTATCAACGAATATCTTTCAATCTTATTCATTTCACTTCTAATGTGCAAAAGGAGAATCCTACTAAACTAGCATAATCCTCAAGTAAAGAAAGTCTCGAATCGTTATATATATGCTTAGGTGAATGTCTAAATGCAACACGTATGCTCATAAAAATGGATTTATTAAAGATCTTTTTCTCTTCTTTTTTTTGAAAAGGAATCCTTTTGAACATAAGTCCAAGTGTCCGTTTGAGTTTTACATGGTCCTCTCATAATTAAACGTAGATTCATGACTTTACGTTTAATTATGGTCCTACCATGTAAAGCTCAAACTAAACCGCTTAACCTTATGCTCGACTCGACTATAAAAATTCGTTTTGAAAAGTGGCTATAGTTTTGGGATTCCCGGGAGAACCCCAATGTTCTCTATAACCTTAGGCTCTGATACCATTTTCTGTAACACCCCAACCAAGGCGGAACGATGAGATGTACAGAAAGTCGAGTATTCAAAACAAAGGATAATAGATAACATTCACCATAGCTTTAGTTGATAAAAATAATTTTACAATGCACAAGCATATGAACCAATTCCCAAGTACAATACGTCTACCATACTTGGATATTGAGTCCACGAAACAAATAACAAATACATGAGATGGTATACTACAATGATCAGGGCGGATTCCATTGCCCGTCACAAGGTTTGATCTTTGACTCCAAAGTGCAATGCAAATAATCATGATGCATATAATTCCTCAAAGCTTATGCTAATTCTTGAAAAGCATGAAGAAAAAGTGTCAACTACGAAAACGTAGTTGGTGAGTGCATAGGTTTGCAAGTAAATCTCGTTACATATCCATTTCAAAATAGTTGAGAATCCATGGTAAATTATAAAGTTTTCATTTGTCACATTTATCGTGAGAGAAAAATATATCAATCGATTGATCATTCATCATACCAAAACCATTCGGTCATCAATGTTTCAATATCGCCAATTTCAACAACTTTCAAGATTCCATATAAGGTCCAATACCCAAACCGTATGTTCAATCAATAATTTCCATCCATAATATAATATCAATACCTCTTGGTCAATGGTAAGACTACCATGACATAATTTGATGAGATTGTTCTTGAGCCACTACTAAGACCGGTTATGTCCCAATAATCAAATATATTGTCCCAAATGATAAGATAATGATAAGCACATGCTGTCAATCACGTGCGTAAAGATAACCAAGGGTCGTGCCATGGAGACGCCCGTAAATATATAGTAGTTAGAGCACCGCGAGGCCAGACTGGAATGAAGGTGGCCACAAAGGCAGACCAAACATCCCACCGTTACCTATAATAGTGGATGAGGGGACAAATCCTAGTTGCGCAACCCTCTAACTACAGGCCTCAAATGAGTTAATAGTAGTGTACAGGGGACCACCGTTTGACAGTACTCAAGCTCATCACATAACATATAACACGTTGAACATACAATATAATTCCCATATCATTATCATTATTTCAAAGAATCATTTCATAAGAGAAAGTCATTTTAATTAATCATGCTTTTCACCCCGCACGTAAAACATATAAAAGAGTTTGAAAGGGGGCTATGACTCACCTTGATATGCCGCATATTATATTCACTTATCCAAAATGGGTACTTCCCATCTATCGCTTCCTTGATCATATATCCGTCATATTCCTCAATCACATTCCAAGCCAAGACTATCCCTACGATAGGACTAATATACGTAAGTTCCTATCTTAAGCCATCACTAAGAAATGCCACTTTCGTTATGTTGTCATAAATTTTGGGATCCAAGTATATTGTTAATATTTGCATCTTTTTGGTTGTAGAGGGTGTTGGTGTAAAAGGGTCACTTTCATTATACATGTAGTTATAAGTTGTTAGAATTTCGGTAGCTTGCCTTTGATTATCCTGGTTCCCATTGTGTGCTTTGCTTGATTATAATATTTGACATTTGTAACTTCATAATAGTAATATTTATGAATACTTCCTGATTTATGACTATATTTAATTTAATATTATTTAATTAATTATTTATTCATTTTCTTGATTTATTAACCAAATAATTCTTTAAAAATACTTTTAAGTACCTCACTTGCCTTTATAATTTGTGGCTAATTATATTTGGGTTATATTCTGATTATTATGCTTTTTAACTTAGAGTATTGTGATATATATATTTATTTATGTAATTTTCTTATTAATTTAAAAATAGTTATTAATTAGTGATTTTCACTTACTTAATTATTTCTAAATTATATGACATTTGTTCTTTAACTTAAAATGATTTTACTCCAGTAGGTTTTAGTCACTTTCATCATTGGTTGTGATTATTTAACCAATTTCATGATTTATATAATTTATTTATTTATTATTTACCTTTTTAATTATCATTTAAATTTAATAATTAATAGAAATTCTTAGAAATCACCACACAACTTTTTGGCTAAAAATCCCAGGCCTTGTAGGCAACTTTTATCATGGGAAAAATCATATCAATTCAACCTCTCTTGTGTCTCGCTCATTTTGAGGATTCTAAGCTTATAAATCGTTTACCGAAATAGTGATTTTTGCCTCATTTTCCAAGCAATTCAAATGCGTCAAAATGGATTTTCATCCTTATTTCATTATTTACAGAATGTTCATTATATTTTGGTCTTAAGTTGTGATAGTGGTGGTGGTGTGATGTGTGCAAATTAAAGCTTTCGGTTAGTGCTTATATGAACCGAATTAGTGATTTGTAGGCTTGTCTTTGCCATTTAATAACCAAGTTAAGTTTTATAACTTTTATTTGACATATTCTCAGTAGGTTTATAATACCTTTGTTACGAGATTGTTGGAGTTGGTTAGAGTTGCAATCTAGTGACTTTTAGCTTATTTTGTTGTGAAGAACTTTTACTTGGAATTTTCTGTTTTAACACTTATTTTCATAAAATGTTGAGTAGTCATTCTTGGTTGAGTTGAATTATTTGGACATTGGTGATTTTTATACAGAGCAGAAGGTGTCCTATATTTATGTGAATTTTTGCTAAATTTTTAGACATTGTTTACTACCTCTAAAAATTACCAAACCAAAACTGGTCAGAACAAGAGCTGTTGTGCGACTCAAGATATTTTATAAAAGATTTCTATGATGGACATTTAAGAAAAATCTCCCAATTTTATTTTAAGTTAGGGACACTTTGAACTCAGTTCACACCAAGTTTAATCTTCTGAAACCTATTAGTTAAGGAATTAAAAATCGTCAAAGTTGACTCAACATTAAGACAAAAATCCAGTTTTGACCACTTTTGGTAGAAAAATCATATCTTTGGTTTGGTTTAGTATTTTTGAGTGATTTCAGTTGGAGGTTAAACTTAACTCTTTTATCTACAACTTTTATTTTGAAAGTTTTGCTTGAAACGGCCCTCACATGTTCAGTTCACCCGATTTAAGACAGAAAATTATTTCTGTCAGAATGTCTTTGATTATAACAACTCACCAATGACCATTCTTGCTTTATTAACACTTGAGTTCATCATTTACAAGATTAATACTTTATTTTTATATCTCTCAACATCAAATTTCCAGATTATTATACTTCTTTTAACATATTTTTCACTTAATACAAGTCCATCCATCTCATAATCCAACAACAAGATTCAACTTTCTTAGATCTAACATGTATTCATTCAAATCAACACTTTCAATACCAATCTTTATAGATCTAACTTTCAACAACATAAAAACATCTTTTTAATGAAAAATCTCAGAAATATATTCTTCAAAATATACAAAAAACATATAGATCTATGAAAAGGAAAATCACTTTAAAAGCTACTAATCTATAACAACACTTTTGGGTCTTAAACTTGTTGAATCCTTGGATCTTTCTCATAGATTTCGACATGCATATGCATGAGGAGAAAGATCCTATCAACTTGCCTTCATCAAGTGTATATTACAAAGAAAACAAGAAGAAAACATAAACTTTTGATAAGATTTCTGAAAAATAAGCAAGAACATAGGAGGTGTGCACGGTATGGAGGGTTAAGGACCGTAAATGGGGAGTGGTGGGGCTCAAGGGGTTGTAGGAGAGAAGGGGGGGGAGGCACGGGAGTAGCGTGGAAAAAGTACAGAAAGAGGTGAAATAAGGAAGAGACGAGCGGGTGGAGGGGCAAAGACGCGGGCAAGAGAAAGAGAAAAAGTGGAGGGCCGGTGGATGGAGTAAGCCCCCCCATCCTCTCCCCTCCCTTTTGATAAAACCTTTGAACATAAACAAGAACAATGTAGATCTAGTAAAGAGATGAAGATTTATACCCTTGAAGAACTTGTTTTTGAAGGTGAAAAATGGGCAGAATTTTCGGACCTATTTAGGCTCCTAATAACCCTTAATCCAAGCTTGAAACAACCCTTAATCTTATCTTGAAACAACCCTTGCTTAACCCTTATTATTAATATAGTTTAGATTGATTTTTGTTCTTGTTTTTCTTGATTATTTGAGCCAAAAATGGGAGAGGAGAAAGAGAGAAATGTGCAGAAAATTTGAGAGGAGAAGAGAGAGTTTTTGGATGAGAGAAAATGTGTGTGTGAAAAATGTGTTGAATGTGTGTGAGTGAGGGGGGGGACGGCCAAGGTTAAAGGGTAGGGTTTCTCACTTTTTATTTTTTTTATATAAGTGTATAAGGGTGTATGAATGTATGTATGAGTTAGGTGTTTGTATATGTATTTTGTAAGGTTATTTGTATTAGTTTGTAGTGTAAGTACATTTTTATTCTAGTATGTGTATATGTATATATGTCGTGTATATGTATATGTATGTATATTTTTTTGTGTTTTTAATTTGTTACATAAGCCTTTATTTATAAACTTGTATTTATTTTAGCATATATATATATACTTATTGTTATTTAAACACTTTTATGTACCTATTAATTTATAAATATGCTTTGAGATAGAAATCTTTATTCTCATGTCATATTTACTTAAATTGGTTTGGTGATTGATTTGTTGGACATTTATAAGAATTTTGATTGATATCTCAACTTGTGAGACTCACTTTATTATTTATATAACTTAACTTCTCGAAATAAAGTTTTTGGTTCGTTGACCTTTTGTCACACCCGCCCCAGACGGGGTATGACTTACATGGATTCACAACACAAGATATACTGAACGACACAAAACGTTGTCGTTTTAAAATACATTTATATAAAAGCATTGTTCACAAATTTATATTACAATTTATGAAAGATATTATTCTTGAAAACATTTATTTAATATTAAACAATATTAAACAGTAGACAGAGACTTTAGCAAATTGACTTGTCTTTACTAGAGTCTGAGGGTGCCATGGTCCAGTATGTTGTATGCAGCGGAAAAATGTCCCATGTATAGAGTATCGTCTAGTTACCTGAGAATACATGCTAAAATACGTCAACATAAAGTTGGTGAGTTCCATAAGTTTTTCATATAGAAAATATAGTTTCACAAAAATGCCAGAGTTCAGTGTGACCATTGCCTTACCGCAATGTCAAATAGTTATGATACAATATCAGCAAAGAGTATCATATGTTTTAAATATAGAGTATGAACCACAAGATTTAAAGTAACTATTTGATCACACAATGGATCAAATAGAATATAAGAGTAGATACTGTATACATCAAGTTCTAAGCTCATGAACCGAAACTAGACAAGTGTGTGTTTATTTGCCTCCAGAGTAGGTACCTTGTTCAGGGTACCCTAAGCTTTCCAAATATAATGCATCCGTATACAGCTGGTATGACCAACACGAATGGGGGTGCCTACCCCAATAGTACTATTCAATATACCCACGTTTATGTTTCCATAATTAATCGTTCATGATAGTGAGGACTTTGAGTGAACAGGCAACTTAGAATCAACCATATATACATTTCTGGAGTACTTGTGTTCATCATAACAGTAAAGAGTTTATATTTTACCCCAAAGGTAAAATAAATAAAGTGGAGTTACAAAATATATAATATAATATATATATTTGTAAATATACATATAAGTATATAACTTTAAAAATATACATATAAGTATAACAAACAGTTTTCATGCATGTATCTCAGTCCCCAAATAAATGTATAAATAATTGAAAAGGGGAGTATGAAGACTCACCTTAGTGATAATAGCAGAAATCAAGTAGATGAAATAAGCCTTGTATAGTTATACCAGAGAGTATTTAGAAGAGAATATGTAGTGGTGTGTGTTTTAAAGTTTAATATCGTCTGCTATTTATAGGCGAACGAATTCGTTCGTTTGATTATTATAATAATAATCTTACTCGCCAATTTAGAAAATAGAAGCGTAGTAGATTCAAAGTAAACGAACAATTTCAACACGTACGTCCTAACTTGAAATCAACGAAGAAAAAATAATTTTGAATTTTTAATATTTAGGGTATATAATATCTAAGTGGTTATATTTACAGTCTATATCCCAATTTTTTTTACATAATATCACATGTAGGTGAGAGTTGGTTGTATTACTGTGAAAATTGTGATTCAAAACTGTACTATTGGTTACCAATAAGCCTACATGGTTAAACAACATACACCTTTATAAAAATAGCAATAAAAATGTTAATAACTAGTTTTGGCTTTAAAATATTCATACGGACTCCAGTTGAGATGATTCAAGTTCCTATAGAATCAGCGAATTAAAATCTACAACTTTCATTTTAATAATTTTTGCTCAATCAACCCCCGTGAGCGGGTTTTGGACGTTTATATTATAAGAATAAAGTATGAAAGCGATGTTTACTATTCAGCACTATTCACTTTTGAATTTATTCGGAAAATCAGATTCAACGTAGAATATAAATTATTTGACGTGGGTCCCGCCTTTATATTATTTTATTTTATTACCCTTTCTACAATTTACTTTCTACCTTTACTATTTACAATTTACTTTTACCTTTACTATTTAAAATTTACTTTTTACCTTTACTATTTAAAATTTACTTTTTACCTTTACTATTCACCGTTACTATTCACAGTCACTATTCACGGTACTATTCATTGTTCACTATTCACAGTCACTATTCACGATCACTATTCATAAATACAATTTTTAGATACGATTACTATTCACGGATACGGTACTATTCATAAATACAGTTATTGATAGTATAAGTATGAAAAAGTATTTATAAACAACTCTCAAATATCTATTTGAGTGCTTGGCAATAATTGTCCATAATTTATTCAAGAATTATTTGTTCAGTTTTATTATGCCATACTATGTTTATTCATTTTATAAAAATTTAAATATTACATGTAATAGTCAATAGTCAACCTGAAATTTTGGCGGTTGTCACATTCTCCCCCAGTTATTTAAATTTCGTCCCGAAATTTAGCGCGTGTGGTCGGAATGTAGGGCTTTTTCGAACAAGTGAGGATACTTTTGTTTCATTTGATCTTCACGTTCCCAGGTAAATTCAGGACCTCGCTTTGAATTCCATCGGACTTTGACAATTGGAATTCGACTCTGTTTCAACTGCTTGGCGTCTCTATCCATAATCTCTACTGGTTCTTCAACAAAGTGCATGCTTGTCATCCATTCGAAGTTCTTCCAGTGGAATAATTTGTGTTTCGTCAGACAAACACTTTTTAAGTCTAAGCCTATAAGCTACTGAACCAATTCTTTCTATAATTTCGAAGGGTCCGATATACCTTGGGTTTAGCTTACCCCGTTTTCCAAAACGGATGGCTCCTTTCCAAGGAGATACTTTCAGCATAACCTTATCTCCTTCTTGAAATTCCAAAGGCTTCCTTCTTACATCAGCATAGTTCTTTTGACGATCTTGTGCTGCCTTTAATCGGTTTTGTATTTGTACGATCTTCTCAGTAGTCTCATGAATGAGTTCAGGACCTGTAATTGGACTGTTTTTCTTTACTGGAATTTTGTCACCTAATTCAACCCAACAGATGGGTGAACGACATTTTCTCCCATACAGTGCCTCAAATGGTGCAGCCTTGATGCTAGTATGGTAACTGTTGTTGTATGAGAACTCACACAAAGGCAAGTGTTTTTCCCAACCATTCCCAAAATCAACTATGCAAGCGCGCAACATGTCTTCAAGCGTTTGAATGGTCCTTTCACTTTGACCATCGGTCTGCGGGTGGTATGCAGTGCTCATATCTAACCGTGTACCTAAAGCTTTCTGTAGTGTCTGCCAAAATCTGGAAGTAAAATGACTATCCCTAAAGTATTCCATGTCGTGATACTACTTCCTTTATGTACAATCTATCCAGCTTGCTCGTTTTATCAGTCTCTTTTATGGGCAAGAAGTGTGCAGACTTAGTGAGTCGGTCTACAATTACCCATATCGTATCACAACCATTAGCAGTCTTCGGTAACTTTGTGATAAAGTCCATGGCTATACATTCCCACTTCCAATGGGGAATCTCTGGTTGTTGTAGCAATCCAGATGGCTTTTGATGCTCTGCTTTCACCTTTGAGCATGTTAGACATTTGCTAACATAGGTGGCTATGTCAGCTTTCATGTTAGGCCACCAGTATAATTCTTTTAGTCCATGATACATCTTATCTGATCCAGGATGTATCGAATATCTTGACTTGTGTGATTCGTTCATCACCAAGTTTCTTAAATCTCCATAGCTTGGTAGCCAAATCTGGTTAGAAAAATACCGGGTTCCATCGGGTCTAACTTCAAATTGCTCTTCCATTCCCCTCAAAGCTTCTTCTTTGAGATTGTCTTTCTTTAATGCTTCAAGTTGAGCTTCACGAATTTGGGAAGTAAGATAAGTATGAATGGTCATACTTAAAGCTCGTACTCGAAGTGGCTTTACTCTTTCTTTACGACTTAAAGCATCTGCTACAATGTTTGCTTTGCCCGGATGATAACGAATTTCACAATCGTAATCACTGAGCAATTTCACCCATCTACGTTGCCTCATGTTCAAATCTTTCTGGTCAAAAATATGTTGGAGACTTTTATGGTCGGGAATATAGTACACTTTGTACCATATAAATAGTGTCTCCAAATCTTTAGAGCGAATATTACAGCTCCTAGTTCAAGATCATGAGTCGTGTAGTTCTTCTCGTGCACCTTAAGTTGACGCGAGGCATAGGCTATCACCTTATCTTTCTGCATCAAAACACATCCCAATCCTTGATAAGATGCGTCGCAATATACCACAAAATTATCCGTTCCTTCGGGTAGTGACAAAATCAGAGCACTACAGAGCTTCTCCTTCAGCAGTTGAAATGCTTTTTCTTGTTTATCTTCCCAGGCAAACTTCTTGTCTTTTTGAGTCAACGACGTTAAAGGTTGGGCTATCTTAGAAAAATTCTCGATGAATCTTCTATAATAGCCAGCAAGACCTAAAAATTGTCGTATTTCTGTTGGTGTTTTCGGTGCTTCCCAGTTCTTAATAGCCACGATCTTGGTAGGATCTACATGAATTCCTTGACTATCAATGACATGGCCTAAGAATTGTACTGTACGAATCCAGAATTCGCATTTTGAAAACTTTGCGTACAATTCTTCCTTCTTGAGTAGTTCCAAAATTTTCTTCAGATGTACCTCATGCTCTTCCTTGGTTTTAGAATAGATTAGAATGTCATCTATGAATACGATAACAAACTTATCTAAATATGGTTTGCACACACGGTTCATGAGGTCCATGAAAACTGCGGGTGCATTCGTCAAACCAAATGGCATCACTTCAAACTCGTAATGTCCATAGCGGGTTCTAAACGCCGTCTTGGGAATGTCTTCTTCTGAAACTCTAAGCTGATGGTAACCGGATCTAAGATCGATTTTCGAGTAACAACTCGACCCTTGTAATTGATCAAACAGGTCATCGATCCTAGGAAGTGGGTACCGGTTTTAACCGTCAACTTATTCAACTCCCTATAGTCTATACACATGCGAAAAGATCCGTCTTTCTTCTTGACAAACAAGACTGGAGCTCCCCAAGGTGAGGAACTCGGTCGAATGAATCCTTTCTCTAAAAGTTCTTGCAATTGACTTGCAAGTTCTTTCATTTCGGAAGGAGCTAATCGATATGGTGCTCGTGCCACTGGTGCAGCACCAGGTACTAAGTCTATTTTGAATTCCACCTGCCGGATTGGTGGAAGACCAGGCAAGTCTTCAGGAAAGACTTCTGGAAAATCACGTACAATGGGTATGTCTTCAAGCTGCTTCTCTTGAGGCTTTTTCTCCGATACGTGGGCTAGGATTGCATAGTATCCCTTTCTGAGATACTTCTGAGTCTTCATGCAAGATATAATGTTACATCGTACTCCATTCTTATCGCCTTGGATAATCAACTTCTCACCGTTTGCAATTGGAATTCGAACAACTTTTTCGTGACAGACTATTTCTGCTTGGTTTTTTAGACAACCAGTCCATACCAATGATAATATCAAAGCTTCCTATTTCGAATGGTATTAGATCTATAGAAAATATTTCTTTTGCTAATTCTAAGGTACAACCTTGGATTATGCTTTCGACTTCGATCATTTTACCATTTGCTAATTCTACAGAATACTTAGCATCTAATGGGGTAGGTATAATTGAAAGCAGGTGAATAATTTTACTTGACACAAAACTTCTATCGGCACCAGGATCAAATAAAGCAGAGACACAATGATTATTCAGATGAAACATACCCGTAACGATGTTTGGGTCTTGGCGGGCTTCTCCCGCATTGATCATGAATGCCCTTCCTCGAGCATTGTTGTTGTTGTTGTGGTTGTTGTTGTTGTTGTTGTTTCGATTGTTGTTGTTGTGGTTGTTGTTGTTGTTTCGATTGTTGTTGTTGTGGTTGTTATTGTTGTTGTTTCCGTTGTTGTTGTTGTTTCTCAACTTTGGACATTTATTCCTGAAATGTCCTTCTTCACCACACTCATAACATCTTATTTTTGTTCCATTGTTGACAGTTGGATTAGGGATTCTACAGTTCTTGGCCAGATGACCAATTTTCTTGCAATTATTGCATTGTACTGTGCAAGGACCGGTGTGATGTAAAGTACACCTATTGCAATATGGCCTGGTTCCTATATAACCATTATTTGATGATGGTCCTGAGGTCTGAGCAGGTCTCTTTGTCTGTTGATCCCTTGATTCTTCCCAAAGTTATCTTCCCATCTCCTTTTCTTATTGAACCCTTTTTGATCACCAGACTTTCCTTCTGTATTTGCACGAAGTTTTGCTTTGTCAGCCAAACTGTTTGCCAACCGAACCGCATGTTCGATGTCAGTGGTTTCGGTAGTAGTGATCAAATCCTGAATCTTTGGTGGAAGTCCAGAAATGTACTGCTCAATCTTCTTATAATCGGGTGTAACCATGGTTGGGCAAAGAAGTGCCAACTCATGAAAGCGGTTGGTGTATTCAGATACTTCATATCCCTTCGTCTTCAAATTATGAAATTCTACTTCCATTTTCTGAATTTCGCTCCTCGGGCAATACTTGGCTTTCATACGTTCCTTCAAATCTTCCCATGACATTGAATAAGCTGTATCAATTCCTACTGTAGTGGCGTACTCATTCCACCAGGTAAGAGCTTGATCTTGTAGTGTGCAAGTAGCATATTTTACTCGGCTATCTTCAGCGCAGTTACTAACACGAAATATAGACTCCAGCTTCTCGAACCATCGGATGAGTGCAATTGCTCCTTCAGTACCATTGTATATAATGGGTTTACATTGTTGAAATTCTCTGTAAGTACAACCTCTAGGTGTACCATTATTGTCATGATTATTGTTTGCGGATTGAGTTGCAAAAGCTACTGCTATACTTTCTGCTACAATTCTAGCAATATCTGTTGCGTTCATTTCTGGTACTTCTTTTGACGGCCGGATCCTTAAATATAAATAAAGAAATTGATGAGATACTACCACGTCATACTATAACTACAATTCAATAGTTATGACTAAAAGAAGTGTAAATCAAGATAAAATAGTAGATTTATTGGATAATAAACTTTGAGATATAAACATCTCAAGAATCCATTATTTTATCTAAAATTACATTTCCCGACATATACGCCGTAAATAGCAAATAACTAGACAATATCTACTGTGACATAGTAGATGGGGTTATAGTAGTGGCTCTCGATATAGCCTCAAACATAGCCTCAAATCTTGTTATCTTCTCTTGTAGTTCCAACACGGTGTCTTCAAGACCATGAATTCTGAAGTGAGCTTCCTCCATCTCACCTTCCAGTGCAACTATCATATTGTCTTGATTTTCCACCTTCCTCCGCAGTATGTTTGTTCTTTCCCTTAACTCCGTGATACATCTTTCTGCTCGGACTATGCGTAGGACCAATGTAGGGACAGTGTCATGCAAAGGTTCCATAGTTAATGCAGGAATATTGGTTGGACCGTTGGCTCTTCTGAACCGGTTAGAGTTAAGGAGTCCTTCTTCAAATCTCCATTCCGCCAGGAATCTTGGTATAGCATTAATAGATCTCCGCAACCGCTGAGCGGGTGGCTCAGGATGAGTAAGTCGAGCACGTCGTGATTGAGGGTGGTTAAACATCGAATATCTAGGCGTTCGGATCCTTCGTATTAAAGATCGAGGTGAACTTGAAGGACCTTCCCCAGATGGATTTGAAAAAGTAAAAATAGGCGTAGTGCTAGTAAAAGCATTAGTGGTGACAGTAGTGTTTGGTCCAGGGATAAGTGCGTTATCAGCTTCTTCTCCAACGTGATCGGTCTCCTCCATTGGCTGATTTACTACATGATGAGGAGAGTCGGAGGGTTCAAGTACAGGTGGAGGTGATCGAGACGTAATCTCTTCCTCACGATCGGATAAGTATTCCACTACGAATCCCGACATTACTCTGTTGCTATATATATATATATATATATATACATTAAATTATATATTCTAAACATATATAATCAAGTAGGGATTATTCATAAAACTATGCATGTATGTGGGTGTTGTTCTATATGGGGTTATAGTCTAGGTCCATCAATTTGCTACCTAGTTCACTATAACTTGGGCTCTGATACCAATCTGTCACACCCGCCCCAGACGGGGTATGACTTACATGGATTCACAACACAAGATATACTGAACGACACAAAACGTTGTCGTTTTAAAATACATTTATATAAAAGCATTGTTCACAAATTTATATTACAATTTATGAAAGATATTATTCTTGAAAACATTTATTTAATATTAAACAATATTAAACAGTAGACAGAGACTTTAGCAAATTGACTTGTCTTTACTAGAGTCTGAGGGTGAGGCCATGGTCCAGTATGTTGTATGCAGCGGAAAAATGTCCCATGTATAGAGTATCGTCTAGTTACCTGAGAATACATGCTAAAATACGTCAACATAAAGTTGGTGAGTTCCATAAGTTTTTCATATAGAAAATATAGTTTCACAAAATGCCAGAGTTCAGTGTGACCATTGCCTTACCGCAATGTCAAATAGTTATGATACAATATTAGCAAAGAGTATCATATGTTTTTAATTAAAATATAGAGTATGAACCACAAGATTTAAAGTAACTATTTAATCACACAATGGATCAAATAGAATATATATATATAATATATATATATAATATATATATATATATATATAATATATATATATATAATATATATATATATATATATATATATATATATATATATATATATATATATATATATATATATATATATATATATATATATATATATATATATATATATATATATATATATATATATATATATATATATATATATATATATATATATATATATATATATATATATATATATATATATATATATATATATATATATATATATATATATATATATATATATATATATATATATATATATATATATATATATATATATATATATATATATATATATATATATATATATATATATATATATATATATATATATATATATATATATATATATATATATATATATATATATATATATATATATATATATATATATATATATATATATATATATATATATATATATATATATATATATATATATATATATATATATATATATATATATATATATATATATATATATATATATATATATATATATATATATATATATATATATATATATATATATATATATATATATATATATATATATATATATATATATATATATATATATATATATATATATATATATATATATATATATATATATATATATATATATATATATATATATATATATATATATATATATATATATATATATATATATATATATATATATATATATATATATATATATATATATATATATATATATATATATATATATATATATATATATATATATATATATATATATATATATATACATTTCTGGAGTACTTGTGTTCATCATAACAGTAAAGAGTTTATATTTTACCCCAAAGGTAAAATAAATAAAGTGGAGTTACAAAATATATAATATAATATATATATTTGTAAATATACATATAAGTATATAACTTTAAAAATATACATATAAGTATAACAAACAGTTTTCATGCATGTATCTCAGTCCCCAAATAAATGTATAAATAATTGAAAAGGGGAGTATGAAGACTCACCTTAGTGATAATAGCAGAAATCAAGTAGATGAAATAAGCCTTGTATAGTTATACCAGAGAGTATTTAGAAGAGAATATGTAGTGGTGTGTGTTTTAAAGTTTAATATCGTCTGCTATTTATAGGCGAACGAATTCGTTCGTTTGATTATTATAATAATAATCTTACTCGCCAATTTAGAAAATAGAAGCGTAGTAGATTCAAAGTAAACGAACAATTTCAACACGTACGTCCTAACTTGAAATCAACGAAGAAAAAATAATTTTGAATTTTTAATATTTAGGGTATATAATATCTAAGTGGTTATATTTACAGTCTATATCCCAATTTTTTTTACATAATATCACATGTAGGTGAGAGTTGGTTGTATTACTGTGAAAATTGTGATTCAAAACTGTACTATTGGTTACCAATAAGCCTACATGGTTAAACAACATACACCTTTATAAAAATAGCAATAAAAATGTTAATAACTAGTTTTGGCTTTAAAATATTCATACGGACTCCAGTTGAGATGATTCAAGTTCCTATAGAATCAGCGAATTAAAATCTACAACTTTCATTTTAATAATTTTTGCTCAATCAACCCCCGTGAGCGGGTTTTGGACGTTTATATTATAAGAATAAAGTATGAAAGCGATGTTTACTATTCAGCACTATTCACTTTTGAATTTATTCGGAAAATCAGATTCAACGTAGAATATAAATTATTTGACGTGGGTCCCGCCTTTATATTATTTTATTTTATTACCCTTTCTACAATTTACTTTCTACCTTTACTATTTACAATTTACTTTTACCTTTACTATTTAAAATTTACTTTTTACCTTTACTATTTAAAATTTACTTTTTACCTTTACTATTCACCGTTACTATTCACAGTCACTATTCACGGTACTATTCATTGTTCACTATTCACAGTCACTATTCACGATCACTATTCATAAATACAATTTTTAGATACGATTACTATTCACGGATACGGTACTATTCATAAATACAGTTATTGATAGTATAAGTATGAAAAAGTATTTATAAACAACTCTCAAATATCTATTTGAGTGCTTGGCAATAATTGTCCATAATTTATTCAAGAATTATTTGTTCAGTTTTATTATGCCATACTATGTTTATTCATTTTATAAAAATTTAAATATTACATGTAATAGTCAATAGTCAACCTGAAATTTTGGCGGTTGTCACACCTTTTGTCAAGTTCAATTAGAACTAGTTTTTAGCTTGAGATTGTGTTGAATGATTATAGTTATTATTCATGGCATTTATAAGATAGCTAGTCACCTACAATACTTCATTGAACTAGAGGGCAATTATCACCATGCCGAAATGTCTAGAAGGCCAATTCTCTTAATAAACCTCTAGGGATAGATACCTAGATAAGTCTAAGTAAATTGTCCTAGTCGGAAATTGAGGGTTACAGCTGGACCAGTAAGAAGCAATCTTCAGTTTCATTGTCCACTGCTGAAGCTGAATACGTGTCTGCAGCCAGTTGTTGTGCTCAGATACTCTGGATGAAGAACCAGTTGCTTGATTATGGTATTAAGTATTCAAAGACACCAATCTTTTGTGATAATACCAGTGCCATTGCTATCTCGAACAATCCAGTCATGCACTCAAAACGAAGCACATTGATCTCAGGTATCATTTTATTCGTGATCATATTGTGAAAGGCAACATTGAACTCCATTTTATTCCCACTGACAAACAACTCGCTGACATTTTTACCAAACCACTGGATGTTAAAACTTTTGAATATCTTGTTGGTGAGTTGGGAATGTTAAACCCTTAAATCTGGAACCTTGGTATTGAACGCCTTTGTGTACTATCAGGGATCCTTGATTTAAAGATTTATAAATCTATGACTGCTTAGATATCGAACGCCTTTGTGTACTATCTTTGCATTAATAGATTTCTGGATCAACATTCCAGGGGGAAGACTGAAAGATATATTTTTGTTCTTAAAATGTTTTAATTTCAGGGGGAATTTATTAATTTATTTTCTCACTGGACAAAATTTTTCCAGAAAATTTACTGGTACCTTGTAAATGTGTCCCTCTCACTGGTAATTAGATAGGTTGAAGTGCATGTTTGAGGTAACTTTGTCTCCTTGTAAATGTGTCCCTCTCACTTGTCTGTATTAGTTGATGTGCATGTTTGAGGTTACCAGTCTCTTTCAAAATGGTTATCATTGGTACTTTACTGGAGTGTCCCTCCAGTGTACCATCAGTGTATGCATCACTGGCCTAATCCACCAGTGATACTGGAGTGTCCAGTCAACCTCCAGATGTACTGAAATGAGTCATGGTTTGTCAGTCATAATATTTTAATACTTGGTCATTGTGCGTGCCACGTATGCAAAATCTTTGAAAAGATATTTATCTTATAATCCTACGTGGCATGTAATTTTTCAAACCTAATGATGGTATTTTTACCTTGGAAAGACAAAAAGTGCAAGTTGGTAATGTTTGTGGGCTGTAAACCGTCACACATTTATGTGT
This sequence comes from Erigeron breviscapus, assembly GCA_034093135.1. NCBI lineage: Eukaryota > Viridiplantae > Streptophyta > Magnoliopsida > Asterales > Asteraceae > Erigeron > Erigeron breviscapus. Next base: position 288,453,361 of record CM067167.1, read on the forward strand.
GATGTGATGTATTTAATGCGGATCTCAAAACCCGATCAAAATTATATTTGATAATTTCAAAATTAACCGTTTGAGTTCCACATTCTCTCTCCTATAAATACCCACTTTCACTTTCATTAGCATTTACTTCGAACATATTTACTCCCAAATTCTTCAAATTCCTTCATTTACTTTCTTTTTCATTCAATTTTCAATCATAAATCTCTCTCATATTAAATTCATCAAATCTTCATAAACCCTAATTCTTCAATTTCATCTTCATATATCTATCATATTCAATGGCACCAAGACAATCTAATTCACCAAAAAATCTGCTCGCTGCTGAATATACTCCGGTTGCCAATGTTGTAAAGGCACCTCATATTACTCTAGAAGCAAAGGCCATAAGAATAAATATGAATAATTGGATGGCTAGACTCACTAGCACCACTCATGCTCCAACTTCTCTCATTGGACGACTGAATGCCTTTTTCCTCAGTTGTCCACTCTATGGTGCTCTCACTCTCAATCCAGGAAAGATGTATCATGATTATTTATGTGAATTCTGGTATACTGCTGTATATGTTGAAAATACTCAATCCATCAACTATACATTGCAACAAGGCACCAGGGCCTTTACTCTCACTGCCGATTCTCTCAGAGATATTCTTCACTTGAATTATCTGGCTGAAAATGAGATGGCAATTACTCTTCCAACTGGTCTAAATTTTAGAGATGTGTGCAGACTGATGGGTCACACAGATATACTGGATGAGCATGGCCAGTTATCAAGGAAAGGCACAATCTACATGAGCAAGTTATCAGACTCATGGAGATACTTTTTCACTCACCTTGTTGAGTGTTTAGGTGGCAGTTCTGGAGGGTTGGACCAGATTAATCAAATGCAACTCCAGATTGCCTACTGTCTTTGGTTTGGATATAGAGTAGACTTTGCTCAGATCTTCTTTGATGATCTGGTTGACCGTCTAAAGGTGAAAGGTAGAAAACCACATATTCCATATATTCGTTTTCTGTCACTTGTATTTTTAAGAGCTCTGGGTGCTGAGTATGATTTCGACACAAATCATTTTTCTGTGTGCGAATATCTAAGGGAGTTGAGTTCATTAAAGTCAAGAGCTGGTGAGGTTGAAATTCCTGTAAATATGTTCAACCATTTTAGAAATGATGCACTGGAAGCACATCAGATGAGCAGGAAGTGGCTCCAGGTGGAAACCAAGTTGGTGAAGGACCCTCTGGAGTCCTCAGTGCTGAAATTGTACAACCAGTGACCCAGGTGGCTCCTGAGGTTCAACAGACTGCAAATGTTACTCGACCAAGAACTTCCAGACGTCTTAGGAAGGCTGGAGTTCAGGTCAATCCAGATAGAGCTGAATCGAGCCATCCAGGTGATGTCATGAATTTAGATGGGTCTCCTATTTTTGAGCAGGAAGAGAATGTTGTCAGATTGATGAGCAGGTGACTGGTGAGCAAGATGCTCGATTAGATTTAAATGTAGAAGTTGGTGATCAGACAGATGATCAGACAGTTGGGATAGCTCCAGATTGGGATGAGGTAGATTCCCCAATGTCTGAAGGTAACATGTTTGATGTGAATATGAATTTCTGGGTGATGAAGTAGAAAATGTGGTTACTTCTGTTATTGCTTCAGTCACCCAACCACTTATCTCTACAGAAATGCCACCACCACCAGAATCCATTTTTGCACCACCACCACCACCATTTTCAATTCCACAAACCACTCCATATTTCAATCCTCCCACACTTCATATTTCACAAAATCAACCACCACCAATTGAAACTCCACTTAACTTTCCTGAACACCGTGTGCTGGACTCCACTGTTGTAACATCTGAAACTTCCACTGAAGGGGTCCAGGCACAAGTACCTTTGGTGACCAGAATGACTTCAACTCTTGATCCTCCCAGTGGTCCCTCCTCTTCTTCTTCAGCCGAGGTCCAAGGCCTTTTAAGTAAGGTGGCGGACCTGGAGAGATCACTCCAGTCTTCATCCCAGGTTGTTTCTGATTTCAAGTCCTTATTGTCTAACAATCTTGCGTCAGAAATGAATGTGTTTGCTGGAAATGAGAAGCTGGTATTTGAAAAGCTGGATGAACTGGTACTGGCCACAAATCAAAACACTGAAAATATCAAAGTGGCAGTCCAGGGCTTGGAGACTAGGCTGGTGAATTCTGTTCAGACTGCAGTGAAAGCTGAACTTGTTCAACCACTGACAGGTCTGACAGAGGAGGTTCAGAAGTTGATTACCAGGGTAAGTAATTTGGAAAGTAGGCCAACTCTTGATCAGAATGCTGTTGTTAGCACCATCAGTGATGAATGTGCTAAGAAGTTCAGACATGGCATGTTGAAGGAAATTACTGAAGAAATTTCTGGGTCTGTTCTTAGAACCATTCAAGATGGGTTGTTGCCACAGGTGGTAAAAATGATTGAAAATGAAATGCCAAAGCACTTGTCTTCAGAAATTGAATTTATCAAGAAGGAAGTGACTCAACTAAGGAAGACTGTGAATATCACAGTTCCAGTGGCAGGAAGGACATTTGGTGCTACAGACAGATACATGCTTGAACAGTTATGGAGTGCCCACAAGTCTCCAACTGGTGGACATTCCAAGGGGGAAAAGTCGTCTGTTGCCACTGAGTCTGTTCCAGAAGGGTTGATAAAGAAAAAGAAAGAAGTGGTTGACCAGTGCTATCGAAAAGGCTTTTGGCATTGAACCCATTGTGCAACAAGAAGAAGTGACTGGTACTGATGCCAGTGCACAAGAAGCGCAGAAAGCACTTGGCACTGAAAGCCATTGTGCAGGTTGAAGAGGCTACTGGTACTGATGCCAGTGAGCCCCAGTTTGAATCATTCCCAGATATCACAACTACTTTAAAGTCTGTAAAAGGAAAATAACATATGGTATCTGGAGAAGAAAGTGAAACTGCTGGGAAATCATCAGAATTTCCAACTACTGCTGATGATGATACTTCGAAGAGACTGGAACAAGAATGCATTATGATAGAAATTTTTAAGAAAAATCAAAAGGATGAACTGCTGGCCCACAAAAGGGAGATGGCAAACATGGGGACTCTTGATTCTTACAATGCTGGTAGGTTGGGCATACATATTGATGTTTATAAAAGAATGAAGGAAGACCCCAGAGTTCATCAATGTCTGGATGCATTGGATGACGTATACATTCGCTCCAGGTACTCTGAAGAAGAACAAACGTATGATGCTGTAACATATGGAGTCAGTGTAGTTGAATTGATTAGACAAAGGACGGAGGAACTGGTGAACCTCCAGAAAAAGATCAGAAAGAATGCTGGTGCTCTGGAGATAGAGTACAGAAAGAAGCTAAAGGGCTTACCAAAACTCACTGCCAAACAGATCAAGGAAATCAGAGATGCTGATCTGAGCACTTTCATTCCTTTGGATACTTCACAAAGAATCAATCGTGAAGAACTCCAGTATGCCATCGAACAGCAGAAGGTATCCAGGGAAACTGAATACATGATCCAGATGGCAAAGCAAAAAGCCAAGTATGAAGATATGTTGAAATTCAGGGCTGATGCCAGAAGGATCATAAGTGCAGAAATCAAATTAGCTGAAAATCATGAAGGCATGAGCAGGTTTGAAATAAAGTTGACCAGGGAAGGTAACTTTACTGATGAAAGGAAGAGTGCTTCAGTCCAAGCTTTTGGATGGACTGAACTGAAGGAGATTGCCTTAACGTTCAGGGGAAGACTGATTTGTCGACTGATGTTAAAGCATTTTTGAAGAGGATTGAGAAGGTATGAAAGAGAAAGCAACAGATGGAAGTTGCAATAGGCATGAAACCACCAGAGTCTGTACCATCCTCTCCATCTCCAAAGAGAAAGGCTACTGAAGACGCTCCAGGACAGACGTCAAAGAGAAGGGCCTGACTCTTGTATCATTTACTTGTACTTGTATTTTATTTCCCAAAATTGTAACTTATTTTCTGTTGATGGCTGTAAATATAGTTGCATATTTTGATTCATAAAGTAAATGATCAGATTTAGTCTAAGTTAATATTAAAAGATGAAACTGGAACACTGATGATCTATAAAGTGTTTCCCAGTAACTTAAATTTTTAGACTAAGTCAAAACAAGTGTTTTTCAAGCATACAAAATTGTATAGATAGAAGCTTGAAAAACCTTGCATTATTTCTAAACAAATAGGGGGAATTTGTTAGGTCCAGATTTACTGGACTCGCTCCAGACTTGACGACTGGAGCGATACTGAAGATTTGTCCAGAAATAATGGAAGACCAGTGAGCAAAATACTTGTATAGGAAATCTGGAGACATCCTCCAGATTAGCTCACTGGACTTCACCCCAGTCCAGATCTATTCTACTGAAGACATTCTCACTGAAGTCAAAGACTAAAGTTAGAATAAAGAAGACTGACAAATGGTGGAGTCCACTGGAAGTCTTACCAGATCTACGACTGGAGGTTTGTCAGTGTTCTAGACCTTACAAGTCTGAACACTGATTACGAGGAATTGACTTTTTGCCTTTACACACTTTCCAAAGAACATTCCACTTGTTCTTTACTAAAGTTCTTACGTGTGTAAAGGTGGTTGGTTAGTTAAGTAGAAATTTGAGCTTGATTTGTGCAAAAATGGAGTTAGTGTGTGAAAAGGTGTAGTGTGTGTTTTGGAGGTTGAAGATGAAGATCAGAGAGAATTGAGGTTGAATTGTTGTGATTAATTAAGGAAATGGGGGAAAAGCTTACAATTTTGGGTATGGAAAGGAGTATTTATACACTTGACTAACTTTCACTAATACTCCTTCCATTATTAAAATAATTGCATTTTAACACCATTTTTGGATTTCTAACATTCTTCCCCTTGGTGTTGAAATGTAATTCATGCACGATATCATCTATAAATACGAATTTGTTGATGAAGGTCTTCGAAGCTTTCTCATTGTCTTCAAGATCTTCCATCAAACTTGGCTTTACGTCTTTAATCTTCACACTTACCTTAAAGATGTATCTTTAAGTCTTGAACTTCTCAGAGTATGAGCATTGCGGAAACTTGATCTTGGCTTTTTAGATTTGAACATGAAAGCCTCTTCTTGACAATCTTAACTTTGTCACACTTCCCCTTAATTAATGAATCTTTCTCTTGAAGCATTTGGACAAACATCTTTTTCATCACAAACTTCCCTTCGATCAAACAATCATATTTGCGTACCACCAACGCTTATGTATAGGGTGTACCGCGGCGTACCCACCACGTTGGCGATAACTATCTTCAAAGAATAATTTGGGGATCACTTTAATCAACAATTTATCTTTCTTCCCCTCAACTGATGAATTCTTCTTTCTTCCCATCAAAATTCAAGAAAGCACACACACTTGTTTGACTTCATTATCCTCTTTCTTCCCCTCATGATGAATGTGTGGCAACATGTTCATCATGTCTCTTTGAAGTCGAAACTGGGGAATCAACCATTATGAAGTAGTAGTCCAATAAACAACATCTTTAGCCCGGGTTATACACTGACATGTGTATAAGCCATTTTCATCGAATCACTTATGAACAACCTTTGGGACCCATTTTTGTGTAGGCCCAACGGTTTTTGTCTTGACATTCCAAATGTACGTGTCATCGATTCGACGAATAGAATCTGCAGTCCATGGTGGGTGAAAACTCGAGGTTGTTGAAAAGTTGAGTTTTTGTGGACGCAGTGGAGATGCAAAGACATTCACTTTTTGCACGGTAATTGGTTTTGGTGCAAGTTCATAGAGTTGCCAAAGTGAGTATTTGATTGTCTTTGACTCAGTTGACTTTGGTTTGTAGATAGGTTTCCATTTGATCTTGGGCAACTGAGCTTTTGCTTGAGAGATGAACTTGGTATTGTCTTCAAATGACAAGAATGGAATGAGAGTCTGTGTTCCATCAATAGTAGGCTTCGAAGAATACTTTCTATCCTTGAATAAGGCATAGTTAGTAAATTGAGAAGCTTTATGTTTAGCAGGAGATGAAACTTTGATCTTTGAGCTCTTTGGGATGGACTCAGTGCAAACTTTCTTTGAAGCATCAAGTTCAGTTGGAAATATTGGACTTGCATCATGATAAACTGAGCCATCATCACTTTGAGTGTCACAAGATGTTGATTGTGTTTGCAATTCCATCTCAAGTTCAGAGATTCTCTTTCGTAGAGATGTTTCATTTGATTGAAATTGCAAACAATTCTCTTCAAGAGTCTTGATTTTGTTGCAAACATCTTGTCTCTCTTTCTCAACTTTGTTCATCTCATCAATAAACTTGCTCTCCATGGTTAAGAATTTGGATGTCTCATTTTTCAACTGAGATTGAAAACTTGAAATCTTTTCTTGCAAAATAAGTTCTCTTGATTTGCTTTCCAAGATACTATCATTCAGCTTCTTGTTGGAAGTTTTCAATTCTGTTTGAAGTTCTTTTATCGCAGCTTTCATTTGTGACTTCAACTCATCATTCTTCTTCAAAGTTTGTTTGTCAATTTCATTCCAAACTGCAAGGTCTCCAAATTCAACTTGAAGTTTTTTCATCTCATTTGTAAGTCTCACATTTCCAGCTCGATAGTAGATCATTTGTTCTTTCAGTTTGACATTCTCAGCTTGTAACGTGACTACTTCCTCTTGAAACTTGACATTTTCAGTGGCAATCGAATGAATCAATATCTTCATCACTTGACAAGGAGTTGTTTCAGATCGCACATGAGTAGTCATACAACATGAGCACAGTCCACCTTTATGAAGTTTCTCTTCAGATGAAGTAGGTGTCTTGGGTGAGGAAGTTAACCACAAATTGAAGACGAAATCATTTTTGACTGAATTTGAGATACTTGGACTTGACATTTTGTTTAGCAAAGGGTGAAATGAAATGAAAAGGTAATTGTGATTGAAATTGAAGTGAAAGAATTAAAATTGAAATTTGGAGATTTTGTACTTCAGGTTTCCCTCCAAATTTTTCCGCCGAAATATGTTCTCACGAAACTTAGAATTTCATGTAAACTTTGGATATCATGATCATAGGAAAAATTTGATAATTTCTAAAATTTTTCGCCAAAACCGCGTCGATAACGAATGAAAATTGGCCTAAAATTTTTTTTAACGCTATCAAATTTTAAATCTTCATGAATTATCCCTTTTTAAGACCCTGGGCAAAAATAATTTTTCCCGCCAAAAGACTTTTTTTTTTTTTTTTTTGGATTGGAAACGATCTTGATAAGATCGTCCTGGGTGAGATCGTTCTAGGGTGAGATCGTTTGTGAGATCGTCTAGTGAGATCGTTCTGGTAAGATCGTCCTTGAGCAAGATCGTTCTAGGAGTTTGATGAAAATTTGGTTAAGTCTAAAAAATGAAACGATCTTGGAATAATGAAACGGTCTTGAAGTGAAACGGTCTTGAAGAACTGGGACGATCTTGATTGAAGATCGTCTTGGAAATTTTGGTGAAATTTGGCTAAGTATGAAAAGTGAAACGATCAGGAAATGAGACGGTCTTGAATTGAAGATCGTCTTAACTTCAAAAGAAATGAGACGATCTTGTTGAAGATCGTCTTGGTTTCAGAATAATGAGACGATCTTGGTGAAGATCGTCTTGTTTTCTTTTCAAGAATTTGTATTGACCAAACCAATCCTTCTGGATTAGTTAGCCAAAAACAAATACTTCTCAACTCAACAATCCACACAGCACAGGTATTACAATTAACTTTCAAATACCAAAACGATCTTATGAAGATCGTCTTAGTGAAGATCGTTTTAGGTTCATCTTCATCATTTTACCAGTTTTCCATGAAAACTCCATTAATGACTTTAAAAGCTTCAATAACTTTTGAATTAGTGGGAGTTAGATCACGAAATAACTTGCAAACTGTTTGTTTTCACCTCCGCAACAAATCTATGAACAAAATTCAACACCAAACACAACAGATTCAAAACCCAAAAATCGCGCCAAAATCAAAAAATTCAATCTCGAGATTTAGATCGAATTGGAACTTGAAACTTGACAGGATTATGTTTACAACTATCACGAATCTATTGATGAACAAATAAGTGTGATTTTATGTGATTTGAGAGGTGAAAAATTGAAGAACAGTGAAAAACGGTTTTGAATAAAAATTTGAAAATTGAATGAAAATTGCAACAAATCGAGCTATGGATCGTTCAGATTAACTGATTTTGCTCTGATACCAATTGTTAAGTAGAAATTTGAGCTTGATTTGTGCAAAAATGGAGTTAGTGTGTGAAAAGGTGTAGTGTGTGTTTTGGAGGTTGAAGATGAAGATCAGAGAGAATTGAGGTTGAATTGTTGTGATTAATTAAGGAAATGGGGGAAAAGCTTACAATTTTGGGTATGGAAAGGAGTATTTATACACTTGACTAACTTTCACTAATACTCCTTCCATTATTAAAATAATTGCATTTTAACACCATTTTTGGATTTCTAACAGGTTAAAAGAATAAAGTCATATTGATGTGACTTTATCCTTGTACTTTAACCAATGCATTTAATGACCTTGTCGGTTCATTAAATGCATGCAACCATATTTGTACGGCACAAATTCACTGGTGAATTTGTTTGCCTATAAATACAAAGTCATTTCCTTGTTAAAATTACTTTTAGCATTAAAGTTGAATTTGTCTAAATACTCTCGATCTTAACAGGGATACTTCACAACTTTAAGTATCTCGATCCAAAGAGTTTATTTGGCAAATATAGATCATTTGTAATTCATAGGTTGTTAGGATACTTACATATTTGTATTATCTTGATTCCGCACAACCTTGTATTTTATTTAACATCATAAATAAAATACACTTGAAAAATTACATTGTGTTCCACCTTTACTTTAAGTCGTGTATTACTTTGTTTATATACTTGCATTTATATTCAAGTAATACTAGTCCAATCTAGTGCTTATTAGACTTGTTGTATTTTACATTCTGGGTTAACCATCAAGTTAGGGACTTACAAACATGACCCTTCGTACGACATATGAAGCAGGAAATCCTCTTGACATTTTTCTTCGTATTGAATCTCCTGAGATTTTCTTCCGTAATAGGAATTCCATACTCAGTCATCTCTTCAATGCACGACAGTCTTTCCAAAACTTCATCCATTGTTTTCACAGGATTTAATGGAGTTGACTTTGAGTGTCTCAAATGTAATGTCTCATTTTCTTCCAGAATTACTCCTCTGCTTGTTGATGACTCATCAACCCTGGAGGCTTCAGGAACCAAACGAGGAACATTTTTATGATCCTTGTCCCACTTATGACATACATCATGCATTTGACTGACACTCAAAGGATTTTGACTAAGATGTTCAATATGATACACCTTGTCAAGATGAAGATTAGTGACGCTCACTTTACCATGACCAGTTGCGATCCCCTGAGCAGGTCCGGCAAAGTTCACCTGAACATCAGAAATCTTAACAAAGTCTGACAGAACACTATTATCTCCAGTGGCATGAATAGAACATCCAGTATCGATATTCCACATGTTGTCAGTCCTTTCTACTGAAACTGGACACTTTGTGATAGTCAAGTTCGTCATGAAGTTCACCAGACCCGATATTGTCTTTTGATCTTTGACTTTGTTTGAACTGCTCACAACTATTGATTTTTCAGGGTTTTTGAATGATCTAGTGTCATCACTTTCTGAAATCTCTGATTCTGAATCTGATGACACATCTGAACTGATCTCAGCCAAGTAGGCATTGTCGGCTTCTTCAACAATTGAGCCCCAGTCATATGAACCTTCCTGTTGTTGAACCACCAAAGCTCTTGACCCATTTTGGTTATTAGAGTTTGGACTTTCAACTTTGGAACCTTGATAACTGTTTTGTTGAGAAGAGTTACTAACATTCGAACTTGACCCTTGATAATATCTTCGTTGTGGAGCACCTGAAGGAGTTGCTGATCCACCTTGGTTGAAGTTCTGACGAGTCACAATAGACCTATCATCCTTCTTAGGTCTCTGGCATTCCCTAGCAAAGTGTCCAAAGCCCTCGCAATTGTAACACTTTATCTTTGACTTATCAAAGCCAAGCTTGGAACCCACGACCTTTCGCCCAGTTCTTGATAAGAACCGTTTAGCCCGAAGAGTTAGCATAGCCATTTGCCATTGCAGATCCATCTCTTCTAAGTCCAAAGGATCAATCTGCTCATAGTCTTCATCTATAAGACTCGGATCTTGAACCTTTCCTTGGATAAACTGTTCATATGATGTCACAAATGACGCAAGAACGGATAAGTGACTTTCCACACATTTGACACTTATAGGCACGGTGGAACTAGCACTGGAGGTAGGATATCCACGGTTGCCTAAATTGTCGCTCTGACTTGAAACAAGACATATGTTCCCCTCAGAGTCAAACGAGATCTTTTGTAAGTCAACATCTTCACTCAGGAATGCCCTTGTGCTTCCTTCAGGGAACCTGGACTTACATTGATCGTAGGCCTACCGTAATAAAGCTCGGGAATCTGAGCATTATTATATCCTGCTTCCCTCCTTTTTAGTTTCATTTCTTGTCCCCTAAACTTAGCAACTATCTGAGTCAAAGACATATCAGAGAAATCTGCTTTCTCTTTCGGTCTCATCCTCTTCTTGTTGCTTGGTCCGAACAGTAGGTTATAAGGAATAGAGTCTTGCATTCGGTTTTGTCTTTCAATCATGGCGCTCTCTTAGTTCCATTCGACAAACTCGCCACCAAGAATGTAAGCTTCGAAATTGTTATTTCTCCTCTTCTTGTTACTCGTCAACCCTCACAAGGGTAGTACAAGAGTCTCACAAATTGTCTCTTTGTTCTTGAAGCATAGTAGCAGCAGGAAGTTCAAGACTCGAAATTCATTTCCCTCGTTGATTTCTCTTTCGACCTCACGATTCCAACGTAGTGTAAGTAACAAACTCATTCTCGCCAATTAAGTTCACACTTTGGTTACACTACGTCACTCATTTTTCCATCTTTAATCGTAGGTCTCGACTCTCGTAAGGATTTCGCTAGTTCAAGCTACTCGTCTCTCGCCAACCCCGCTTCTCTACTAACACTTCGCCTGGTCATTCTTCAACCCGACAACTACTTGCTCTATAATCTTTTATCGTAAGTAGAAAATCCCCCCCTAGCTCATTTCGTATATTGTTATTCTCACAAACGTAGTAGTAAACTAATGCACATATGCTAGCCCATGGTTCATAATTTCTAAAACTAAAAACTTAAGAATGGGACATTCTGATTAAACAAAAGTTTATGTACTCTTATAAAACCAACAATAACGTTTTTTCGAAATGTTCGTTACGTAACTTTTGAAAACAAAGTATGTACTAAACCAATTGTCTTCTTAATATTCTTTAAAAGCCGATTTACTTACTGTTTTTTTTTAAATGAATATATAAAAATAATAATATATATACTTAAATTAGGAATGCACAACTCATAAAATAATACTTAACCAAATGGGATGGTGTCTAGGCGGGTCACTATATATCGGTGTTGGTTGCTGGATTTTCCGAAAGTGCATGTACCAAGGGTCATGTATCGAAAGGATCCTGCCACCCGATCGACCTACCTGGCCATTTCATTTTGGTAACCAAGAATGACTTGGTTAAAATCAAGAATTTAACGAATGATTGAACCTAAATTTTTATAGGGCATATTACTCTTTCGGACTAGTTGCTCGTTTTGCCATCATACTAAATTACCTCTTCGGCTAAGGTGAGTTTTCATAGATCCCTTTTTAAATCATTTTGGGATGAGAATACACATTTATGATCACAAGCGTTTTTATGTATGCTTATGTACTTATATGGTTGCCTATTTGAAATCCCCTGAGAACTTGAATCGAGAAACAGCAGCGCGAATATTATAAATAGTACTATTTGGGTTGACACCCCTATCCGGCATAGTCGCGCTATGGCACAACGGATATATAATATTTGAATATGAGCGTGGTGTAATAGGCATAAGCACCACAAGAGGGGTAAACTTATTATTGTTAAGGTATCGATTCAAGGCATAAGCATGACATGGTTATTTTTACTAAATTTTTGTGATATTGTATGCGTACATTATCATTTATATAAATCTTGTGATCCACGGTTATTTTTGGTATAAACCTATGAGCTCACCAACATTATGTTGACGTATTTTATGTGTGTATTCTCAGGTAATTGAGCTCTATGAAGTATTTGCTAGATGCACAATGTGGAAGTCACAAATTGCATAACTTGAAGTATTTATATGGAGATTTTCTTGGCATTATATTTTGTTAACTTTATTATGTTTTAAAAATCTCCCTAGAAGTTTTGTGAACTCATACCACTATGGAATACAATGGTGTTTGTTTTAATAATATTTTCTAAACGTCTCATTTAGAGGTCGTTTACTTGCAAATTGTGTTATGATCCTGTTTTATCGCACTCCGCCATTTTGGGGTGTGACAAAAACCTTTTCTGTGAACTGGTGCTGGTTAATGATGCATTTGTGTATTACAGAGTTGACCAAGAACAAGATTTTGAAGGGTATGTCTTCTTCATGATGAATACAGTAAAACGGATCTTGCATTGGCATCCCAAATGAGGGCTCATCTTCTACTTTAAGCTTTGTTTTATAATGCTCGATCTCAACACTCTGCTCTTTGAAAAACGTTAGAGCTTTCTTCACTTTCGGGATATCTCGAATCCGGATGGAAACCCGATACGTGTTGCATCTCCCAATGGCACCGCTAGGGGTGAAATCGGTGGTCCGGATCCATGGATCATCATCATACATCTCTGGAGTGAACTTCGAATCATTAGCCGTTCTACAAGAAGCCGATGCTAACTAAAGAGCCAAAACGAAGGGATGGTCATACTCGTTAACCAAGTGATCAGGGCTATAAGATTTAGCGATAATCACGCCCCTCAACAAAAAATCAACCTTATAATTACACTTTATCACTGCGTAATCCTTCCTCCCCTCCCTCCCTTCGAACGAGAAAGCAGTGTCTTTTGTGAAAAGAAACTTACCACTACAATCAGATTGGTCAATAAGAAAGTCAACCCCGGAATCAGGCCTCTCCAACCAACAACGAAATTATCCAAGCTAGTCAACAGCCCAACTTCAAGAACCACATCTGAAAACCTATTTACACTATCAACTTTGTTCATTGGCATTTCCGGGCCTGGTCTAACCTTTAAGCTAACGTTGTTATATATAATTGACCTGTGACTGCAGCTTTTACAAAAGTGTCAACCGTATCAAGATCTACAAAATGCACATATGCATGGGGTTCAATTTTTCATAATTGGTGACCTTTTGAATATTTTCAAGGTTAACATTGAATTCTGGATACGAGTCAGGAGGTGTTGAAGATGTTTTTAACCTACACCTATAAACCATTCCCCCTCAACGGTGCCTTTTCGATGTACATCAAAAACCCTGCAAGAGTACCCACAAATATTAATTCAGTATCATCTTATCCTCTATGTGTATTCTCAATGAAACTTTAAAAACTTGACGTTAAAACATGTTATGAAGAAAGGAACAAAGGAGAGGCTATTTGAAGAAGCTCATCAGATTTTAAAAACTTGTCGTTCATAGGAATATTAGCTTTATACTTTGAGTAAAAGTTCCATGTTTGAATAGCACGTTTATCGACAATATGATTTAGCAAGGGCTGAGCTAGACAAAGACAAACGTTATTCAAAACTACTGAATAACATAATATCCACACAAGAACATTTATTAAGCATCATATCAACATCGTGAACAATAACAAAACAGCTATTGAGAACAACTTAAGGAAACTAAACTAATAGTTTTCTATTGTGACCAACATGTTTTGTCAGAACCGGTAGAAGAAGAGAAAAGTAATGAAGATATATGTATTAGAAATATATAATATAATATGATATATATATATATAATATAGTAGTGGTCGTCGGACTATCAAGAAGAAAAAAGAGTGTGGATGAACGGGATTATTTGTTTGGTTGTGTAGAAATATATAATATAGATATGGCGGTGAAGTGATAAACGGAAAAAGTTAAAAATTAGAATGGCGGTGGTTGTGGGAGGAGGGGGCGGCAGTGGTGGTTGAGGGAGAAGGGGGGAGACCCTGAGACCCTGAGATGTGGATCATCGAAGGCACATTATATCTACTTCATTTTTCTCTGACTCCAGTCTTTTCCCAAAAACAAAAACTCACAAATTGAACGAATTTTTTCTAAAAAAAGAATCAACTACCCCCTTAACATTAATGATTAAATTACACTATTAATCTTTTATCTTTTAAAATATCTTCATTAACCATTTATATTAATTATCTACACCACTCGACGCCTCTCTACCACCAACAGTCGCCCCCACCACCACACCGTCCGCGCCATGACCACCGCCAATTGCGCGGGTACCGTGCTAGTAATTAATATGTGAATACGACAGCGCCCATCGTCTCAATTAACATTTTTAAAATGAAATAGTAATACCCCAAGTGTTTTTCAATTATCTTCAATAGATTCAACGTTATAAATAACGAGGTTTGTACCCGGGCGTTGCCCCGGAGATGTTACATATATTGTGTGAGGTTATATGTAAAATTTATAATGTGTTCCAAAAATAACTACGTTCACCTCTGTAACATATAATGTCGTTGTTCATAACACATGTATCTTTGAGGTTGGTCGAACCTCCTAGCCAAATACGACTCCTAAACATTAAATTAGGCGGCCATAGACAATATTAAGTTGAAACAAATACTATATACTCCTACGCCGTTAGAGAAATGGACTTGATTTGGCGAAGATTTTGTAACTCCCGTTAGACACTCAAATAGCATTTAACTATTGTTAATAGCCGTTAGACAAAAGGACGTAACTCCCTGTTAGGGAAAAGGACCTTTACAACAGTTTTTTCAATTCCAGTTAAACACCCAAACAAAATCTAATAGTCGTTAATGACTGTTAGAGCTTTTGTAATATTTGTTAACGACAGGGACCGTTGTTGTAAAAGTTTTAACAAAAGGGATGAATTTTGCAAAAAAGTTAAAAGAATAAAAAATTGTTGCACGTATTTCCCATAAATTCAAGTTTAGTATATATAATAATATGTGCTTTAAGACTTATGTAACATTGACTTTTGTCTATGTAGTATTTATACTCAGTTTTTATAGACTCAAACACATATTAGTGAATAATATCAGACAAAAGTTAATAACAAAATGAGTAAGGCTTTAAGTACAAGTGGAGCTGAAATGATAAGTGAAGTTAAAGTTCCTCACCTATTTGATGCTGAAATGATTCCGAGGACGGAATCCTCTTAAGGGGAAGGTAATTGTAACATCCCAAACTTTTTAATTAACGGTTGACTTGAGTCGTTAAGTCAACATTATGTGTCCGTTAAGTCTCTAGGAGATTAATGCTTATATGTGTATTAATATGTATATATATGTATATATATATATATATATATATTGTATCATTTTGTTATTAGATGAAGTTTTAAATGCATTAATTTATATATATATATATATATATATATATATATATATATATATATATATATATATATATATATATATATATATATATATATATATATATATATATATATATATATATATATATATATATATATATATATATATATATATATATATATATATATATATATATATATATATATATATATATATATATATATATATATATATATATATATATATATATATATATATATATATATATATATATATATATATATATATATATATATATATATATATATATATATATATATATATATATATATATATATATATATATATATATATATATATATATATATATATATATATATATATATATATATATATATATATATATATATATATATATATATATATATATATATATATATATATATATATATATATATATATATATATATATATATATATATATATATATATATATATATATATATATATATATATATATATATATATATATATATATATATATATATATATATATATATATATATATATATATATATATATATATATATATATATATATATATATATATATATATATATATATATATATATATATATATATATATATATATATATATATATATATATATATATATATATATATATATATATATATATATATATATATATATATATATATATATATATATATATATATATATATATATATATATATATATATATATATATATATATATATATATATATATATATATATATATATATATATATATATATATATATATATATATATATATATATATATATATATATATATATATATATATATATATATATATATATATATATATATATATATATATATATATATATATATATATATATATATATATATATATATATATATATATATATATATATATATATATATATATATATATATATATATATATATATATATATATATATATATATATATATATATATATATATATATATATATATATATATATATATATATATATATATATATATATATATATATATATATATATATATATGTATGTATATATGCATATATATATATATATATATATACAATATAATACAAATGGTATATTATAAATGTATCGTATACTTGTCAATGTCATGCAATGTATCAAATATGTATAAATGTCAATATGTGCATCATATGCGAGTCAATGTCATGCAATGTACCTCAAATATGTATAAATGTCAATATGTGCATCATATGCGATCAATGTCATGCAATGTATCAAATATGTATAAATGTCAATATGTGCATCATATGCGAGTCAATGTCATGCAATGTATCAAATATGTATAAATGTCAATATGTGCATCATATGCGAGTCAATGTCATGCAATGTATCAAATATGTATAAATGTCAATATGTGCATCATATGCGAGTCAATGTCATGCAATGTATCAAATATGTATAAATGTCAATATGTGCATCATATGCGAGTCAATGTCATGCAATGTATCAAATATGTATAAATGTCAATATGTGCATCATATGCGAGTCAATGTCATGCAATGTATCAAATATGTATAAATGTCAATATGTGCATCATATGCGAGTCAATGTCATGCAATGTATCAAATATGTATAAATGTCAATATGTGCATCATATGCGAGTCAATGTCATGCAATGTATCAAATATGTATAAATGTCAATATGTGCATCATATGCGAGTCAATGTCATGCAATGTATCAAATATGTATAAATGTCAATATGTGCATCATATGCGATCAATGTCATGCAATGTATCAAATATGTATAAATGTCAATATGTGCATCATATGCGATCAATGTCATGCAATGTATCAAATATGTATAAATGTCAATATGTGCATCATATGCGAGTCAATGTCATGCAATGTATCAAATATGTATAAATGTCAATATGTGCATCATATGCGAGTCAATGTCATGCAATGTATCAAATATGTATAAATGTCAATATGTGCATCATATGCGAGTCAATGTCATGCAATGTATCAAATATGTATAAATGTCAATATGTGCATCATATGCGAGTCAATGTCATGCAATGTATCAAATATGTATAAATGTCAATATGTGCATCATATGCGAGTCAATGTCATGCAATGTATCAAATATGTATAAATGTCAATATGTGCATCATATGCGAGTCAATGTCATGCAATGTATCAAATATGTATAAATGTCAATATGTGCATCATATGCGAGTCAATGTCATGCAATGTATCAAATATGTATAAATGTCAATATGTGCATCATATGCGAGTCAATGTCATGCAATGTATCAAATATGTATAAATGTCAATATGTGCATCATATGCGATCAATGTCATGCAATGTATCAAATATGTATAAATGTCAATATGTGCATCATATGCGATCAATGTCATGCAATGTATCAAATATGTATAAATGTCAATATGTGCATCATATGCGTATCAATGTCATGCAATGTACCTCAAAATCATCAAGTATCTCAATACTTGGTCCACATCGTGGTGTTAATCATATCAAATCATCAAGTATGGCCAATACTTGGTCCACATCGTGGTGTTAATCATATCAAATCATCAAGTATGGCCAATACTTGGCATCAAGTACTTGAAAGTACTCGGATGTACATATAGTACTTAAAGTACTCGAAATGTGGCCTTACAGTTCAACAACTTGCCTTGGTATAAGTTTCCAATGCACACAACATGTACGTCTCAATAAACATAATCATCAATAAACAAGTCCATATGTCCAACAACCTAAACAAGACTATACGTACATACACTTAGGAGGATTCTACTTTCAACGAGTCCTAAATGCTTATATATAGGGTCACCCGCAGCCTTCCCACCACATCTAAAACCCTTTGAAGGCATAACCGACTTCCATGTATGTACATCTATCCTAAAATAAATTACAATATCACAATCACATGTATAAACCATCAAACACTAACTCAAAACTATCCATCAATCATTAATCAATCAGTTCCATAATTCAATTGCATTTCATCAAACAATCAATAAACCGTAAATCAAATCAACCAAATAATCAAACAAGCACGTATATGTACACTTTTCAGCCCGAATCTCAATTGAGTAGGGAGCTACGGAACTCACCTTGATTGGAAAAAAAATGCCATATAGATTATAAGCGTTTGATAGCGCTATCGCCGAAAAAGCCCCCAATTGCGCCGCAACTTAGGATTGCGCCGCAACAGAAAAACAGACCCATATAGTTGCGCCGCAACTTAGGATTGCGCCGCAACAGAAAAACAGACCCATATAGTTGCGCCGCAACTTAGGATTGCGCCGCAACAGAAAAACAGACCCATATAGTTGCGCCGCAACTTAGGATTGCGCCGCAAGCTAGGTTAAGTGATTAAGACCCCCAATTGCGCCGCAAGTTAGGATTGCGCCGCAACAGGAAAACAGTCGTTTAAGTTGCGCCGCAACTTGTATAGTTGCGCCGCAACCTACCCAGTTCAGCACCAGCATGATAGCCCCCAATTGCGCCGCAACTTAGGATTGCGCCGCAACAGAAAAACAGACCCATATAGTTGCGCCGCAACTTAGGATTGCGCCGCAACAGAAAAACAGACCCATATAGTTGCGCCGCAACTTAGGATTGCGCCGCAACAGAAAAACAGACCCATATAGTTGCGCCGCAACTTAGGATTGCGCCGCAACAGAAAAACAGACCCATATAGTTGCGCCGCAACTTAGGATTGCGCCGCAACAGAAAAACAGACCCATATAGTTGCGCCGCAACTTGTATAGGATTGCGCCGCAACCCGAAAGTGATTAAGACCCCCAATTGCGCCGCAAGTTAGGATTGCGCCGCAACAGAAAACAGTCGTTTAAGTTGCGCCGCAACTTGTATAGTTGCGCCGCAACCTACGATTGCGCCGCAACAGAAAAACAGACCCATATAGTTGCGCCGCAACTTAGGATTGCGCCGCAACAGAAAAACAGACCCATATAGTTGCGCCGCAACTTGTATAGTTGCGCCGCAAGCTAGGAAAAGTGATTAAGACCCCCAATTGCGCCGCAAGTTAGGATTGCGCCGCAACAGAAAACAGTCGTTTAAGTTGCGCCGCAACTTGTATAGTTGCGCCGCAACCTACGATTGCGCCGCAACAGAAAAACAGACCCATATAGTTGCGCCGCAACTTGTATAGTTGCGCCGCAACTAGGATGCTAGAACCGAAGCTAGGAAAAAGTTAAGTGATTAAGACCCCCAATTGCGCCACAACTTAGGATTGCGCCGCAACAAAAAAAAACATTTAAGTTGCGCCGCAACTTGTATAGTTGCGCCGCAACTTAGGATTGCGCCGCAACAGAAAAACAGACCCATATAGTTGCGCCGCAACTTGTATAGTTGCGCCGCAATAGGATGCTAGAACCGAAGCTAGGAAAAAGTTAAGTGATTAAGACCCCCAATTGCGCCGCAACTTAGGATTGCGCCGCAACAGAAAAACAGACCCATATAGTTGCGCCGCAACTTGTATAGTTGCGCCGCAACCCACCCAGTTCAGAACCTGCACGAGCCAAACACCCCAAGAACACCCATTTTGACCCCATAATCGACCAAGGAGGATATAGGACCTGATTTTAAGCTTGAATCCACACATTTATACATAAACAAACCCAACCCACTTCCAATATTGGTCCTTAACATCAAGAATCATTTCCAAATTCAATCAAAACCAACCCATGAACACATAACCTTAATTCTCGACCTAGGAGTGTTTTTGGACTCAATCTCGACCAAGACTCATACAAATGGACCAAGAATAAGGTTATTAACACCCAATAATGATTTTAAAGTAGGATTAACTTACCAAAATTCCCTTCCAAGAAAGTCAACTCCGAAATTGAACTACAACTAGAAACTTCTTGCAATATGGAACCCAAATTTGTGATATGATGATTAGAAGGTGATGATTATGATTAATCTAGTATAAATTTTCCTCCAACCAACACTAGATGATAAATTAAATTAGAGAGAGAGTGAAATGGGTGCTGGATGAATGAATTAATTGAATGAATAAGGTGAGGGTATATATCCGGCTAAGGGATTAGGTTCATGATCAATAACAAACAACGAAGATTTCACAAGTATTCTTCTTTACATAAAGTTATGTCGGTCTTTGTCCCATTAATGGAATTATTAGATAACCACCGACACTGTTTAAACCGTACATTATACTTAAGGTTTTGTATATACGTTTTCCCTGTTAACACAGTTACTCAATTATCGTCTATAATATATTTTCCTTATCACATATGGGCCAATATCATGGTCTTGCAACATGGGCTTAATTCTAGAAATCCAATTATGACATTATAATTGGCCCAATTTACAGAACACAATTAGGCCCAAAGTTTTCATTTATTAAAGTAGTTAATCAAATTACAAGTACAGTCAAACGGGTAAAAATTACGAATGTTACATTATTCCCCAGTTAAAAGGATTTCGCCCTCGAAATCTAGATTGTATCAAGTAAAAATATACTTAACTTGATTTATGCTTTGTTTAAGTGACAATTAATCTATATTAGAAGACATGACATCTAGGTATCTAATACACATTCACATTTACATAATTAACAGCAAGATACAAGGAGCACCCATAATTGATGTCTTCTACTCTCAACAGAGTAGGATGAACTCATATGATTCTAAACAGAATCCTTCTACTCTCAACAGAGTAGGATGAACTCATATGATTCTAAACAGAATCCTTCTACTCTCAACAGAGTAGGATGAACTTGCACACAATCCTCAACACGATTAACATTTTGAATTAGCATGTATAACATCCTACAACTTGTACTCATGAAGAAATCAATAGTTTGTACACATATAGTATGGACTACTTACACATCTATGGTATAGCATAGATGATCTGTCTGGACACAGGTAACACTATACAAAATTCAAATTCACTTTATCTTTCATATTTGACCGTTAGAAACGGCTCCTTTTTAGACTATAAAATAAGATGACAAGCCAGATCTCTCCATTCATATTAACTTAACATTTTCCTTCCCAAAAATCTAACCAAAACGATTACTTATCCCAAAAATGTTGAGCCCTTTCCTAATTGTGATTTACATAATTATCATAGCTTGGTTACTTACTGTGGCTCAACTTCCATTGGATGAGGCTTTTCAGTGGTTAGTCGCGTTCGTTCTTGGCGTGGTTCCATTACTCTTCGTAGCCACGTGGGTTTCTTTGTATGGTTTTTAAGTGTGCTATAGTTTTAGTTGTTGTATTTCTGTTTAAATAGTGTAATGAGCCTCGTTCAATTTGCACTGGTGATGAAATACAACATGTTATCTATTATAGACTATAGTTTAACTGCTCACCCTCTTATACTGTTTCTATCGTGTAGGGAAATTCCCCAGTTAAAAGAATTTCCCTTAATCATTCAAATTGATTTTTAATGACCCAAAGGTAAAGAGGAGAATTCAAAAATCATATTACTATCGTGATGATTATAGATTACTGTAATTTTATGGACACCTGTCCGTTCTCCAAGGTCACACTTCGTCTTTCGTTCTCTATATAAGAAAAGCACTTGTAAAGATAATAGGCATTCTGAAATTTCCTTCTCTCCTTTACATTTTTCCTTTGTGTGAAACTATATTTCCACACATCCAAATCAACCATCGTTCTTTCTCAACTAAACCATGGCCACTCACACATTTATTGCACTTGAACATTCAATCGAGCTTTTGTCAAAGCAAATTGAACAACTTAACAGTACTATAGTATCACTTGCTACTGAACAAACCACCTCGTTTAAGTCTCTTACTTCCCAAATCGACCAAATACACTATAGCACTCCTTTTCTCCTAGCAGCTGATAGAGCACTATTGAGAAAATCTATCGATAAACAAACAAAACTTGAAGCAGAAATTAGAGAAATTAAAGGGTTGTTGTATCAACTTGTTGATTTCTCACAATCTGAAGAAGTTGAAGCAACAGTTGACCCAACTGTTTTCAAGGGAAAGAGGAGAATTCAAAAATCATATTACTATCGTGATGATTATAGATTACTGTAATTTTATGGACACCTGTCCGTTCTCCAAGGTCACACTTCGTCTTTCGTTCTCTATATAAGAAAAGCACTTGTAAAGATAATAGGCATTCTGAAATTTCCTTCTCTCCTTTACATTTTTCTTTGTGTGAAACTATATTTCCACACATCCAAATCAACCATCGTTCTTTCTCAACTAAACCATGGCCACTCACACATTTATTGCACTTGAACATTCAATCGAGCTTTTGTCAAAGCAAATTGAACAACTTAACAGTACTATAGTATCACTTGCTACTGAACAAACCACCTCGTTTAAGTCTCTTACTTCCCAAATCGACCAAATACACTATAGCACTCCTCTACTTTCTCAAAGACCCGTGAAAAGACTAAGAACTGTTGGCGCCTCATCATCCGCTCCCGATATGCTCCCACCAGCTGACGATGATGCCTTGTTAAATCTCCAGCTTCCAAAGGGCATAGTGTTTATGGAAGGAAGGGTCTTAAGTAGGCCTGCTGGGATCTTCTACACTTCAGAGGATGGGGATGAGAAGTTCTTTCGTTTAAGCGAGATCGATAAGGCTTCTACTCATTTCTTAACAAACATTTGGAAGATTTGTTCCAAGGATCCCAGTAATACCAACTTCTTAAGGCATATTGAGCAAGAGTTAGCCAAGCCACACCGAGCCACTTAGTCCAGTGTATGTTCCAGTTGATAGCGAATGTATTATTAATGTTTGTAATAGTGGCTTGCTATGTTCGATCAAATAAAATTCCTACTTTTGTTCAAGTTCATAATCTTTTCAATTATAACAATTTTTCCATATGCACGACGATTCTCTCACGACTCTTACTCAAACTATTCCCTAGTTAAAAGTTCTAGCAACATTTTTAACTTGATGATCGACTTCATGCTCATTAATAGAAATGACTTAATATTCTCTATCTTAGAGATATATATATATATATATATATATATATATATATATATATATATATATATATATATATATATATATATATATATATATATATATATATATATATATATATATATATATATATATATATATATATATATATATATATATATATATATATATATATATATATATATATATATATATATATATATATATATATATATATATATATATATATATATATATATATATATATATATATATATATATATATATATATATATATATATATATATATATATATATATATATATATATATATATATATATATATATATATATATATATATATATATATATATATATATATATATATATATATATATATATATATATATATATATATATATATATATATATATATATATATATATATATATATATATATATATATATATATATATATATATATATATATATATATATATATATATATATATATATATATATATATATATATATATATATATATATATATATATATATATATATATATATATATATATATATATATATATATATATATATATATATATATATATATATATATATATATATATATATATATATATATATATATATATATATATATATATATATATATATATATATATATATATATATATATATATATATATATATATATATATATATATATATATATATATATATATATATATATATATATATATATATATATATATATATATATATATATATATATATATATATATATATATATATATATATATATATATATATATATATATATATATATATATATATATATATATATATATATATATATATATATATATATATATATATATATATATATATATATATATATATATATATATATATATATATATATATATATATATATATATATATATATATATATATATATATATATATATATATATATATATATATATATATATATATATATATATATATATATATATATATATATATATATATATATATATATATATATATATATATATATATATATATATATATATATATATATATATATATATATATATATATATATATATATATATATATATATATATATATATATATATATATATATATATATATATATATATATATATATATATATATATATATATATATATATATATATATATATATATATATATATATATATATATATATATATATATATATATATATATATATATATATATATATATATATATATATATATATATATATATATATATATATATATATATATATATATATATATATATATATATATATATATATATATATATATATATATATATATATATATATATATATATATATATATATATATATATATATATATATATATATATATATATATATATATATATATATATATATATATATATATATATATATATATATATATATATATATATATATATATATATATATATATATATATATATATATATATATATATATATATATATATATATATATATATATATATATATATATATATATATATATATATATATATATATTTTTATTTTTATTGCAAACAATTACTATTGTGAGTTATATATAATATACTAGTTTATATATTTTGTTTGTTTAATAAATGTTAACAAGCTTAGTTAATCGAATTGTTACATACATATTTTTGCAAGTATTTATACTTGTAATTATGTGTGTTTTGTATATTTCCAATAATTATGTTGTCATATATAGATTGTGCAATATATATTCATACCAAAGTTCTCGCATTCCAATTACCCGCTCTACTCCTGTTCATAATCAGTACCCTATTATTGGTTTCATTAAATTATTCTGATAAAGTTATTCAACTTTATCTCATTCAATAATGCTAAATAATTGGCTTTATTGGCGAGGAGTTATTCCTTGTCGGCCATTTCGACAATTATTGTCATCTGACATCATTGCTTACGTTATATAAGCGAATAGTACCTCACAGTAAAATCATGTATTCTCACCTTAAAGTACAAAATCATTTAAGAATGAAATCTACAGAACTTTATTCGTGCTTATAGTTATAACCTTCTACGATCATCCTGTTTGCTCTTATTCTAGTCATTTCTTTGAACACATTCATTAAATTACTAACTCAAGCTCCATGTTCATAAAAACGCCTCTTAACACACTAAATCACCTAATATTTCATAATATCTCACTTTACTTGAACATCATAGTCTCCAAAAATCTTGGCTCATTCTATCAGTCAATAGTAACTATATGTTTGAACTAAGTCTATAGTTCATAATAAATCCTTGGTCTTACGATTATAGTTTATAAGTATCTAGGATCTTAATAACCATGTATTCTAGATCTTATTCTCATACTGTTATTCCAACAATGACTGATAATTGCAGACAATTATAAGTAATATGGCTTAGACATGGGTCATCCGATAATGCTTATAATATAGACCTTACCATTGGCCAGCCTATCACATTACCAACCCATCCAAAATACCCTATGCCTGTACTACCATTTCAATTAACATAAATTTCAAGTCCACACAAATTCATACAAGTTCCAACTCATATCGCATTAGTCAAGTTCAAGTTCACAATATATCGTTTCAGTTCAAATTTATGACATACAGTTCAAATTCAAGTTCATAACATATCATTCAATGTTCAAGTTCTCAATACATTATTCATATCATAATACTAAGGCAAATGTACTAATGTCCTATGGGGAATTGTTATCTATCATGCCATCATGTCAAATTCATAATAACTTATCATTATCCAAAACCAATACTCACATTCAACACATCATATAACCAAGTAACTAAAACAAGCGGTTTAAAGTATAATCCGAATCCGATATGCTCTCTAGTTATTGATTGGGTTTGTATACAGGGTGTACCATCGGCTAACCCTCCACCCAATCAACTCCCATTAAATATATCGGATCCTTATTATACCCTAAGCCAACATGTGCAATCCGTGATGTCATTAACTTGTTATAATACCGGGTAACCATAAAATAGTTGATCAGGCTCTTTTAGGGTTGCCACAATGTTATATCAAGTTAACGCCATAACTTCATTTTGCTCTAAATCATCAAACTATTATCAATCAATAACAACAATCCATCTCAATCATAATCAAGTTCAATCAATGTACACATTAACCACATTGTACACATTCATCACATTGTACTCAAGTCATCACATAAATGGTCTTGTCTACGAACTCACAATGTACACTTTCAGGGTTTCACATAATCCACGTTGCACACAAAATTCCTAACCATGCATGCTATATGAAGAGTTTTAACTTAAGTCGTAGTCTAGGTCAAACTGCCTAATTCTCTACGACCACGCATGGGCCACCATTCTGTAACACCCCGAGCTGGGCCCGAAATATTACGGAAATTATATAGCACACAGTGGAATTATCGTAGAACATGAACTATATGAAAATACATGAATTCAGTGAATCCGACGAGTAATGTCAAATACAAGCACAAAATACATAAGGAGCAAGTAGTCACCAAAAGTTTACAAGTCAACCCAAACGATGGCAAACGATCCTAAATATAATGTAAAAGATGGTAAATGAATCCTTGATCCATATTAGTCCAAGTCCGGGTTCAAGCAATCAACAATCATGTATCTCTATCTTGATTCACCTGATTACCTGAAAAGTGTACTAGCAAGTGTCAACACAAGGTTGGTGAGTTCGTAGTAATGGTTTACAAGGAACCATCATCAAAAGTAACAACATATGAAATGATAACATCAAACAATGTACTTACTATAAACCCATGTACGTCACCTGTTAAACAATTGAGGTTAACATATCGTTCAACCTTGTCACATAAATAACCGAACAACAAATGATACAAGATAGTTCGGATACAATCAAGTACAATGGCTATCATTACCAAGAAATGCATCGTATGTGTATCAATGTCATGCAATGTATCAAATATGTATAAATGTCAATATGTGCATCATATGCGAGTCAATGTCATGCAATGTACCTCAAAATCATCAAGTATCACAATACTTGGTCCACATCGTGGTGTTAATCATATCAAATCATCAAGTATGGCCAATACTTGGCATCAAGTACTTGAAAGTACTCGGATGTACATATAGTACTTAAAGTACTCAAAATGTGGCCTTACAGTTCAACAACTTGCCTTGGTGGCCTTACAGTTAAACAACTTGCCTTGGTATAAGTTTCCAATGCACACAACATGTACGTCTCAATAAACATAATCATCAATAAACAAGTCCATATGTCCAACAACCTAAACAAGACTATACGTACATACACTTATGAGGATTCTACTTTCAACGAGTCCTAGATGCTTATATATAGGGTCACCCGCAGCCTTCCCACCACATCTAAAACCCTTTGAAGGCATAACCAACTTCCATGTATGTACATCTATCCTAAATAAATTACAATATCACAATCACATGCATAAACCATCAAACACTAACTCAAAACTATCCATCAATCATCAATCAATCAGTTCCATAATTCAATTGCATTTCATCAAACAATCAATAAACCGTAAATCAAATCAACCAAATAATCAAACAAGCACGTATATGTACACTTTTCAGCCCGAATCTCAATTGAGTAGGGAGCTACGGAACTCACCTTGATCGGCAAAAGTAAGCTAATATCGGTTTAGATTTGAGTTATAAACGCTCAACAACCGGCACGTAACCACCACCTATCAAAGTATATCACAATATCATCATTTTTAACTCTAAAACCCTAAACAAGTCGGTCTAGTTAGTTTAAGTCAAGTCACAAACCCACTAACGCTTAAACAACCTTCTCGAGTATAAACAAGACACTTTGACAAGACATTTTTAGAAATGGAAATGGATTCACTTCGAAAGGATGATACCATGAGAAAGTAGACTCTCTCACGATTCCAACGATAGGTCATACGTCTAAAACGGACTTACGGATCAAAAGATATATGTATATATGTATATAGTTTGAGTTAAAATCTCAAGTTTGGTTCCAAAAGTGACTCACGACTTTGAACGAATGGTTTGTCTTGTGTAGAGCACCAATAAGGTCATAAGAGGACATTCTGGAAAGGTCGGGACGATCCTAGGATGCTAGAACTGAAGCTAGGAAAAAGTTAAGTGATTAAAGCCCCCAATTGCGCCGCAACTTAGGATTGCGCCGCAACAGAAAAACAGACCCATATAGTTGCGCCGCAACTTGTATAGTTGCGCCGCAACCCACCCAGTTCAGAACCTGCACGAGCCAAACACCCCAAGAACACCCATTTTGACCCCATAATCGACCAAGGAGGATATAGGACCTGATTTTAAGCTTGAATCCACACATTTATACATAAACAAACTCAAATAACATAAACCCACTTCCAATATTGGTCCTTAACATCAAGAATCATTTCCAAATTCAATCAAAACCAACCCATGAACACATAACCTTAATTCTCGACCTAGGAGTGTTTTTGGACTCAATCTCGACCAAGACTCATACAAATGGACCAAGAATAAGGTTATTAACACCCAATAATGATTTTAAAGTAGGATTAACTTACCAAAATTCCCTTCCAAGAAAGTCAACTCCGAAATTGAACTACAACTAGAAACTTCTTGCAATATGGAACCCAAATTTGTGATATGATGATTAGAAGGTGATGATTATGATTAATCTAGTATAAATTTTCCTCCAACCAACACTAGATGATAAATTAAATTAGAGAGAGAGTGAAATGGGTGCTGGATGAATGAATTAATTGAATGAATAAGGTGAGGGTATATATCCGGCTAAGGGATTAGGTTCATGATCAATAACAAACAACGGAGATTTCACAAGTATTCTTCTTTACATAAAGTTATGTCGGTCTTTGTCCCATTAATGGAATTATTAGATAACCACCGACACTGTGCCACCGACACTGTTTAAACCGTACATTATACTTAAGGTTTCGTATATACGTTTTCCCTGTTACCACAGTTACTCAATTATCGTCTATAATATATTTTCCTTATCACATATGGGCCAATATCATGGTCTTGCAACATGGGCTTAATTCTAGAAATCCAATTATGACATTATAATTGGCCCAATGAACACAATTAGGCCCAAAATTTTCGTTTATTAAAGTAGTTAATCAAATTACAAGTACAGTCAAACGGGTAAAAATTACGAATGTTACATATATATATTAAATATATAAAATATAACTAGAAAGCTTAAACCGAAAACCCTAACAATATTGCTAGGGAATTTCAATCCTAGCTAGAGAGAGAGGGACGAAATTATGTGAAAATCAAGAGGGATTAAGGGTTCTTTATATAGGCATAGAAAACCCTTAACCTTCCTTCTTTGAATCAATGTGGGATAAGGAAACCAAGTTTCCTTCTCCCTCTCTCCTTGTTTCGTTCGACCGCCCCTATGGGGATATCCATGGGCCAATCTAGTTTGGTCCATGATCAAATGGATTGGTCCATGGTGCTTAGGTACCCGATCCGATTTTTACCCGATACGCGGTTTCGACACGAAATTCATTTCCAAATCTATTTTTGGAAACTTCTTATATTTTACATATTTTCACAAGTTCAACTAGCCTTTCATTGTTCTTCGCGTGTGACCCTTCTTGGATCATATATAAACGGCCGTATAAATTTCGTTGAGATATTTCCACAATTTTAACACTCCCACTTGGGAATCTCTCCAACGAAAACAAGTATACTGACACCGAACGTTCGTCTAGCACCACGACGATGCCCCCAGAAATATATGACTATATACGTTCATGACAATTATCAACTCTTGATTATTGTACATTAAAAACTTGCCTTTTTAATGTTTTGGTCAAATGTTTATATCTCCCTCTATGCTTCCGATGCGCACATCAAGCCATGAGACGCGGATACGCTTCATACTCATATAGCTTGATTTAGTTTCTCGATATCTTTGAATAGAAATGATTTAAACCAAAAACACTTACTAAAAACAAATTCTAGTAATGCCTTGGGGTACGGCCGTACACTTCTGTCATTTCCACTCATCGAGTGGCCGTGTGCCATCTTATCCAAAACTTGGCGAGCAAATCCTTTATTGACTACATACGTCTCTTCCATATTTCACCACATACCCAAAACAACCCATACTACTGCCGGTTAAGTTCCAGGTTCGGTACTGAATCAAAGTATGTGACTACGTACTCCGAGACACGCCTATGCATCTCAAGTCTAAGGACACATAAACATGACCACTTCTCGATACTTATCTATGTCTTAGATCCACGTGACTTTCTCGAGGAGCGGGTCAACCAATATTCAAAAACTACCCATTTGAATACTTGTGAAACGATATATCAACCTATATATCGACTCTCACAATTACTTTCACCATTTCACTCCCGTGACAATGATTAGTAATGGATCTTTTAATTTAGAAATTGCTTTACACAACTTCATGGATATGTTTTAAACATGCAAACATGGAGCTCAGAAATGCAAGAACTGAAATGAAAAGTGCAATTCATAACGTCTTTAAGACATCTCCGATCGGCCCCGATATCTAAATAAATCACAGGAAGGTATTTGCAAGAGCGTACCAAACTTTTATGCCTTCAACCATTTGGTCTTTTCTTACAATCTTTCCTTCAACTGTGTTGAACCCCCACGGAATATTTCACATAATCTCAATCATGTGATAGAGACTCGATTCAGAGCAACTCGATATAGAGTAATACTCCTATCGTGTCATAATATTCCTTTATTGTAACACTTGATGAAATCACTATGTGTCTTGAAAAAGACATGGAATGATTTTATCCGAATGCAGAAATCCGCTTTCCCATTATAGTATTACAATGCTTACCTTTATTTTACCTCATTAAGTGAATTCTACAAAACTCGAAATTCCTTCAACTCCTAACTACCATTCTTATAATTAATACCTTGTAAGATTCTTCCGATATCTTACTTATCTCGTACACGAGATATAGTCATTAATTAACCTTTTCTTTTGACCAAAAATTCTTAAGAATTTCTAATCACATGATGCATTACTTTTCTTAAACATTTCTATGATTCTAGATTCATGTGTGTCATTTCCATATTTACTTGTACCTTCAAGTCTTAATTTGGAAACGCCTCACATTAATTTACCCATCAAAACACATATGCAGGTTATGTCGTTTTAAAAGGATATTTTAAAAGAAATCTCCTTCTTATTACATAACCTACATAAAGAATACTCTTTATGAACAATCCTTTCAAGATATTATCTTTATCGCATTTCGTCCTCGCTATCGATAATTTCATATCTTGAATTCCTCTCAATACATTTCTTGATATCCGAAGGATCCAAGAATTATATTTTAACTCATGTTCATAATATTCTATCTATAACAAGCTCATAAGAACCCGCTATGTATGATAGATAGTATTCTCATAACATTTATGACCTTTGAATGAACTAAAAGTTCTATCAATCCTTTAATAAATGTTATTGTGTTTTCCTTTTACATCTTTCTTCGAGATCTCTTTCTCAAGTACTTAACGTATTTTCTAGGTAAGAATCCTAAGAAGAATTATGATTCGTTGTCCTTCCTTAAAACTCAAGAATCTTAAAAGGATTCTTAAATCTATTAGGCAAGGTTTATTTGCTCCCACTTAGTCCAAGAACTTACAAGAATTCTTAGATTTAATAAGTATGGAATCTTGCTCCCACTTAATCTAAGATTTAGCAAAAATCCTGGATCTTAGTGATTTCAAGACTTTACTTATTTTGGGTCGCAATAAACATGGACTCAATCCTTTCGAATCAAAGTTGTAAGATCTATCGTGACTATCTCACAAGATCTTCTAACTTATGAAACTTTGATCTCGTCCAAACATCTCATAATCTTCTTTGATAGAATCCAAGTGGTGCAAGTCTCAAGATAATGTTATTTTGGATTTATATCAAGTCACATCTAGAGTGTGTCCCGATTCGAATAAATACTTTAAACAAGTACTCATAAATCACCCAAAACAATCATATATATAAACAATCAAAAGTAGTAATGACAACTTCCAACGAATGCTCATGATACATAAAGCTAAGAAGAGTAACTTTATTAAAACATAAAGATTCATAAAATGAATCTAATATCCATAAGCATTCATAAAAGTAAAAACTCGACTAAAGCGAGATACTAAAATTGTCATAAAACAAACAAGAATTAAGATTCAACATT
This sequence comes from Erigeron breviscapus, assembly GCA_034093135.1. Taxonomy (NCBI): domain Eukaryota; kingdom Viridiplantae; phylum Streptophyta; class Magnoliopsida; order Asterales; family Asteraceae; genus Erigeron; species Erigeron breviscapus. The sequence goes on from CM067167.1 coordinate 288,486,177, forward strand.
TATTAATAAATGCTCTTCAAAACATCCGAGCCTTGAATCTTCATTCTTGCTTTCACTACTTCTTTTCTGATCCTAAAAACATTTCAAACAAATGTTTAGATTGATAATAAATATCAACGATTCAAGAAAATGATAGTTTATAGAGAGATACCTGATTTGGAGCCTTTCTTTCCCTTGACCTTTTCGAGCTCAGCAAGATAGTCAGGGCAATTACGCTTCCAATGTCCCACCTTTCCACAATGAAAACATGTGGCATCTTTCGCGGGATGATCTCTCTTCTTCTTCTTGCGTGAAGTGGTCCTCGAGGCATCTTTCTTGCCTTGATTTCCACTTCTCCACTTCCTTTTCTTGACACCTTCTTCAGCAATATTCAAGACCGCTGGAGTCTTGGCTGGCATAGCATCTTCAGCCGTTTTCAACATTTGATGCAGCTCAGAGATACTTTTCTTCCACCCTTGCATGTTGTAATTCATCACAAATGCATCATAGTCCTTTGTAAGTGAATTCAAGATGAGATTCACCGCAAGGTCTTGACGAATGGGTGAGTCAAGTCGCTGAAGATTATCAATATAGCTTTTCATCTTAAGGACATAACTGCTCACAGGCTGACCTACTTCCATTTTGCAAGCATGCAATGCATGTACAGTTTGGAATAGTTCTTGCTGAGCTTGTTTTTCAAACATGCTCTTGAGCTCCTTAATCATGCTATACGCATCCAAATTCTCCATATCCCTCTGAAGCTCAGAGTTCATACTTGATAACATGAGACATGCTATCTCACTCTGTTCATCGTACTTACTTTGATAGTTAGCACGATATTCATGGGTACTATCACTAGTTGGAGCAACCGGAAGCGGTGTGTCAAGAATGTGCAACTTCTTTTCGTGTTTGAGCACAATTCTCATATTGCGATACCACTCATTGAAGTTGTCACCATCCAATTTGTCCTTATCAAGCAAGGACTTAAGCAATGCAGACTTAATGGTATTTTGAGTTGATGAGGCCATCTAAAAGTAACGTTCAAACATAGGGATTTAGATAATTAAGGCTTTAACTAAAATGACTACCCTAGATTTTAATCTACTTATGTATCTTAAAATCATTTATGGTTTTAAAGCTTAAGAACCAAATCGAACCCACAGCACGTGTATCCGGCAACAGTCCGGACGACCACATGGTTGTGTTATCAATTTGACCGGTTCGACGACCGATCGCACTATGCGACTCTTAATGAGACTTTGACTACTCTTAATCCTAAGGCATGTTTAGTCTCATCCTTGCCGACTAGTATCCGGCAACAGTCCGGACGACCTAGCGAAATCCCGCCTATAAGCTGGCGTGTGGCTGTCCATGTCCGGTAACTGGGATGGGCAGACATGAAGGACCACCCCGTATCCACACTATGGCTTAGGCAACAGTCCAGTGCAACAGGGAATGTGGACGGTCAGGTGCTTCTCATAGGATGGCAGGGATCTCTATATGTGCGGGTAGTAAAACTAACTCTAAGCAGTTTATAACGATCCTATTCCGCATGCAATACAAATAGGAATAAAGCACCAATCATATAGAGTCTTGTGAAAAGAATGTTTGTGTGGCACTAGGTCATAACCTAACGTGAAATAAGGCATAAATGAACACAAACAATATGCATGCTATTAAAACAACCCTTTTAATTTTCTTTATTCGTTTCACAAACTCAAGTCGAGATTAATCTTGTTTTATTGAAAACATTAACCTCCTTTTAAAACTCATTTTAATTTATTAAAACCCCTTTTAGTATTTTGAAAAACATTTTCAAGTCGTGTGTGTAAAACTCATTTTAAGGCATTTCATAAAACTCTCATTTAGACAAATAAAGGATTTGCATTTTCCAATTTACAATTCCACATGCCGGTTCAACCATTATGAACCCTAAAATAAAAGCAAGTATAAATACTTCCTTTCATTTTAATGACTCGCCTAAGCTCCCACTTAATTCAACAAATTAATTCTCGAATAAACGGAACTCCTAATTGGTTTATGCCTTCTCCATAAATTTCGAAATTTTGAATATTATTTTGCAATTTTATATTTCAAAAACTTAATTAATTAAACTTTAATTTCCAAAACAATTTAATACTCAAAATTAATTCCAATTTATTCAAATAAATTTAGATGGAGAAAACAACCAATTATTTACGATTCATCTCTATGGAATAATATAAACAATATGCAAATAATTAAAACACACAATTTTGTGACCATGACAAATAAACTACATAAATGGTCACACGGTCGATTCGACCCGATATGCATAAACACACGGGTTCAATTAACCGTTTTGATTTATAAGCACTTATAAATCATTTATCTATTTTAGCCACAAATATCCATGCATGATCTACGCTCTGATACCACTGTTGGGATTCCGTTAATCGCGCAAACTATTTGGGTCTACAATGAACGTTCTATTTCCGCAAGGTTATCAGAGTCATTATTAAAAACATGTGTGGTATCTTTTGTAAATAATTAAAACGGTTAATTATTTAAGTTAAAACAATTTTAGATTAATTAAATCATGTTTTACAAAACCACGAACGTTCATAATTAACAATCATTAGTCTCAACATAAATGAATTAATAAGATTAATTCATTTAGACAATTAATCTAGTTTAATCGTCTAGAAACTAATACCATTAATTAAAGCGGAATAATTAACGAAACAATTAAATCTAATTTAATTCCTAATTATAATCAAAGCCAAGGACCTAACATGCATGCAAATATAGCAAACTAAAATAGATAAACATAATTAAATAGAACGAAAGAACACTAACCTTTTAGCGCGCGAAACCCTAGAAATCGACTAGCTAAAGTCGACCACCACGAACCGGACTCGAACACGAACACCTTGCCACGAACTAAGAGTCCAAGTGTAGAACTCCTCAAGAGGTGCACACACACGAACAAATCTTCAAGACTAGCTAGTTGCTAGCCTTAACTTGTTATTTAATATATATATAATATATATATATTAAATATATAAAATATAACTAGAAAGCTTAAACCGAAAACCCTAACAAAATTGCTAGGGATTTCGAATCCTAGCTAGAGAGAGGGGACGAAATTATGTGCAAGAAACAAGAGGGATTAAGGGTTCTTTATATAGGCATAGAAAACCCTTAACCTTCCTTCTTTGAATCAATGTGGGATAAGGAAACCAAGTTTCCTTCTCCCTCTCTCCTTGTTTCGTTCGACCGCCCTATGGGGATATCCATGGGCCAATCTTGTTTGGTCCATGATCAAATGGATTGGTCCATGGTGCTTAGGTACCCGATCCGATTTTTACCCGATACGCGGTTTCGACACGAAATTCATTTCCAAATCTATTTTTGGAAACTTCTTATATTTTACATATTTTCACAAGTTCAACTAGCCTTTCATTGTTCTTCGCGTGTGACCCTTCTTGGATCATATATAAACGGCCGTATAAATTTCGTTGAGATATTTCCATAATTCTAACATATAATGTGTTTAGGTATATTTAAATGCCTTAAAGGTGCTTGAAGTGTTTAATTGTTGTAAGTATTCCCAATAGGTGATTTTAGCCTAATATGAGCCATAAGGAAGTCTAGGGACTAGTTTTGACATATGTGAAAACTAAAAAACGGGATTAGGGTTAATTAACCCTAATTACAATCAAAATCAGTCTCCTTCCTTTTTCTCAAGCCCTAACCCCCTTCCCTTCCTTGAGCAATTCTTGTGTGATTCTTCCGATTAAAGGTGATTTGATAGAGTTTTGGTCTAGATCTTTCATCCCCATAATCATCTACAGGTATATATGATGTTTCCCTTCTGATTTAATGTTCTTTTGATCTTATTATGTCAATCGTTTCTGGTCATAGGGTTTCGGTTTGGATTCGATTATGTTTGTGAGTCGATTTAGGTCAAATCGGGTGTCAAATCAATTGTATAATGTGTGTAATGAATCCATGAACCTATTGATGATTTCATAATGTTATTTGAGTCATATTTTGGTGTATATGAACTGTAGAAGTCATGGTAGATGTGTGATGGTCGAAATTGCTTGCAAAACCAAGTGTTTACTAGATCTGAAAATTTAGTCATATTGCAAAAATCATATCTCTTTCAATAAAAAGAGTTAGTAGATGAATTATACTTTTGAAAAGATCTATGTGTCCTCTAAGTTTGATATGAACAAAGTTTCTGGTATTTCCATAGAAGCGAAAAGTGTCGATTTTCAAAGGTGGTCCAATTTCGGACGATTTCTGCAGACCTATCTTGTAAAATCATAACTCATTCATTAGAGCACTTCAAGAGTCAAACCTTACATTTGAAAAGGTTTTTGAGTCCTACATTTGTTAAGAACTAAGTTTTGTCTCATTTGGTCATCTTTGAGGTTGAAAAATCGCCTGCAAGTGAAGGGTGCAAGTCTGGAAGTTGATATCGACGAGACCACTAATGGGCTCGGCGATATCGTGGTCAGGACTTGCTTTTGGTGCATTCTGGAGCTTGATATCGACGAGACCACCCATGGGCTCGGCGATATCAGCCGGCAGAAGGGTTCTAAGCGCGTTTAAGTGTCTAGTTGACTTATATTTCCATCCTTCTTGTATCATAGGTTGTCGGGAACACTTGTCAAGCACGGTAAACACATTTGTGATTGTTGAGTACTCCATTGAGGTAAGATAACATCTTTTATCACATGAGGGACAACAAAACATAGTTTTCATAAGTTAACTTCCCCCAAATGAATGTTTGTATGCTTGTATGTATTCGGGAATGTATGGGAGGTTATTATGGGATTGATTATGATTACCATTGATGATGAATGGTAAGCTTATGCATGCTATGATGAAATGATAATATGTATATGTTATGTAATGATGACAACATGAATTGTATATGATATAAAGATAAGACGATACGATGTTAACACGATATGATGCTAAGATGATATAAAGATATGATGTTGTAATGCATTGACGATATGATGATATGATTATATGTATGTGTATGTTACATGATTATATGCATGGCTTGATCACTTTAGTCACTAGACTTCTATAGGTTTGCCATGACACGTGCACGATTAAGGGCCCTAAAGTAAAGAAAAGATTTATGTGATTAGTTTAGGTGAAAGTTAGCCTAAGCTAATAAAGATATGAAGTCTCGAGCAAAAGTATAAAGTTGTGTTAAGCTTAACCCATGCTAGTTCTTCGGAGCTAGTGTGTATGTGGTCACGTGGTGTGGGAATCTAGATACCTCCCCATGGCATAGTTATGTTTGAGTGTATCCGGTGGAGTAACTAACCACTACACGCGCAAAGGTTAAACGGTATACTCAGTTGGATTGACTTTGTCTTTCCTTAACGACGACGATGGACCACCGTAAGGTCTACCTATCAAGTCGGGTGTGAGGACTCCATGTAAGGTCTTATGGCCACCTACACACAACCCCACATCCCTAAGTATGTGTGGCTTATGTCACATAGCCTACGTCTAGGCAAAAGAAAAGTAAAGAAAGAAAGTAAAGTAAAGAAAGAAATAAGTATGAAAGGATAGGCACAATTAGGAATACGATGAATCCTAATGTGTTACGTTTATGTTATGTAGGTAATAACTCTTTTGATATGATAATGTACATATTGACATGTGCTATATATTATGTTAGAATATGCGAACATAAATCATATAAATATTCACATATAATCACGAGTATGCGCAACGGAAGAATCGAATATGCAATCACATTAATTAACAAAGAGAGAATCGAAACGTGTACCTTATGCAAAGCTTCCAATAAAATCAATAATAATAAGATTATTATTGTTGTAGGGTTTAAAGTAAAATCCCTCTACGATCGCACACTAGACACCCCTTATACCGTATGCTAGTACCCCGATCACGATCAAACAACCCTTTGCTTGTACCCTCTAAAAGTCGAACCAAAGCAAACCCAAAAACCCCTTGACTTGCTACCTACGGCCGAACCAAATAAGAGAGGAAGAGAGGAGAGAATTTTTATGTGAAGGAATGTGTAAAACCCTTAGAATTTAGCCCTCTATATATAGGGATATTTTTAGGGTTTTTAACCTTGGTGGGCAAGTAATCTCAAGGCTTTCCAAGCCTTGAAATTTTCGGCCCAACCCATTAGGAATTAGAGCCCAACTCTAATTTCCTAATTTCACATTTAACCTCCTTTTAATTAATTAAATAAAATTAACCCTTTAATTTATTTAAATTAATCATTTCGTGATCAAATTAATTAATATATTATTTTAATATAATAATTAATAGTATAGAGTTACCGTGTCATTTCGTGTGACCCCGTAGGCTTAAATTACTTCCGGACATGCGTTTATTATAACGTGATCACATACCAACAGCTCCCACTTGAGCATGTTATCATAAAGGCAATAACATTGGTTAGCGTCTAGCAACACGCCAATGCTCCCGGAAAAATTTAAGGATAGTTTCTTAAATTATCTTTTGAAATGATTTAGTCTTTAATATCCCTTTGTTTCAGATACCCTTGTTAATTATGAATATAGATCAATGTCATTTCATAATTTAACGATTCTGTTTCTCATTTCTACAATTAATCAAGATTACCAAATTAGTCAAGACTACCTCTTGAGTTTATTTGGGTATGCGCATACAAACTGTTAGGTCCAGATTTAGTCCAGATTTACTGGACTCGCTCCAGACGCGACTACTGGAGCCTCACTGAAGATCTGTCCAGAAACGTGTTCTACTGGACCTACTCCAGACTTGGAATCTGGAGTCCCTCTGAAGATTTGTCCAGAAATAATGGAAGACCAGTGAGCAAATACTTGTATAGGAAATCTGGAGTATTCTCCAGATGAGCTCACTGGACTTCACCCCAGTCCAGATCAACTCTACTGAAGACATTCTGACTAAAGTCAAAGACTGAAGTCTGAAGAAAGAAGACTTAACAAATGGCGGAGTCCACTGGAAAGTCTTACCAGATCTGTACACTGGAGGATTTATGTAACACCCCAACATGGCGGAATCATGGGGTATCACTTAGAAAAGCATAGCACGACATGGGAATTATGTAGAGTCAAACTATATGCATTCATAGGATTGAAACAATCCATAAACTCACTCAAATGTATACAATAATCAATATCTATCAAAGATACACACTCAATCAATATTAAATGAAAATGTTTAAATGATAGTAGTTGACCCTAAGCATAACCCGTTAAAGGGAAATAAGGATCACGGATCCAGAAGTCCAAAGCTAGTCCAATCCTAGCAATGCAAGCACATAATCATCTATTTTGTCTCTGATTAACCTGATTACCTGAAAAGTGTACTAAAGAGCGTCAACATAAAGTTGGTGAGTTCGTAGGGATAAGTAACAAGGAATAACCGTATCGGATAACAACCGTTAACGATAAGCGAGGATTAGAATACCTAATCATGTCCAAGGAAACCCTAAAAGGTTTCACATTAGCACAGTTCAATACAATCAACGTTTCAACATCAATATCATTATACAATACACCATTAAACGTTAATCAATACGCCTAACATGATATATCATTACATGATAATCAAAGCGACAATCATCATTAACCAATACGCCTAACATGATATATCATTTACATGATAATCAAGCGACAATCATCATTAACCAATACGCCTAACATGATATATCATTTACATGATAATCAAAGCGACAATCATCATTAACCAATACGCCTAACATGATATATCATTTACATGATAATCAAAGCGACAATCATCATTAACCAATACGCCTAACATGATATATCATTTACATGATAATCAAGCGACAATCATCATTAACCAATACGCCTAACATGATATATCATTTACATGATAATCAAGCGACAATCATCATTAACCAATACGCCTAACATGATATATCATTTACATGATAATCAAGCGACAATCATCATTAACCAATACGCCTAACATGATATATCATTTACATGATAATCAAAGCGACAATCATCATTAACCAATACGCCTAACATGATATATCATTTACATGATAATCAAAGCGACAATCATCATTAACCAATACGCCTAACATGATATATCATTTACATGATAATCAAAGCGACAATCATCATTAACCAATACGCCTAACATGATATATCATTTACATGATAATCAAGCGACAATCATCATTAACCAATACGCCTAACATGATATATCATTTACATGATAATCAAAGCGACATTAAACCACAAGTAATCATATCAACAATCAACAAATATGTACACTTTTCAGCCCGAATCTCAATTGAGTAGGGAGGGTTTACGAAACTCACCTGGAAGTAAAGCAATTCCAAGTACTAGTACAAGTACTTTACTATGCTCAAAATGTACTCCCGGGTACCTAGAACAAGTATAAGATCAACTTATAAGCTACCACAAAGCCTAAGTGCAAAATAGGGAAATTTCAGCATGTTCCCAGCTTTGCGCCATCTACTAGACAACGACTTTGGGAAGTCAAGAAGACTAGATACAACAAAACTCAGTTCTAGACATTTGTTGGGCACTCAATGGCATTTTCAAAAATGTAAGGTTTGGCTCTTGAAGAGCTTTAATGAAAGAGTTATGATTTTTACAAAAACAAACCTGTAGCCTCGTCAGAAATCAGACCAGTTCTGAAAATCGTTGTTTTTGGCACTCTTCTGAGCAAAACCAGAAGAAACTTCGTTCTTATCAAATTTTACTGACACTTGGACCTTTCCAAAAATATAAGATACGTCTCCTAATTCGTCCAGATGAATCTTCTATGATGTTTGCAAGATGACTGAAAATTTCAGTCCTATAGAGTCCTTAAATTCAACTTGAAATTTCAAGTGATGAACCCAAGACTTTATGAACTTGATTGTTTTGTGTTATGAATGTGAGAGAGAGAGAGGAAAGAGCAGAGATGGATGATAGAATGATCATCAAATGCTTGCTTATATAGTCCAAGAGTTGCAACTAAGTGCCAAGAATACACACCTTGGCCATGAGGTGTTCATCATGTGTTTACAACTCATCCTTGAGTGTAATGGCTGAAACTTTGGCCTTAAGACAAACTAGAATTCAGTAGGAATATGTTCATTGCATGATTACAAGCTATAATCCAAGTCTTAGTTAGTTTGTGTGGGGTTTATGTCAAGAACACAAGCTTGACTTGACTAATTGACTTTGGTTGACTCTAAACTTTGATTCTTGATTATTATTTGTGTAATTAAGTGTAGTAACTAGTTTATATAAGTATAATTACTTTTATCTATGTGGTTATAAATCAATTACATGTATTTATATATTTATTAGTTATCTAATTCAAGTACACAATTGCATATTTATTTTACTAGTATGTACAATATATCTAGCTAGTTAATTGATTCCGAAATTAATAACACAAAAAAAATACTCACGAGTGTACAACTTTTATAAATTATTATAAATCCATAATATGGATAAATCATTTCATATAATATAAAGGTTGTGTCGGTTTTTGTCCTATTAATGGAATTATCATCTAGCCACCGACACTGTTCCACCGACACTGTTTCACCGACACTGTTCCACCGACACTGTTGGAACCGTACATTATACTTAAGGTTTCGTATATACGTTTTTCCTGTTACCACAGTTACTCAATTATCATCTAGCCACCGACACTGTTCCACCGACACTGTTGGAACCGTACATTATACTTAAGGTTTCGTATATACGTTTTTCCTGTTACCACAGTTACTCAATTATCATCTATCCACCGACACTGTTCCACCGACACTGTTCCACCGACACTGTTCCACCGACACTGTTTCACCGACACTGTTCCACCGACACTGTTCCACCGACACTGTTGGAACCGTACATTATACTTAAGGTTTCGTATATACGTTTTTCCTGTTACCACAGTTACTCAATTATCATCTAGCCACCGACACTGTTTCACCGACACTGTTCCACCGACACTGTTCCACCGACACTGTTCCACCGACACTGTTCCACCGACACTGTTTCACCGACACTGTTCCACCGACACTGTTCCACCGACACTGTTCCACCGACACTGTTCCACCGACACTGTTATCATCTAACCACCGACATTGTTCCACCGACACTGTTCCACCGACACTGTTCCACCGACACTGTTCCACCGACACTGTTCCACCGACACTGTTCCACCGACACTGTTTCACCGACACTGTTCCACCGACACTGTTCCACCGACACTGTTCCACCGACACTGTTCCACCGACACTGTTCCACCGACACTGTTCCACCGACACTGTTGGAACCGTACATTATACTTAAGGTTTCGTATATACGTTTTTCCTGTTACCACAGTTACTCAATTATCATCTATCATATAATTTCCATAACATGTACTGGGCCAATTTCATAGTCTGCTAATATGGCCCTAATTCTAGAAGTTCAAATATGACATTATAATTGGCCCAATTTACAGATAAATGTACACAATTATGTCCAAATTTCCGTTTATTGAAATAGTTAATCAAATTACATGCACAGTCAAACGGTAAAAATCATGAATGTTACATTCTTCCCCCGTTAAAGAATTTCGTCCCGAAATTCAATCAAACACTAATTACTAAACAAGTGTGGGTATTTAGACTTCATGTGGTCCTCGCGTTCCCAAGTAAACTCGGGTCCACGTCTAGCTTGCCATCTTACTTTGACAATCGTATATCGGGTATTCTTTAGTTTTCTAGTTTGTCGATCTAGAATTTCTATTGGTTCTTCCACAAACTTCAACGTTTTATCAACACGGATTTCTTCGAGGGGTACGTGAAGTGTTGGATCGGTCAAACACTTCCTAAGATTACAAACATGGAAAACATTATGAACTCCACTCAAATTTTGAGGAAGTTCTAATCGATAAGCTACCGGACCAATACGCTCCAAGATCTTAAACGGGCCAATGTACCGTGGCCCCAACTTGCCACGTTTCACAAAACGAATCACACCTTTCCACGGGGATACTTTCAATAAAACATAATCACCAATTTCAAATTCGAGGGGTCGTCGTCTAACATTAGCATATTTCAATTGTCGTTCTCGGGCCACTCTTAACTTTTCTTTGATTTGTGAGATCACTTTCGTCGTTTCAATAACAATTTCGGGCCCAACGAGTTGGCTTTCACCAACTTCTGCCCAAGCTAGCGGTGACCTACAATCTCTCCCATATAATGCTCTAAATGGGGTCATTCCAATGCTAGCATGATAGCTATTATTGTAGGAGAATTCAACCAAAGGAAGATGAACATCCCAATTACCACCAAAATCAATGGCACAGGCTCTTAACATATCTTCTAAGGTTTGAATCGTTCTTTCACTTTGACCATCGGTTTGTGGGTGGAACGCCGTACTCAAACCGAGACGAGTACCCATAGATTTCTGGAACGCTTTCCAAAATTTTGAAGTAAATCGGGCATCTCGATCGGATATCACGGAAATCGGCACTCCATGCTTGGATATCACCTCTTTGATGTACAATCGTGCCATGGTGTCAAATTTATCGTCCTCCCGGATGGCTAAGAAGTGAGCCGACTTAGTCAACCGGTCAATTATCACCCAAATAGTGTCCCGACCACTACTCGTCCTAGGTAACTTCGTGATGAAGTCCATAGCAATTTCTTCCCATTTCCACACCGGTGTTACTGGTTGGACTAGTAAACCCGGTGGTTTCTTGTGGTCGGCTTTCACTTGCAAACAAGTGAGACATTCACTAACATATCTAGCAATGTCTTTCTTCATTCCCGGCCACCAATACAAGTCTCTTAATCCAAAATACATTTTGTCGGAACCCGGGTGAACTGAGTAGGCCGACTTATGCGCTTCATCCATCAATTTCAACCGCCATCCTCCAAGAAGGGGAATCCACAATCTATCAACGAAATACAAGCCATTGTCATTTTTCCTATCAAAATGTTCTTCTAGACCGTATAAGGTTTCATTGATGAAGTTTTCCGGTCTAGTTGCCAATTCTTGTGCTTCAATAATGGAGTCACGAACACTTCTTAACACGGTAAAGCTCATGGCTTTAACTCGTCTTGGTTTTATACGTTCTTTTCGACTTAAGGCATCGGCTACCACATTTGCTTTACCCGAGTGATACCGGATAACACAATCATAATCACTTAACAGTTCAAGCCATCTTCTTTGCCTCATGTTCAGATCGCTTTGATTGAAGATATGTTGAAGGCTTTTGTGATCGGTATAGATCACGCTCTTGGTGCCATACAAGTAATGCCTCCAACATTTCAAAGCAAATACCACTGCTCCCAATTCTAAGTCATGAGTCGGATAATTCTTCTCATGCACCTTCAATTGTCTGGATGCATATGCTATCACCTTATCCCGTTGCATTAAGACACAACCCAATCCTTGCCCGGACGCATCACAATATACAACAAAATCATCGGCTCCATCGGGCAAGCTCAAGATGGGTGCATCACACAATTTGTCCTTCAACAATTGGAATGCTTGTTCTTGCTTTTCACCCTAATCAAACCTTCTTTCCCGTTGAGTCAACAAGGTCAAAGGTTGGGCGATTTTTGAAAAGCCTTCAATAAATCGTCTATAGTAACCCGCCAAACCAAGAAATTGGCGAATTTCGGTCGGTGTTTCGGGTCGTCTCCAATTCTTTACTGCTTCAACTTTACTTGGGTCCACATGAATTCCTTCCTTGCTCACTACGTGACCAAGAAAATGGACCTCTTCAAGCCAAAATTCACATTTGGAGAACTTGGCATAAAGCTTTTCTTTCCGAAGTAACTCTAAGACTAGTTTCAAATGTTCCAAATGATCTTCTTTTATCTTAGAATATATGAGAATGTCATCGATGAAAACAATGACAAATTGGTCCAAATAGGGCTGACACACCCGGTTCATCAAATCCATGAACATAGCTGGTGCATTAGTCAACCCAAAAGGCATCACCGTAAATTCAAAATGTCCATATCTCATTCGAAAGGCGGTTTTTGGAATGTCGTCTTCATGAACCCTCAATTGATGATAACCTGACCTCAAATCAATTTTGGAAAAGAAACGAGCACCTTGGAGTTGGTCGAATAAATCGTCAATCCTAGGAAGAGGATAACGATTCTTTACCGTTAGTTTGTTCAATTCTCTATAATCGATACACATTCGGAATGTGCCATCTTTCTTTAACGAACAAAACCGGTGCGCCCCAAGGCGATTGACTAGGGCGAATGAAACCCTTGTCTTGAAGCTCTTTGAGTTGGGCGGCCAACTCTTGTAATTCGGTCATGGCTAAGCGATAAGGTGCTTTGGCCACGGGAGAAGCGTAGGAA
>CM067167.1:288500527-288520173 GCA_034093135.1 Erigeron breviscapus
CACCTCCGCTGTAAATAGCACATATCTAGTTAATATCTATTGTGATGGAGTAGGTGGGGTTATAGTGGCGGCTCTAGATATCGCCTCAAACATAGCCTCAAACCGTGTTATCTTTCCTGCAGCTCTAACACAGTGTCTTCAAGATCATGAATCCTGAAATGCGCTCCCACCATCTCACTTTCCAGTGCGACTATCGTGCTACCCTGGTCTTCCACATGTGTCCGCAGTATGTTGGTTCTTTCTCTCAACTCAGCAATACACCTTTCTGCTCGGAGTGTGCGTAAGACCAAAGTAGGGACAGTGTCATGTAGGGGTTCCATAGTTAGTGCAGGAATATTGGTCGAACCGACGGCTATTCTGAACTGGTTGGAGTTAAGGAGTCCTTCCTCTATTCTCCATTCCGCTAGGAATCTTTGTATTTCGTTTAGGTTGCTTTTCAAACTACATTTTTTGAATTATAATATTGTATTTGATGATTGATGGATAGTTTTGATTTAGTGTTTGATGGTTTACGCATGTGATTGTGATATAGTAATTTATTTAGGATAGATGTACATACATGGAAGTCGGTTATGCCTTCAAAGGGTTTTAGATGTGGTGGGAAGGCTGCGGGTGACCCTATATATAAGCATTTGGGACTCGTTGAAAGTAGAATCCTCCTAAGTGTATGTACGTATAGATTGTTTGGAGTATTGGACATATGGACTTGTTTATTGATGATTATGTTTATTGAGACATACATGTTGTGTGCATTAGAAACTTACACCAAGGCAAGTTGTTTAACTGTAAGGCCACCAAGGCAAGTTGTTGAACTGTAAGGCCACATTTCGAGTACTTTAAGTACTATATGTACATCCGAGTGTATAGACGTATACACTTGTGTTGAATTGATGAATTGATATGATTTACACCACGATGTGGACCAAGTATTGTGATACTTGATGATTTTGAGGTACATCTTCAGTGAGAACGTCTTCAGTAGAATAGATCTGGACTGGGTGAAGTCCAGTGAGCTAATCTGGAGAATACTCCAGATTTCCTATACAAGTATTTGCTCACTGGTCTTCCATTATTTCTGGACAAATCTTCAGTGTCGCTCCAGTCTTCAAGTCTGGAGTGGGTCCAGTAAATATTATTTCTGGACAAGTCTTCAGAGACTCTCCAGTCTTCAAGTCTGGATTGGGTCCAGTAAATCTGGACCTAACACTGGAAAATGGACTTTGCTGGGCAGCGTCTCAAACGCCTACACATGGCGTCTCACACGATGAACAATTTAGCCTAGCGTCTGGTCTGGTCCTTCTAACGTCTCGCACGCCCAGTCACAAGTGGGCCACCGTCTAGGACGTTCAGCCACGGCGTCTGGGACGCTGGTTCAGAAGGTGAGTGGCGTCTGGGACGGTAAAAACCACCGTCTTGGACGGTGGCTTCTAAATGTCGAATCCAGCGTGTGGGTGGCGTAAGGCAGAAGGAGGCACGACTTGGGAAGGAAATGGGAGTTCCAGGCCACCGTCTGGGATGGTGGCAGTGGCGTGCAGATGGTGAACAAGAGCAGATCGCAGCAGCAGCAGCCAACCATGGCTATTTCGACTCAAGAACACCCAAAACTCACCTTTTGACTTGTAAATCGGTTTTAAAAGATTCAAGACTCATTTTGGGGTATAATTAAGTATAACTAAACATAATTAAACACAACCCACATCTTGAATACAACCCTTAACATCAATTCATCCTCAAAATCGGCCAAGAATAAACCAAGAACACCAAAACCCTAAATTTGACCTAATTTCATATTTGACCAGAAATTTAACTCATGGGTACCTATGTTGGACTAGAATGTGTTTAACAACATAAAATGATGATATAGAAACAATTTTACTTACCAAATCTTCCACAAATGTGCCAAACCCGTTTTTGACCCGAAAAGGAAGAATACTTGCACTTGAAACTTCAATCTTTTGATATGATGGAGATTTAATATAGGAGATGATGTTTTTATAATTAATCTAACTTATACAACATAAAATGATGAATTAAATTAGAGAGAGAGTTAGTGAGTTTGAGTGTGTGTTAAGAATTTAAGAGAGAGGGGGAAAAGATATAATGAATGGATGAGTGGTGAGGTGGTGTAAGAATTTGAGGAGATAAGGTTGGGTATGAGTCATGGGTCATCGACATATATCGTATCATCATTTAAATAGGCCCGAAAGACCTCGACTAGGATATGACACGTCAAAGGTCATGAAAATAGGTTTAAGTATATATTTAATCCTTCTTGTTAATCAATATACACATAGAGTCAAAATTCGCGGATGTTACATCATTCCCCCGTTATAGGAATTTCGTCCCGAAATTCTAACCTAACTAGTCTCTCAACCAAACGGGGATATTTGGCTTTCATCGAAACTTCACGTTTCCAAGTAAATTCGGGCCCACGTCTAGCTTGCCATTTCACTCTAACGATTGTATACCAAGTATTCTTTAGCTTTTTAGTCTCTCGATCTAAGATCTCTATTGGCTCTTCTACAAATTTTAACGTTTTATCGACACAGATTTATTCAAGAGGCACGTGAAGCGTTGGATTCCGTCAAACACTTCTGAAAGTGACAAATATGAAACACGTTATGAACTCTACTCAAGTCTTGAGGGAGCTCCAATCGATACATCACTGGGCCATTTCGTTCAAGGATCTTGAATGGGCCAATATACCTTGGCCCTAATTTGCCACAATTCACAAATCGAATTACATATTTCCACAGGGACACTTTCAACAAAAAATCACCCACCTCGAATTCGAGAGGTCGTCGTCTAACGTTCGCATACTTCAATTTTCGTTCCCGGCTACTCTCAACTTCTCTTTGATTTGTGAGATCACCTTGGTCGTCTCAACAACAATTTCGGGTCCAATGAGTTGGCTTTCACCAACTTCCCAGCTAAAGGTGACCTACATTTTCTCCCATACAAAGCTTAAAATGGAGCCATTAAGATACTAGCATGATAGCAATTATTGTCGGAGAATCCGACTAACGGTAAAAGCACATTTTAATTGCCACCAAACTCGGAGGCACAAGCTCGTAACATGTCTTCAAGCGTTTAAATCGTTCTTTCACTTTGACCGTTGATTTTTAGATGGAACGCCGTACTCATATCGAGTTGAGTACCCATTGCTTGGAACGCCTTCCAAAACTTTGAAGTAAATCGGGCATCCCGATCGGTTATTATGGAAATCGGCACTCCATGTTTTGATACTACTTCTTTGATGTACAAACGTGCCATGGTGTCAAATTTATCGTCTTCCCGGATGGCTAAGAAGTGAGCCGACTTAGTCAACCGGTCAATTATCACCCAAATGGTGTCCCGACCACTACTCGTTTTAGGTAACTTCGTGATGAAGTCCATGGCAATATCTTCCCATTTCCACTCTGGTGTTACTGGTTGAACTAGTAAACCGGGTGGTTTCTTGTGGTCGGCTTTTACTTGTAACATGTGATGCATTCACTAACGTATCTTGCAATATCTTTCTTCATTCCCGGCACCAATACAAGTCTCTCATGTCAAACAAATATATCTTGTCGGACCCCGGGTGAACCGAGTAGGCCGACTTGTGAGCTTCGTTCATCAATTCTTCGAAGCCCGCCAAGAACGGGAATCCACAATCGTTCAACAAAGTATAACCCGTCATCATCTTTTCTATCAAATTGTTCTTCTAAGCTGTGTAATGCTTCATTGATGAAGTTTTCCCGGCCTAGTTGCCAACCTTTGTGCACTATGATGGAGTAACGAACACTCCTTTGCACGGTAAGGCTCATGGCTCTAATTCGTCTTGGATTTACACATTCTTTTCGGTTTGAGGCATCGGCTACAACATTTGCCTTACCCCCGGGTGATGCCTCATATTCAATTCACTTTGGTTAAAAATATGTGTTGGAGGCTTTTGTGATCGGTATAAATCACACTTTTGGTGCCATACAAATAATGCCCCCAACATTTCAAGGTAAACACGACCGCTCCCAACTCCGAGTCGTGAGTCGGGTAATTCTTCTCATGCACCTTCAATTGCCTAGATGCATAAGCAATCACTTTACCCCAATCAGATCGTCTTTCTCGTTGAGTCCACAAAGTCAAAGGTTGGGCAATTTCTGAAAAGCCCTCAAGTGTTCCGAATGATCTTCTTTCGTCTTGAAATAAATAAGGATGTCATCAATGAAAATAAATGACAAATTTATCTAAGTAGGTCTGACACACCCGGTTCATCAAAGCCATGAACATCGCCGGTGCATTGGTCAACCCAAAAGGCATAACTGTGAATTCAAAATGTCCATAACGTGTTCGAAAGGCCGTCTTGGGAGTATCTTCTTCATGGACACTCAATTGATGGTAACCCGACCGCAAATCAATCTTGGAAAACGAAACAAGCACCTTGGAGTTGATCAAATAAATCATCAACTCTTGGAGGAGGATAACGATTTTTCACCGTGAGTTTATTTAGTTCTCTAGAATCGATACACATTCGGAATGAGTCGTCTTTCTTCTTGACAAATAGAACCGGTGCGCCCCACGGTAATTGACTAGGGCGGATAAAATCCCCTTTTCTTGAAGTTCTTGAGTTGGGCGGCCGACTCTCGCATTTCGGTTATGGCTAAGCGATAGGGTGCTTTGGCCACGGGAGAAGCATAACGAATAGAATCAATACGGAAATCGAGTTGACGAGATGGAGGCAAACCCGGTAGGTCATCCGCAAATTCATTAACCACGGGCACGGTCTTCAATTCGACTTTTGTGACATTAACACCATATACTTTTCCATCCCACGGCTCGGTCGTCTCGCCTTGAACCACCAACTCTTCACCATTTTCTAACGGAACCCTCACTACCCTACTACCACATTCTATAACCGTATTCATTATCGACATCCAATCCCTTCCCATAATCACATCAAAACTACCGATATCAAAAGGAACTAGGTCTACGAGAAATGGGTGGTCACACAGTTCTAAGGTACACTCACGGACAACTTGGTCAATTTTCGTTAACCCGCCATTTACCATTACAAGTTCAAAGTAATACGACAAAGGACTAAGGCTAACATCAATCAACGGTATGAAATCATTGGAAACAAGACCAAAATCCGCCCCGGAGTCAAATAATACGATGGCATATTGATTGTTGACAGAGAAATGTACCTACAACGACGTAGGATCAACACGAGTCTCCGCAATCACGGCAAAAGTTCTTCCACGGGGAGCAAGTTGTCGTTGAGCTTGTTGTTGTTGTTGGCCGATAAGATTGGCACTTATTTCGGTGGTGATCTTGACTACCACACTAATGACAAGTACCTCGGGCCATCGGGGGATTTCGAGCATTGATCAGGATGGCATTTAAAGAAAGGCACGACGGTTGGTGGGACACATTTTGATACTTGACCCACTCGATTCTCTCACGTCCTCCATGATTACCACGGCCTCCACGACCACCTCTACCGCCTCTACTTCTTTGATTTCCTTGATCAACCGACTCCTCTTACTCGTCTTGGCGCCTATAATTCTGTTAGCTCTCCATGGTCTAACCATCTTTCCTCGAACACACGTGTTGGATTACCAAGTTAATCCTCACAATTCACACACGAACATTCACAAACAACCGTCATGTAACAAACAATTCAAAATTTGACTATCCTAAGCCATTACAAGAATATGTATCTCTACGGGGATATTATCATGGCAATAAGCTATGTTATCATCATCTTATTCACGTTCTAACTAATTACACAATTTCAATTCAACCACAACCGAATTATTCAAATCAACATTCAAATTCAAATATAGCAAGGCAAAACGTCATCGTTTCATACAATTCTCAATCATAATCGCCAATTCGAATCAATACAAGCATATACAAGGGGTCAAGTCATTAACAAGGCGGGTAAAGCATAGTCCGAATCTTAACTTCAACATTCAATACATTAAAGGTGTTTGTATACAGGTGATACCAGCGGCTTTCCCTCCACACCGTTAATATATTGAATGGATGTCGGGATTCGGTTCCGTTATGTCTTTTAAGTATTGGTTGGGTATGTGTACAAGTGGTACCAGCGGCTTTCCCTCCACCCAACCAACACTCATCAAACATACCGGGTTACCTACTATACTTTATCCACAATGCGCAATCCACGAGGTCATTAACTTTATATGACATAGGGTAACCATAGAATTGTTGATCAGGCTCTTCTAGGGTTACCGAGTGTCACACTCTGCTAATGCCATCATTTCACTTTGCTAGGGTCAAACAATTCAAAGAAATTACAAGAATATACGTCAACGTCAATTCGACAAGCCACGGTGATATCCCGACACAAACATATACGCCAATCAAGTCATCACATTACAATCAAGCCAACAAGTCATGAGAAACCTACGAACTCCACTTAAACAAGTTTCATGCTTCATACAATTCACGTTGCACACATAATTTCCTATCATGCATGCTAATATGAAATGTGGGTGCAATGGCTATAGGCTAGGTCAATCCACCTAATTCTCTACAACCACGGCTCTGATACCATTCTGTAACACCCCAACAAGGCGGAATCATGAGGGTTACATACTAAGCACAGCACGACATGGAAATTATGTAGAGTAACTAAATGCATAAATAGGATTTAACAATCCATACAAAACATTCAAGAATACAAGTACCGGATCATACATAAACATAACCCTTAATCGGGAATAATGAATCACGGATCCATGGAAAGGTCCAAGTCCAATCCTAGCATGCAATGAAACATCCAATACGTCTTTGATTCACCTGTTCACCTGAAAAGTGTACTAAAACGTGTCAACATAAAGTTGGTGAGTTCGTAGGTTAAAGTAATAGGAATCAAGTGTCGGGATATCAAACCTTAACGATACACGAGGATTAGAATACCTAATCACGTCAAAGAAAACCCTAAAAGGGTATACGTTAGCACAAGTCAATACAATAACGTCAACGTCTCAATAATCGCCAATATAAATATAACAACGTCAATACATGATGGGTGTTTTTCGTTGTATTTAAGATTTATAAAAGTTGTACAAGTAAATACCTCAAACTAAACACACACTAACGGCCAGAGAACCTGATCGAATGTAGCTAGTGTTGTGGTAAGTACAGGATCGTTCGCAGGGACGCTTGCACTACCTAGTCTTAGTATATGTGTAATTCTAGCGGTTGGGGGTTGTCACGATTTCCTATTAAACTAATTAAAATAACTGAAAAGTAAATAGAAGCCGCAACCGCTTATTCAGCGAGAGGCTTAGTCTGAAAATAGTTTGAAAAAGCAAATAACAGTAATTAAATTAGAATACTTGTTTGGCATCTCCGATCTCATGGTACGACCATATCATTCTACCTACTTGCTAGACTGTTGGAAACTTAATCACGGCTCAGATTCTCGTTAGATTCACTTTGCCTAAGTAACTAGTGTTGTCCCCAGACTCACACTACTCTTTAAACAAATTCTCGTTAGATTCATTGTTTAAGCATTAATGACCTAAAATTTGTGTTACTAATTCATCTTTAAGTTACCCGGCTCTTAAGCCATGACCAGATAATAATTCCTCCGGTGACCACAGTGCACGTTTCCATGTCACTGGATCGCGTCTGACATTGTTAAGCATCATGTTCTATTCGTCCTAATTACTATGGTTCTGGATCCCTTAGTTATAAGTGAATCACCTTTTACATCTGAAAAGATGAAAGACATTGTTTACCAACTGAAAGTAAAATAAAAGAGTAGATCTAGGTTGAGGATGAAGGTCGGAAGGTGTTAGAAGCTCCAAAACCTCCTTGGAATCTGCAAAGTCGACCTAGGGTTGAATGTGGCGGCTAGGGCTGCTGAATCGGCTCTCTCTTAGGGTTTGAGGGCTGCTTCGCCTTAAATAGGTGCATAGGTTGGTCTACTGAACTGGGCTTCCCAGTGGCGCTGGATGGGCTCCAGCGGCGCTGGCAAGGTGCCAGCGGCGCTGGCAGCTCCTGCTGCTTCTCGTTTCGCTTCGTTCGGCTTCTGAATCACCTCCTTGTGTCTTGTAACTTCATAGGCTTCCATCTTGAGTCACTTGATGCCATTTACCCTTACTCGCATATTCCGTGAACCTGCGTAAACATAGAATCCATTAAGTATCGATAGTTCCGGAATATTGACTCATTTAAACATTGAAATGAAGCCTTTCGATAGGGTTTTTATCACAAAATGAACGCTCATCATATACCCCCACACTTAAGTCTTTGCTTGTCCTCAAGCAAATAGTCCAAGAAAATAAATCAATGATGAGCGGACAACTTAAGTGTTCAAGTTATTCTACTTTATTAAACATTTGAAAGATTAGTCATGCAAAATGATTTGAGAAAGCTTTAGACAAAATCAGTAAGCTATAGCTAGAGGTAAAGATAATCAGTTAATCAAAACTAAAAGTTAACCTTATATTTGTGTTAATACCTCTAAAACCGTTCTATAATTCCACATGTCCTACAGCTCAATCTTACTACCTTCTGTTGACTAGTTAAGCACTTAATTAAAGTTTGTATAGCAATCAGATCTACTAGCTACTAGCAAGGCATTTACATTTCATCGTTTGTGTACTTGTGAGTCACTACTTAGACATACTCTGATATCGCCTATTTTATATATATTTATTTTACGCGATATCGTTTCTTTTATGTTTGTATTATTGTCATTTTTATAGACTTTTATACTTAATATGTGATTTTATTGGATGCTAGGTTTATAAGATGAAATATGACAAGAATGAGCTAAATAAAGGTTAATTATGAAGAAAATGAAGATTGGACACTATATCCGTAATGGCTAAAGATTATTATTATTGGTGTCATATATGTGGGCTAAAGAAAAACAAAAGAAGACCAAACACTAAATAATACCACTTTTGTTATTTTGGGCCAAAAGAGAAGAGGTGGAGTCGGTTGGTGATACACCGACTAACAACAATAGAATATATGTGATATATATATTTAAAGAAGAGGCCATGAGGGATATAGAATTACTGGGAGTTACGAGTTGGAGGTCGGTTGGTAGGGAATTGAATTCGTGAGCTGCTTAGTACGTGGGGAGGAGCCGCAAAAGACAAAAGGGTGTTTTGGTACGTGGGGTATTCAAGCCGCAAGAGGGCCGAGAGAGGTGTTCGACAAAAGGGAGCTGCCAAATAAGAAACATTCACGTTTTCTTTCAAATTCGCTTTCGAAGCAGCTAGCAACAAATCTGGTCGAACTCTTTTACTTCTCTAGTTTTTAATATAAGACTTTAACATCATACAATATTAAATGGATTTTTTCTATAATTTCCAATTATTAGTTTGTGTTTGCTAGTCTTGTCATGAGTAGCTAAATCTTTTATCATCTACTAAGATGAAGTGATACGATAGATAATTGTTGCATGATTTTATGAATTCAAGTTGATTTGTTTAACGTTGTGTCGAGATCTTAATATATTTAATCTTTGTCATTTGTCTATTGGTTTGTTGATAATATATGCATGATTTTTAGTGGTAGCTAGATTATGTATGTGTTATTTTAATTGATTTGGTAGAATTAATTGACTCTAATTCATGGTAGTGCGTTAGAGAACAACCATAGGTAATAAGATTAAACGTGTTAACGGTTTGGTAGAATCGATAGACATAATTGTTAAATAATAACAAAACAAAGTAAACACTAGATGGATGCCCGCGCGTTGCGGCGGCACTAACAAATTATAACATATTCTACGTTTACTGTTCAATTCAAAGGTTATTTATAAAAGGGTTTCGTTGTATGTGTGTGATGATAGTTTTGGGGGTTGAAATTTTTTAGGGTTATTTTAGTCTAATTGTGTATGTGATATATAGAAGATGTAAAAGAAGAAGGGGTAATATAGTCTTTTTAAGTTCTTAATTACTTAAAGATGGGGGGTTTAGTTTGCTTTATAAGGATGATATAGATAGATAGATAGATAGATTATAGATATAGACTAGCACGGTACCCGCGCAATGCGGCGGTCGTTGTGGCAGCAAGGGTGTGGTGGTGGGGGCGACTGTTAGTGGTGGAGGCGGCGTCGAGTGGTGTAGATAATTGATGTAAAGGTAATTGATGTAAAAGGTTAATGGAGATATTTTGGATAAATGACTGATATTGTAATTTAATCATTAATGGTATTTTAGATAATTTTTAACTTTTAAAGAGAGAGTTGTTTTATTTATTAAATAGTATAAAAATATAGATTAGGTGTATAGGGGAATTAGGATTAAGAAATAAGGGTATTTTGGGTATAAAAAAGTACTGAATTTCCTAAAATAGGAGAGGTTAATATGTTTTATAAGAGGTTATAGATATAATAGTAAAAGAACAGCTTAATATATACTCCGTAATTTTTTTTAAGAAAAACACGATAAACCCGAAGTAACATTGGGCTAAGAATAGAGTCCGAAAACATTTTATAAACCTGACCCGACCATACTTTGTTTTAGGGCCTATTTAATCTACGTATTCTATGTTCATCTTTTATAGTGGGAATTGGGAAATGTCAGAG
The DNA here is from genome assembly GCA_034093135.1 of Erigeron breviscapus. Lineage (NCBI taxonomy): Eukaryota > Viridiplantae > Streptophyta > Magnoliopsida > Asterales > Asteraceae > Erigeron > Erigeron breviscapus. The sequence goes on from CM067167.1 coordinate 288,511,089, forward strand.
TGTTAAAAGAGTGTTTTGGGGTTTCTTCTCTGCTGGTATTTTTTCTAACTCTTCTCTAACTCTCTTTCTCTCTGCCCTCTCTCCTCCCCAACGCTCCCAACGGCTCTCTAGATCCAAATCTAGATCCGTGATTGGGGAGGTTCCTTCCCACCTCGGTGGATCTGGAAGCAGCCTCTCTACCTTTGAGTAGAGGTAAGGTCTGTCTACATCATACCTCCCCCATAGCCCGGCTTATGCCGGGATTGGGTACCCTTGTTGTTGTTGTTGTTGTTGTCTGATTATTCTTATTTAAGGTTCTAATTTTAATTTAATACTCCGTATGTTCCTTTTAAGAAACGCATAAAGTTTTGTAGTTGCACTTATCATCATCATCATCATTATTATTATTATTATTATTATTAGATATTTAGGATTGTTATTTTTAATGTGTAAATATTTTATGCCTAAGTGACTAAAACCCTTTTTATTTCTTTCTTTACCTTTCTGTATAATATGCTAGTGAAGTGATTGTTGTATTGGGGTTTAATTTTGAACATATTTTTCTTAGGGTTTAAGAATGGAGAAAGCAGTAGAGTGTGGTTGTTCTCCATTCAGCCGGTTACCAGACGATATTGTTGTTCAAATTTATAACAAAGTAGGTGATATGAAAACCCTTTGCTATTGTCAACTTATTTCCAAACGTTTAGGTTTGCTCGTTTTTCAAGCCGACACCATTTCATTCAATGTTCCTCTTCGATTTGACTATGAAAACGAGAATCGTTCAGAGGACATGAAGATCCTATACGAATCATTTAGATTTCACATTAAAGAGGTGGCCTCTTCAGGTGCTCTTGAATCCGTTCCTGGTTCTATTTTAGGATCAGATTCCTTTCCGTCTGCCATTAACTTCATCAAGAAGTTTACGAAGATAAAGGCTATATGCATTCAGTTTCCGTCTTATGTTGATGTTGTGTCGGGTGTTTATTTATTGAAGTATCAGATTAAGTCTGGTATTACAGGTAAGTCGATGGTAATTCAGGCCCTGAATTATGTTTTAGTATCAAATGAAGAAATCAATGTAGACGAAGAAGTAAAAGACAAAGATGTCATGGGTTATTCTTGTTTGATGGATGTGGTTGATAGGTTAAAGAAGGTATTGGGTTGTACTGTTGAGTTTCCGCTGTTGGAAATGGTTATCATAATGGATTCCAGTGAAAGGGATATTGAAACTCTTAGTGGTGAAGAAATTGATGAGTTTAGGAACTTCTTACATTCATATGGAACCAGTAAGTATCTGCTGATTCCGCTACGGAGTTGGGGTAACTTATGTCCATAAAAACTAAGCTGTTTGATCTGTGTAGTTCACTAGTTCTATATGTTTTCATCTTATTATCTGATGAATTTATATGTCTTCGAATTGTGAAATCTTTCAATTCTAACCGGTTTTTGGTTACCTCACATATATTAGGAAGTTTTGAAGGTTTAATATGTAGTAGCTGCTTACATTTTTAATTGATATTTGTCTATGTAAATTGTTTTTTAATTCCTATTGCATTATAAAGTTTCATCTGTATTTAGCATGTTTACTGATAAAGTAATCTACTTTCTTTATTAGTAGTTAAACCTAAATTTTTAATGTGATATGCAAATGGCATGTGAATCAAGATATTGTGCTCTTGCTGATCCACTTGTCCTCAAAATGTTCATTGTAAACACTCTGGCCTATGGAGACAGAGGTCATGGGTTTGATCCTCATCCCATGCAAAGGTTGGAGGGCCTTTTTCTACCATTTAGGTAGAAAATGGAAGCAGTCTCTCTACTTAGGTAGAGGTAAGGTCTGCCTACATCTTAACCTCCCCCATACACCGTCGAGGTATTGGGGCTCAAAACCGCGGAAGGCGACACTGAGCAGTTTCTTTCTTTCTTTCTTTTGAAGGGAGGGAGGCATGCGTAGGTCAATTTTACCGATCTTCAATGATCAGTTCCGTATCTAGAAATTGTGTATCCTTGGTTTTAAAAAGCGCGCCTTGTTAGCCATAAAGCTTTTTGGTACCCAAGGTTCAGGGTGTACAAAGAGCGCCTGCTTTTTGGACTTTTTTGTGCTTTTGGATTTAGCCCAGGCGCTAAAAAGCATGAGCTTTTTGTACACAACATGATTTTTTTTCTTGATTATCCCTTTCTTTCTTAACAAGATTGATCTCTTTTTCAACAAGACCAACAATCTTTTGCGGGTTTCTTTTCAAACACCAAATTTGATCAAAGCCGGACTTAAACACCAAATTTTGGATGGATTCCAGTGAATGGGGGGATTGTAACTCTTAGTGGTGGAGAAATTGATGAGTTGGGAACTTCTTACATCCATGTGGAAGTAGTAAGTATCTGCTGATTCATAGTGCTTAGCTTTCTGATATGGAGTCAGGGTAACTTGTACACAAAAAATAACCTGTTAGACGTGTCTTGTTCTATATGTTTTTGGTTACCTCACATATATTAGGAAATGTATAAAAGGTAATTCATGTCGATTCCGAGGTATTGAGTTTTGAATGTGTAATTTACAGTAGCTCCTTCCTTGAATTGATATTTGGTTACATCTATTGTTATTTTCATTACTAGTATGAAAATGGGAACTTCCGCTAATGGCCAGTACAGGAGATTCATATAAACAAATTGGAATTCTGGATTTCCTACTCATGCTTTGGATGATCAGAAATATGAGTGTTCAAAAGTAAAATTAACGACTTTTGTGTAATGTTGATCATCATTTGCTAACATGGATGGTCTTAAATATGGATCTTCTTGAATGCATGGAAGTCCTACCTGTATCGCTCTTATGGCATCCTTTTGGAAATTAATGTTAGGATAGACATGTATCACTAGATTCGGATCGAATAGTTCTGCCACTGCCCTTGCTTGAAAAGTTGAAATGCTTCCATGTCCTTTGCTTGAATGCAAAGCAGTCCTATGTGTACCACTCTTATGGCAGTCCTACGTGTATCACTCTCATGGTTTACAGAAAATATTTGCTATTTTCCTAGTAAATAGAAATATCATCCGACAAAAAATGTAACTGCATTGGCGGTGCTAATGCAACTCTTGTCATCTTGAAAAGATTCGGCCAGCCCAAAATCAGGTAAACCTCAAATATAGCAAGATATTAGGATCTTTAATATCCCTTGAATAATCCAGTTTTTGAATGCTCATGAAGGTAAACCAGGCGTTCTGCATCAAACCTCTTCTCCCAGGTTAAGGTCTTTCCCTTTGTTTCATCTGCTTAAGTAGATAATTTTATTTATACATACCACATATTCAGCTCTACTAGAAATTCATACGAGAATGGGCTAATCGCACAAAAAGACAACCAACATTGATACCATATGTATTCTGAAGTAACCAACCTTGTTAGAAAAACCATCTAAAGTTTAACTTCAGTTGATCTAATACGACCAACTTGCACAATTTACAATTTCAAATAATCTGGAATGAAACATACCACCGAAATTGAAGAGGTTGAGTCACATGTTGGGTAAATAGTCTGACCAGATTTTTGTGTTCAATGCTGCTAATCATGTTAACTTCATCTTCGTTATAGAAATCTGCTTCTCTGAATCTGTTGTTGAGAATAGACTCTCACAGTTATTTCACGTCCACCAGACCTTGTCTTGGCTCCACCCCTGTTTAGGGGTTTACAAGAAAAACCCAGACACCACAAAATGTTTCATCTGAAGAGGTTTTATCTTTAGGGACAATGATCTGTAAAAACTTCTAAAATGTTTGGATAGCAATAAAGTATTTCATGTCCATCTGTACCATAAAAGTACGCTTTTTGACCCGTTACCCACATTGCTCATATAAACAACATTTAGGCTGCGATAAGAAGTACTACCTTCTAGACGGTCCCAAATCCTCTTTCACTGTCCTTATATATTGGACTCATTATTCCTGTTTTCTGTGGCTTTAGCAACAGTGGAGTATTTAAAGTTCAAGATACTGTCATCAAGTATCTTTGCGAGTTTCTTGGCATCAATGAAAGATCCTGAAATATCAAGTAATTATCAGATTGATCCATGATGTATATATACATGATTAGTGATATTACTAAGCTACAATTAGCTCACTATCAAAACCGTCACATAACTAACAACAGAAACAACAATAGGTATTATTTTCACTCCAAAACCCATATAAAAATCCATCAGAATAGATGTATAGAAAACTCAATCTAGTATCCTTTGTGTTCGGTTAGTATGTGGAGGTTTGTAGGTGGAAGCTAATAGCCTTTATCTTCTTATACTACTTTTTACATTTAATTGTTGGCTAGGTATTAATCTATGGTTAAGAATGTAATGCGAACATCTTAGCAAGCGTCTTTAGTTCGACCGAACGAAGACTGTGAGACTTAGTGTAGAGATCCCTGCCCTGGAAATGATAGATCGGTGACTATACTAGCTACAGTTCTCATAGAGTCTTTTGGTTTCGTGTTACGCAGATTACTTGAGGGCTCGCGACTTATGCTGGACGGGAATGCGGAGATCTTGTGGCTGTATAGACGAGGTAAGAGGCGCTTGATGAGTTGAATATGCTCGAGTAACTAAGGATCTTCAAGGAGTTCGTTAACATCGAAAAGAACTTGAATGAGCACTCTCATATGGAAGAAAAGAGTAAATTGAAGAATGTATCTTTATCGCAGTCTCTTCGGAGCCAGTATACGTGCGACGCTGGGGCGCTTGAGCGAGAAGCCTATGCTTCAAAAACTGAACGAAATATAAAAATGAGAAGATAAGAAAGGCTCGGGACACTGGATTGTTCTGTATTTCTAAAGCCCGACCTTCTGACAATCTACTATCAAAACCGTCACATAACGAACAACGGTCACATAACTAACAACGAAACAACAATAGGTATTATTTTCACTCCAAAACCCATATAAAAATCCATCAGAATAGATGTATAGAAAACTCAATCTAGTATCCTAACAAGTTGACATATGATAACATCCTATATTTCTACTTAGTCTCTTATTTGGTCGTTTACACAAATTAAATCATTTAACAAGTGACATCTTTGTTTTAAAAATATGTAACAAGATGTAAAATCTGCCTAATGGCTATAACTTTACTTGAGAAAGAGAGAGAGATTTTAGAATTCAAGTCATTAGAGTATAGCTTTACTTTTTATAACTTGTATATTGATGAAATACTTTAATTAGAATTTGTCATGGATGTGTTACACTTGGAATCTGACATAAAACCCATGTGAATTGAAATGAATGGTGGTTCTAATAGTAAATTAGAATGTTTTTGTAATCAAAAAATGTTAAACTCTGTATATGGATATAAAAGGTTATTGATGATGAGATGATCTAACCCAATTGATCTTATCTGTTTATACGAAACACTTAACGTGGTTTGTTTTGACCTATTACCCACCCCGCTATCATGAAAGCCTATGCATATATTGTTGTAATCACCTCCTCATACTGGACCTATGAGAAACTCGAATACACCTATCATGTAAGCTATATGCAAAAACGACACCAATGCGTCCTGTTTTATAGTATTATAATTGGCTATTATTATTATTATTATTATTATTATTATTATTATTATTATCTCTTTATATAACTAAGAGATGATAGTTTTTTGCTTAGTTGACAATTATGTGAGAATGTCATGTAGGATTTTTCATGTGTCATTTTTCCATTAATTTCCTAATTTTAAGCATTCCATGTCATTTAAATTATTCCTAATCATTTATCCTAATCATCATTAATTAATAATAAAAATTAATTATAAATATAAATAAAAAATATAATCTGTCTACAAATCTTCAATGCTATTAGGGAATGTATCCATTATCATAAATGTTTCGAATATCCACTATATAACACATCGAATTTAAATATGCCATAAATATGAATGATATCATGTAACCCTATAATTTTGGCCTATTAAAATTTGAGATCCCTTTAATCGAGTTACGAATAATATGATTTTTATTATGAATTAATATCATATTTTGTAATGATTTGGAAACATTGCAATACGTTGTTCTTAAAATTAAAAAAATATCTACCACCTTTTTTAGTAACAAATATACATGTTTTATTGTTGAACACTACCTTTAAAATTGTGATTTTTCCTATAAACTTTAATAATATCAAATGAATAAATATTGGTTGTAAATATTATCATTAATATCTTATATTATTTAAATAATAAAAAATATTCCATATATGTATATTGTGCCTACAGTAATAAAAAAAAATTGTAAAAATGATAACATCACTATTTTCAACTTCTATATTTCAATATATGAAAAGGTAACATTTCATTAAAATATTTTATTTTTGTAGAATCGCATAGTATTAAAAAAGAAGTATCCGCGGAATGCGACGATGGTCGGTGTGGTGGTGTCGGTGGTGTGGTTGTGGTAAAGGTAATTAAAATTAAGGGGATTATTTAAGTAAAGTTATTAAGGCGTGTTTAAGTGAAAATGTTATACTTTTAAAACAATTTAACACCCTATATATAATTTTAAATAGCAAATCTAAAAGACATAAGCAAGATTAAAATTTATGACCTCTAACTTCTAATGCAAGACAGAAACTACTTAAGTTCGTTTGTCAATATTTCATTTATTATAAATAATATAATAGTAATTAAAAAGACAATAATTTAAAACGTTTGTATTAAAAACTTTCTTTTTTCGAATAGCTGTATAAAAAAACTTTTAGTTAATGATTCTTAAACAACCACACAAGGTAAATCAATTGGTTATTTTGGTATCATCTGAACAAAAAGAGAGCAAAAAAAGTAATAAAAAAGAAAACATTTGTTTCATTGATTTTGTAAACAACTTGTTTGGTGAGAAGAAGGAACAAAAGTTCCTTTAAATAAATAATTTAGTTCTTAGTAAGAAACAAATTTTCTTTTAGAACAACATTCTAATCTATTCCTATTCTTAAATCACACGCATGTCTGTGATGAAACAAATTTTTTGTTTCTCGTTTAATTTAAACAAAAGAAAAAGCAAGTTCGGAGTATGTTAATTCTTTAGAACTTTTAGTTTATAATAATGTTTAATATATTCTGCTTTGTTGACATTTTTCTATATAAACGTCTATTTTATGATATATAATCATTCAACTCAATTTTTACGGTTGTTTTTACTATATATTATTAATGAGAACTCAATGGTATAACATATAAACATGCAACGCACGAGACTAACCTACTAAATATATAAGTCTCTATCTCCGCTTTTTGTCCATATGTCTCATATTATATATTTGTCCATCCATATGTATGGAATATATTGGTAATCATTATTCATATCTTTTATTACCTGGTATAGTCGACTTCTTGGTAGGCGACTATTTTTTTGTTTTGGTCGTAGGTTTTTGTTTTTGGTTGAGGATATGTGAGGGTTTTTTCCTAGGTTGTATATATATAGATATAATATAATTTTTGGGAGACTTTTTAAGGATAAAAAGATTTAAATTATTCCTAATCATTTATCATCATTAATTAATAATAAAAATTAATTATAAATATAAATAAAAAATATAATCTGTCTACAAATCTTCAATGCTATTAGGGAATGTATCCATTATCATAAATGTTTCAATATCCACTATATAACACATCGAATTTAAATATGCCATAAATATGAATGATATCATGTAACCCTATAATTTTGGCCTATTAAAATTTGAGATCCCTTTAATCGAGTTACGAATAATATGATTTTTATTATGAATCAATATCATATTTTGTAAAAGGATTTAGACTGATTATTATTTATTTTGGTAGCTAGATTCAATTATTTTTAAAAATAAATTCATTAAACAATACAAAAATAAGATAACACTTCAATGGTTTTCTTTCACATTATTTGTGAATTCGAAATTATGGTATCATTCCATTTATAGTTTTTTCATTCTAATTTTATAGTATGTTTATAAAGTTATCTTATGAAAATATTATGAGATTTTAATTAATTTTCAATATATTTTATTATAATTATTTTTTTTCCATGCAAAGCATGGGTTTAATCTAGTATATTTGCTACTAGATTAAACTCGTACGTTGTACGGTTAAAAAAATATAACTATGACATTTATTAGCTAAAAGTAAAATTTAATAATATTTACGTAATAATAGTAACTATATTAAGAATGATAAAATACTTTAACTTCATACAATATGTTATTAAAAGTACACTTAAGCAAAAATAAATAATTTAATAAAATCATTAAAGTAATCATAAATTACAAATCTTCCAATACTTCATAAAATATTACTTTAGTTGTAAATAACAATTAGATCAATTAGGTTGGGGAAGACTCTATGTATTAATTAATTTTTTCTTTTTTCTTTTAAAAAAATCAGGTATTTGAAAGATATGATAAAATTTAGGGAAGGGATTCCTTTAAGTTATCCTAACATGACTAATCATGTTAGGATAATCTTGACCCTTGATTGAAAATCAAAGGCCAAGATTCAAATATCGTCTTTGAATCTTTGTCCCTTGATTTTCAATCAAGGGTCAAGATTTCCTCAACTTGACTCAAGTTGGGGAAATAACATGAGGGAATCCCCTCCCTAAAATTTATCTTCATAAAGATAAGATATGATATTTAATAATAAAAAATACACTAAAAGTCACCAAATGTTTTTTTAATATAATAGACGTATTTTTCATATGTAAATTATCTATTTTTTTATTTAAATATTAGATATGATATATAATTAAAACAATACTAAAAGTCATCACAAAACCTTTACATATAGTAGACGCACCTTTTTTTATATATGTAAATTATTATTTATTTATTTAAGTTTGCCAACTAAGCATGTCATGTAAAATTAAATGAGATAAGTGTACACATTTAAATAATGACTATTTATCTAACAATCGACAAGTAAGCAAAAATCCTAATTGTAAGCAAGATAGAGGTGCCACATAGGATTTTTTATATCCTCTCTTAGTTAGATATAGAGATATGTTCAGCGTGCGTCATGGGTCAACATCAAGAAACTTAAACCAACGTGTTTGGTTATGTATTTTAATTTAATAAAGCTTGTTTGCAATGAAGTTCTTAATA